>CM021100.1:791538072-792062821 GCA_007115665.2 Sequoiadendron giganteum
TTCCATGTATGTTGTTATGTATGTTTTTATGTGTTTTTGTATGTACATAGGTGCATTTTCTCTACACTATAGCCATCTCCTCTTTTTCAAGGGAGTTTCAATTAATATAAAGAACAATTTTCACTGTATTTCAATGGAGAAAATTGTTCTTTATAGAATTTATTAAATTTGAAACAAAAATGAAATTGTTGAAAACATGACATAATCGAACCAGCACAAAACTGAAAACTTGATGCTGAGTCTCTGTATAGCCAGTCTTCACCATCCTATATGGAAGACATGTAGCCAACCAGTCAGTGATCTATGACGGAACTCAGGCAGCCTGCACGGTTTAAACTGATTTTTCTTTATGGCAAACAAAACAATAATAAACTTACTATTCTTCAGTGAATGATTTTTGTGTTTATAGAGTGAATAAAACAGCTAGTCTACATATATTTAGATACATGCACACAAAATAAAAGAAGAAATAATGCTACAGATCAATACGACAATGAAAATATTTTACAGCATTGTTTTATAAGATTGCACATCCCTCCCGACTCAGGCATTTTCATACAACCAAAAATGGAGTTCAAAGACCAGAATCGAATGAACGTGAGTCAATGAAATTTCAAATACTGAAGCATTTAGTTGCTGGTAAATTACTATTTACTGTATGTTCTGTAAGAAATTTTTAGAGAAATCAAAGGCTCGTGTAAGCTAGTAGTACATGGTACTTTAGCATGAAATGTACTCTACAAAGCATCAGCTCATAAAAAATTCAACGACACTTGTGAACCAGTGCAGGCATGCCCAGACCAAACTGATATAGCTTGTTACAGTTGAGGTCAAGAGATTAGCAACCATTTTGCCATTTCTCAGAAACCAATGTCAAGCTTCATACATTTACAACCACTTACTCATTAGGCATAAGTTCTCTTTTTCTAATTGCAAATTGTATATGCCTCATACAGAGCTTGCACAGTTTTGTTCTCAATAAATATCTTGGTAGCAAATGACCATGCACACAAATCATAGAGATCCTTATCACTGAATCTTTCTGCACCACTATTGTTCATAGTGACTATATATATCCAGAAACAAATCCAGGTCAAACCTAGACCAAGCAAACACATCCAACAATGATATTAAAATGACATAAATTGACAAACCAAGTACTGTGCCCACCAAAAATTAATCTCTTAAAAATTGTTGCAGCTTGCAAGTTGCTCCTGAGGTTAAATATTCTTCAAACCACATTATATTATCCACAAATCAAGAACTTGAGCTGGCAACATAGAACCAGGGCTTTGAAAATCTCTCCTATTCTTGGAATTGTTCATCAATAAACACCTCAAAGCATTCTGTTGGCTTACGAACATTCTCATTTTTAGAATTCTCAAATAGTATAAATGACTTTTTCTGTATGTCAAGGGAGTTGTCATTATTACTTAGTATGGGCACAGGTACATTATCACCAGATAGACAGGATTTCATCATATGTTTATTAGTGTACTTGAAATCCCCATTTTCATCCACAACAATCTGAAAGTCTTTGGCTGCTGGGACAGAACAATTGTTATTGGGCAAAAGAACTCGCTGCTCTATTTCTTTTTCCATATCTTCATCTGTCAGTATACAAGGATCTTTGCACTGTCGCTTAGTTGTTTGAGCCTTCTGTGGCAGACAATTCCTTTTTGAATAGTCAAAGGGAAAAGATTGACGAAACATATCATTTATGTCTGCCATGGCTTCTTTCGTATTGATAGTAGGCTCAACCAGACCATGATGGCAAGCATCCTCTATTTCAGTATCAGCAAGGGTGGAATCTACAATTTTCCTTATAACGATTGTGTCCTCATTGCAGGAATTCAAAGACAAATCAACAGCTGGAGGGAATTGCCTATCTTGATAAACTTCAAGTGGTGGAAAGGAGGGGGCCCTGTTTTCAAATGTGCTGCATTTGTTCAATGTCTTCTCCTGAATCCTTTCAGAACTTTCATCAATTGATATATGTCCATCTTCTAGAGTTGTAAAACCCTCGGATGAATCCAATGTTCCTGGAAGTTCTTTTAAGGAACCACACATAAGATTGTCATCTACAAATATCTCTAGATCTTTGATGCATGAAAGAGAAGAATCATGTGCCTTCCCTAAACTTTTTACAAAGCATCCCTGCTTCACTCCCTGTTCCTCCAAGACCTCATCAGAAAATATCTGAAAGTCTTCATCAGGTTGTTTGAAAGTTTTAGCACTTGGTGATTGCTTTTTACTTTTTGGCTTGTCAAATTGCAGTGGCTTCAAAAACATCATGTTTATTTCTTCCATTGCTTCCTTTGTATTAACAGTTGGATCAACAAGACCATGATGGAATGATACCTCTAATTCTTTACTATCACCAACTATAGCAGAATCTACAAATTTACGTATGACAATTGTATCCTCACTACAGAATTTGGAATGCACGTTCATTTCTCCAATACTTCCAGACTGTATATAACCATTTTTTTCTTTCGAGTTCTTAACACTTTTCTCTATTATAGCCATTCCATCCTGATTAAACTCTACTGGTACAGAAGACAATCCCTGATCTTTGACTGTATGCTGCCTCCCTTCAAAACTAATATCAGCCAATACTGGCAATTCTTTAAGTGATGAAAGATTCTTAGATGAAATGGATCCATCAGAGGAATTATAGCAAACATTTTCATCAACAAATACCTGTAAGTCCTTTTCCAATGGATTGATAGGGGTTTTCCCCTCAGATGCTTTCAAATCATCATCAACTAATACCTGAAAACTATTCATAGGTTTCTTAGTTGTTTGCATCTTCCATGCTTGCTTTACTGCTTTGGGTTTTTCAAACTTCAGTGGCTTCCCAAACATATTATTTATGTCAGCGATAGCTTCCTTTGTATTAATAGTAGGTTCTATCAGTCCATGATGGTAAGCATCCTCTACTTCTTGAGTATCACCAACAATGGTAGAATCTACAAATTTGTGTATAATAACTGTCTCTTCTGTGGAGAACTTAAAAGGTATACCGGTTACAGAGTCAGAACTTTCACCCAAATGCTTATGACTTTGTATTTCCTCTAGCCCTCCACTGTCATTGTTCTGCTCTCTACTACCTATCCCAGATAGGTCTTCACAATCTTTGAAGAAGAGAGAGGTGGTTCTCTCACCTTTAGAAGTCTGCTCTTGGTTGCTGTCAAAAGTACCATCTGCCAATATTTCAAAACCTTTAACAGGAAACAACTCCTCCAACCTATTGTCTTCTTGAATGCCAGACTCATTTTCCTCTGCAGGAGCCAAACCTCGTTCCATGTGATCAGCTGGAACAGAAGAGTTGTTTCCTTTTGTATTGTGTTGTTCATTCAAAGCATGGTCTTCCAAATTTTTACAGGGTGGTATCTTAAAGTTTTCAACAGCAGGCTCAGTGCCATTGGGTGCTTGGGATGGATTTTTTTTTATTGATTCATCAACATGATTTATACTCAATTTTACTTCAGTTGTGTTAACAGTACAATCAAAAGGACTGTGATATGTATCATGTACTTCTTCAGCATGCTCACAGTGTAGACTTTCCTTTAAGCCAGTAGTATCTTGATAACTGGAATTAGAAACCAAACTAGGTGCTGAAACAACCATTGTCCCCAACAATGTCATATTGCTTTCTCCTTCCGAGTTTACTTTCCCTGTGTTTTGTTCCTTATCTTCCATAGACAGTAAATTTGACCTATTAAACAAATTTTCATTTCTGTAAACATCTTTCTCATTAGTTTGACCATCAACAGTGCATTTGTCAGAATATGTAAGAATAGTTCCACCTTCTGAATATCTCTCTGATTCAATTTCACCTCCTGTTGAAGCACAAAAGGTTGTCAGTATTAGAAGTAAGCAGCAACTCACACTACATAGTCAAAGCTCCCCTACAGATGTGTCCTATTTAGAATCTGAATTGAAGATATTGAACAAAGTAAAGAAACTTGAAAAGAAAACCAACCCTTAATGCCAAGTTCTGCATGGCTCTTAAGCAAATCACATTGATTGCCCTTTGACTGAATCTCTTCAAATGGAAGCATGACCTGTGCTTTTCTTGACTGGACAAAGATCAATTAAAAACAAAACGATCAAAACAGGTACATGGTTAAGAATTAAATATGAAATGCAATAAAAGGTCAAACAAAATTCTTACTTTCAGTTTTCTATTTCGATGAGCCATACGCTGAAAATAGCTGGCACAGGATTGCTGTAAGCTTTCAGCAGGTTCTGCCAATCTATACATGCACAAACAAGGAATGACAAAACGAAGCCCATCCTCTCAGTAAACAATGAGCTTTATGTTATAAAATTATAACTCATTGGCTGGAATTAATTGCTCAGGTTTTCTGGAAATTTTTCATCAGATAACATAGTGGTGCATGAAATCCATATACTAGCTCTTATTTACATGACTCTCACAAAGGGATTGTAACCCCGCCTGAAAAGTGTCATTGTTTGCAAACAATAATGCAGTTTACATCTCTGATTTAATGCCCTTGGCACATGAAAAGCACAGAAAATAAGCAAAGAGAGACAGCTTATTGGACCCATGGAGAACGTTTTCATACAGGTATTTTAATACACTGTATGATTCAAAATGAGAAACAAATACACATTAATGGTCAGACAAGAAGTTTCCTTCTTTTCACCATTCTCTTATTACCTGCACGTTATCCTAGTGTTTGAGTGCTTTGATATAAGAAGTCATTTCCACACCAGAAATATTATGAGTTTGTTTTCCTGCCATTCCTTTATGGCAAAGGTTATGGAAATTTACTGATTTTAGCAATACATGCCTTCGAAGTTGAGGGAAGACTGATGAAATAAAGTTTTATATATTTATTTCCGATCCTTATATTTACCATAGATTATACCTAAATCTTATTTTTATCATGTTGGCTATTCTAGTAGCATAAGAAATATGATACACATACAGCTCAGTCGTCAATGTGTTTCGAGACTATTATATATATAAACAACAACAAATAGCATTGTATGGAGAAAATAATTTGACACATCTGTTTCCATTGTTATTTACTACATTATCATTATTGTTGATTACAATGTTTGCAAATTGTGCTATATGGATCAGTGCCAAAATGAAAAGTGAAGCAAGAGAAACTTTGTTCTGGCAAGATGTCGCTTGTGACTTGATATTTTCACAATCAACTTTGCACAACTATGCAACATGTAGGTTTCGCTGTCAACTAAAACATTTTGAAGTACATAACTCCAAACATAGTAGAACTTCATCAATTAATACATACAGGTCAAATTTGGTAACTTTATGTCCAAATCATGTCACTTTTAAGTATGTCAAACATTAGCCTTCCTAGCACTAGTTTTATGCCTCCTGGCACATAAAGCATCATAACACTAGAAACTGCAATTTTAAACATATGGTCCAGACATTGGTAACATTCTAAAGTCTGCAAATAGTCCTATTTAGTATCAGATTGGTTTTACACTACAAGGACATTAACTCTGTTATACAAGATGGTTGACGAAACATTTTCCTTAGGTTTGGATTTATATACAGACAAAATATGTTGTACCATATTGGAGCTATAAGAAATGCAATGCCCTGTTGTACAGGTTGTAGCATTATCATTGAAACTGCACACAACTGTGGAGGAAAACTTACATACACAGTCTCCTATCAATAACCTCTGTCACACTGCACACTCCTTTATTCAAATTTTCTCAAAAGCACTTGAAAACCAAGTGAACCAACTACATCAGCAACACTACAGACACCTCAATATCCTCAAACACTTCTCATCATGACTACACTAGAGGTTGACATTAAGCCATATCATAGATCACAACATAGTGCAATACTCTCCAACACTCTCCACACTAGGGTTGACATCAATATGACATCAAACCACAACATATTCACACTACCAGAAATCTCCAACAATCTTCCAACTATACTGGAGGTTGACATAAATGACAACACTGGCAATCTTCCAACATCTCCAATGCTAGGGGTTGACATCAATGACAACACCAGCAATCTTCCAACACTTATTACGTTAGTCATCTCAAAAAAAAAATATAAGGGGTGTTCTTACAAATCTGCAAGACATTTTGACACTTTGAGCTTGGCTTACCTTTTCTAAAACCTTATTGTAGTAGCAAACACAAAATGAGAACCCATTTCACTTGTGACTTTTCATCGAAATTGAACAAACTTGACTTGTGAGCATTTTAAGCACCTACAAGAGATTGTGGCACTTGTATGGTTTGGACTTGTATGGTTTGGCTTTTCAAGCCCAAAACTATATTTTCCTTTGTTCTCAATTTGTACCAATATGCTAATGAAAATGAAGGGATTTCACAACATTTGTTTGGCTTTGAACACATCAAGATCACAAAAACAAGACCAACGACATACCAAATGTCCAAAATGGGGTTAAAAAATTATTATGAAAAGGGTACACATGGTCATTTCAATAGTTGTACAATAGCATCCATCACAGAGCACAACAAAGGCCAAAAATAGTTGAGAAACCTATTGTCCATGTTTGACACAATGATCAGTGGTAAGCCAAAATGGACCCATATGATTTCAAAAAAAAAATGGCAATGTAATCTACAAATGCCAATTTTTGCAAGGCACTAGAACTATCATCTGAAAAACCTATCAACCACAACATCTGCAAAATCATGACCATGCTTGATCATAAGGAAACCAAACATTGAATACATGGAAATAGACTACAAGGCTTGTCACAAATTGGAAAGCATTTGGGCATGCCCCATTCAACATTGGTTGGCCTTATAATGGCATAGATTTTGAAATATTTGATGAATACAACAACGTCATGACATAATTTTGGCCAACAATATTACTTAGACAAATCTACCACTATCTTGTCTATTCCAAAGTGACTTGCCACCCAACAATAGTGAGCTTACTGAATCAGCTTGCAATGATCCTCAATAGGAATATAGGTGTCTCCTATATATCATAGGAGCCCATTCTCTAAGTATCAACGAACCTGTTAGTCCATGGTTTGTGTCAAAGAAGTTAGGATCTCTAATGTACAATTGAGGTCCCTCCCTTAGTTGCCAGTTTTGAGGCCATGCAATGTAAGAGAATCCAAGCACAAACCCTTCAATAGAAATTGGCTAGACCCAAGAAGTAATAGGATTTTGTGAGTCCTCAAGGACAACTGATCTCTAATCCATCTCTGTCAAAAATGCAACCGATCTACTAGATTCTATCCACTACTAAAAAAACACTTCTCCAAATTGACATACACATTATGTTGGTGTAGAATGGAAGAAACTGACTCAAGAAAGTACTCAACATGTTGCAAGTCCCCTTCTCATGCTTATTCAAGATAAGGATGTCATCTAAATCAACTAATACAAAAGAATTTGTGAAAGGCATGAGCACATCTTCATCATCAACATGAATGTGGCAAATGTGTTGGTCAAACCAAAGGGTATAACCAATCATTCAAACAATCCCTCCTTGGACTCAATGGCAACCTTTCAAATGTTTATGGGCTCAACAAGAACCTAATGATTGCCTAAATTCTATCAAATTTATGAAAAAAAATTCACTCCTCTAAATTGATCCAAGAGGTCATCAATTTGAGGGACCAAATACTTGTTTCTGATAGTGATATTAACTAGGACCTAATAGTCAATACACAATTGCCTTACTCCATCCTTCTTTATAGTGAGTACAATTGGACTTCTACAAGGTGACACTTGCCCAAATGTAGCACTTTTAGAATAGCTATTTGATTTGTTGCTTCATCTCATTATTCTCAAGAAACGGTTGCCTATATAATGGCTCATTTGGCAATGGAATGCTAGGGACAAGATCAATTAAAAGCTTTACCTAGCAATGCAAAGGCACACTCATCAGTGAAGTGAACATATCTTTGTATCTTGATAGCATCCAATCCATTAGCCTTTTGTGTTCTTAGGGCTGGTGTTGTAGCACGTGTGATTGATATGGCCTTTCAATCTTTATACACCCTTAACTCAAACAAAACAAAGGATGATCATGTGACCAAAGATATTCATTTTTTATACCCTCTCAATTGAGCTCTAATTCAATCACCTAAAATGAAGCTACAATTTCTCAGCCTATGGCTACTGCAATTCAAGATTAGTATCACAAGCCTAACACCTAGCAACAAAGGTAAATTAGCAACAAATTGAGTACATCCAAACAAGGCATTAAAGAACCTATGTACCGCTGATCCAAGACACGAGATTGAGCTAAGATCTAGGTCAAGAAAAGTATTGGTTCTCCTAGACTATTCACACAAAAAAACGTGATACTACAACAATGCAAGCATCTATTGATGTCGCAATGTGCCTAGAGCAACCTAAAAGTACTCCTTCAAAATGTATAGCTATGTGCCCATCTAATACCACTAAAGGTGGTAAAAGGGCAAGCAAGCATAAAAGACTCTCACAACAAAAGTCACAAACAACTCAAGGGCTAGGACGCACCCAAGAATCAAGTAAAAGGGGAAAAATCCATGGCAAGAGTTGGGGTGATATTGATCAAGATAAGGATGAAAAGAAAAGTTGATTATCATCCAAAACTTGATGCTTAAAGCAAGAAAGATGAAGGTCGAGATTTAAAAGCCTTGATTTTGACTCCCGCTAAAGCATCCTCTTTTGCTACACAAGTGATTTTAAGTTCTCTTCTTATAAATACTTCCTCTTCTACTACACAAGTGATTTTATGTTCTGTTCTTATTAATACATCCTCTTCTACTACACAAGTAATTTTAAGTTCTCTTCTTGTAAATATTTCCTCTTCTACTACACAAGTGATTTTAAGTTCTTTGAACAAGGGTGTCCTAATGAGCCCAGGTTAAAATTTCTGCCCTGAGCCTCGCCACCTCAAAATCACTCAACAAGAAGTTGGCTAATCATAAATTTAATAAGATGCGACAGACAATTGAGTACAGTTACGGGAACAGACTAAATAACCTTCTTTAAGAAAATATAAGGAATTTATGAAGAAAACAAAGCGCAGGAAGGGTTTTTACAACATGTGCCAGCATTACCAGTTACAAACTCGTATGTAATGCTGTTTTTAAATGGTCCAACAGATTGCTTTGGCCACATCAACTTAACTGAAAGCTAATTACAATTACGCATAACAATAAGGTGGTCCATAAAGCATTTTAAGCATCACATAACCTTGCCTAAAATTTACCAAGAAAACAGAAAAAAGCTAGTAGGATTGCTGCAAACCTCTGGATTCCCAGCTTGTACATTGCCTCAGCATCTGGATATTTCTTCAATTTCTCGTAGTGAAGGGCATAAGCTTTGTAATAAAGTGCATGCTTCAGCCCAATCTTATGTCTTTCCATAGCGGATAGAACTTCTCCTCGATTGGGCACATATTCCAGCTGAAAAATTACAGGCACACACTGATATCAGAAAACCCACTTTGATGTTCTAGTGCGATTTTCATTAAATCTGAAACTTTGAAACAATTACGAATGTCAAACTCCCTTAACTGATCTATTGCATAGTTCCTTTAAAACGAAAACTTAAAATAATCGATTAATTAACTTAATAAGGTACCATTTGAATCCAGAGTTGCAGGTATCGCAAGTCATTTCTGTAACGCCTATCATTTTGAAAAACTTGCGTGCACTTCTCGAGAAATCGAGGTAATTTCTGATTGACTTCTTCAGGAGGAAGGGCTTCCTTGATCTTCTGTATGCCTCTTTTGAAAAAATCGATAAATAAACAAACACGCTACAACTGAAACTAGGAATTTAAAACTCTTTACTGTTGCAGAGGATCATTGATAGAATAAACTAAAAAATACAGAATTGAATTGAATCTTACTCGAGCCAGGGAAGAAGAGGATCGTCGCCAACATAAGTTTTGGTGGCCCTGATTAGAGAAGAGAAGAAGTCGCTTCGATTCTCCATTTGCTTCTGCTTACCCTGCTGCTTCCTTCCAAGGGTACACTGGATTCGTCCACCGTGAAGTAGCCCGCGCGGGAAGTGTCTCAACGCATCAATTCAATTTTATTCTCCTTTCCCACTCTGGGTTTAAGTTCTTCCTTTGGTAGGTTGTCGGGGTTTGGGTCCCTTATGGAGCTGTGTTTGGGTCTTTATGTGAATTGGGATCGGTTTTTTTATTGAACTTTTGTTCAATTAAAAAATATTTTAATTTTTAATTAAAATTATGAAATAAATAATAAATTAATATCAATTTCAATATTAAGAATGATATATCTTGGATGTCTTTTAGTAGATGTAAGATATCTATGATAGTTTAGATACATATCATATATCTATTTTCAAAAATTGAAATAAATTCAATATCTTTATATTTCGTATATTTGCAATATACCATAGCATTTTTGAAAGCATGAAATATTATTAAGAAATTCAAAATTATTCAATTATCAAAAAATATAAACTATAAAAAAAAAATTTAAAACTAATCCAACATTTTTGACCTCTTTTTTTAAAGGGTAAAAATGAAGACTACATTTATTAAGACAAGTTCAAACTTGCATAAGTTTTTTTTTCCACCTTCATTCATCTATCATGTGTAAAGTAATAAGTTTTTGCCTTTATTTTTAAGAATTTACATTCAATTGACAATAAAACAAAATTGTGAATAGATGTTTATTTACTTATTTTTGAAAGTTTAAATTAGATTTGAAATAAAATTCATCTACTTCCTCATTTTCTATGTTGCTTCTTTGTTTTTGTGAGTCTAAACTAAGTGACTCTCTCTCTCTCTCTCTCTCTCTCTCTCTCTCTCTCTCTCTCTAATTGTTGTATTTGTCGTACATTTTTTCAGTATTCTAACATGTTGGTTATTTATTATTTTTGTTAACATGCTCACATCATTACACTACACTTCTTTTTATTACTAGGTTACGTCTCTCATCATAATTAATAAAAGCATTTAAAGATGTTATTGAATGGTTGATAATTTTAAATATTTATAAAAAAAATCTAAGTATTTCATACTTATTTATGAAATTTATTATATGAAGGTCTTAAATATTTATGTCTATTTCTTTTTAACAATATTAAAATACAAATAATGAATATAAAAATGTTGATTAAAACATTCAAAAAAAATCATGAATGCTAGAATATACATTTTCAAGAATTACGTATGGGAATATAGCATCATATTAATACAAATATTTTACACAATTACAATAATATAGACACAATTTAAAGGGAAATTATTGTTCTGAGAACAAACCATAACACTATTTTAACAAAATTATGTTAATTTATTACCACCAACCACATGCAAAATGAACATGTGTTGGATATTTCTCTTGAGGATCTACTCAAGGACAAGAATTGTAGTCAATCATTTTCATTTTTCTATTATGAATATAATTTGTATTTTCTATTTTAGAGTATTGTTCAAATGAGAGTGGTAGTGACTTTCTTAATATTTTGAGATATTTAGCTCTAGAAATTGCAACAAATGTATAACCAATTCGTTATACATCAACAATATTTAGTATGGCCCTTTCCAATATTGGCCCATATGCAATATCGATATGAATGTCTCATGTCACAAGTTTAAGAGGAACAGATTTTGGATTATTAAAGTCTCATGGCACACCCACATAATAATCAAATTACAAAATCACACATGACAACTCTAGTAGTTGAACACTTTGATGATAAACCATATTATTTAGAGTACCATTTAATATCCCTAAAGAAATAAATTAGATAATTATTCTTCAAAAAGGTAAAGTACAACAAATTGAAGCGAAAAAACTTATTTTTCAAATACTTTTAGGTTGGAAAAGATACATCAAAGTATCCACAAGTAATTGCAATTCTTATTGAACAAATTGACATTTATTACATCAATTTTCACACCCAAACATCCTAAAACTTTTATTAATGATTTTTTATGGAAGTACATAAAATGGGATGCTACAAAAAAGAATAAATAGCAACAATAGTAGAAATAAATAATGAAGATCTTACTACAATCCACACCCAAAAAACATTACAAAATCATATTAGCAAACTACCTTATCAATACATAATCTGCACATAACCTGGGATCAACAAGAACGAACATGCATAAATGATGGTGTAGATTTAGAAACACAAATGAACAATAAAAAAGTTTGATCTACAATAGCAAACATTAACTGAAGCTCCATGCTAAACTACAACTACTCCACACAAACCCTTCACCTGAAACTTACAGCATATGCACAACATGAAGTTATAATAATAATAATCAGAATTATTTATGCACAATGCAATCTCTATTTGATAATTCCTACAAGAACAAAAGGGTTTCCATCCTCTAATCTTGAAAATCAATGGGTTTTTGTCCACTGACTGTAATCTTTAGTAGGTTTTCATCCATAGAAGATGTGTAGAATACAAGTGCTCCAAAGAAGTATTTTTAAAATTGAATGAATATCAAATGAGAAATTTTCACCTTTTATGTGTTGCTTGCCCAAATTGGGCACCCAAAAATTCCCACGGCAAGATTTAAGAGGGAAAATAATTTGAAATCAAAATTTGGTCTCGCTTTTTAACTGTCAGCCAAAATTGGGAAAAAGACAATTTCTCAAAGATGTTCTAGTAAATGCTAGTTAACTCTTCGAGATTCCCAACACACCCTCAAGTTGGAAATATTAGATTTGATATTTAATTGTCCCATAAAATATAAATATTTGGACGATTTGAAATAATAAATTAGTATTTTTTCTTTTGAAATTCCTATTAACCCATGAGAAAACAAGAATGGGTTAATTAACTGATTTATTCTACTATTTTTGAAAAGGGGACATGAAAATTCCTCCCTCCCCAAGATTGTTTGTCCTCAAGCAATGTAAATTAAGATACTCAAGTATCTCAGGCCCTTCCCAAGTGGCATCCTAAACTGGCAATTTCTCCCACTTGATCAAATATTCTATAATACTCTTATTTCTCAACCTTTTTCTCTAGTATCTGTAGACATGGAAAATATACATATTTGATTCGGTGCACTTGATCCCAACTACTAACAACTTTTCTTCCAGAATCACACTCTCAGATTATCATCACCTTTTGTCTCTTAATTAAATAAATCATTATTTATTTGATTAAGTCTTTCTCCTCTATTGATTAAATTAATCAATTTAATTTAATTAACTTTATATCTCAATTTAATTAAATAAATCATTTTGTTTGATTAAAGTCTCTAAAGTCTTCTTATTAAATTGAATAAATTAAACCTTATTTAATTTAATCTAGCATTTCCCCTTTTAGTTAAATAAATCAAAAACATTTATTTAATTAATCTTTCCTCTCATTTTGATTTAAATCAATCCTAAAATCTAAGTCAAAATGGTCAAATCACCTAACCTCACATTAAATTAATCAAATCTTGATTAAATTAATCCCTATCACTAAAATCCTCTAGAGAATGCAACTTGCACATGAAAATGGATTTAATTCATTTATTAAATCTCTATTTTCTCTCAACATGGAATAAAGGAGAAATATTCCCTCAAGTTTGAATTCAAAAAGTCCAAGTGGATGGGTACTTCCAACAAAGAATTCACTCCTCTTACATGTCCTTATGCATTGAGCCAAGTGGCATTTATTTCATTCAATTTTCCCTCTCACATGTCATTTCCTCAAATTTCAAATTCCACCTAATTGCATTTATTGGCGATTTGGCCAAAATGTGCACAACCATCAACCATTCACATCTTGACAAGTGGCACTTGGCCATTGGATGTTGAATGATCCCACATTCATCCAAATCCCTCATTCTTCCAATTTGGAAATCTATAAATGAAAGGTTATTCCTCTCATTCAACATCCACAATCTCATGCAAAGTTACTCTCTTCACATAGAGAGCTAATTTTTCCCATTCTCTTCAAGTATTCCTAATTTTCACAATATCATAGCTAGGTTATTCCAAAATCTCATCAAAGAGATTTGATCAATCCACACATCATCAACATTTTCAATTTAGGAGTTGGGAAAGGGCCAATTTCAACACATCAATTGACACCAATTCCCCCATGGGATCAAGAGTTTGCTTAGTTTAGATAGATTTAATTTGGTCATTGCACTTGTTCTTCATTTCTTTTCTATCTAAGTTTAGTAAATGGATTTCATGGGGAATCCTTGTTTCACCTTGCATATGATCTAATATAATGTTTTCTTGTTGCTTTTGTGCAGGTTTGAAATCAAGGTTCACATTTTGGCACTAGAAGGAGGGCGAATTTCAAGTCCCAATCACATTTTTTTGTAAAAATTCATGCTTTTTTGTTTCTTTTGCAGGTCCCAGGAAACTACGCCGTACATACGCCCGTGGCTCTATATTGCTCCACTTCCGAAGGTGCGGTGCTATATCGCACCACTCTAAATCCAAACCGCGCCGCAATTGTTTCCCACGCCAGATTTTTAAAGTTTCAAACTCTGTCACAAATCTATGAGTCCAAACTACGCCGCACCCAATCCCGCGGCATTGTATTGCACCGCTTTCAGAGGCGCGACGCTATATTGCACCACACTTTTCTTAGACAGTGTCACACCTGCTTTCCTACGTTAAAACATTCAAATTTTCAAAACTCTGCCACGGATTTCCAAGTTGCAAACTGTGTCACGTGCCAAACTCCGCCGCACCCGCACTCTTTGTTTCTACAGAGCGTCGCACTCAGTAAAAAGTGTGGCGCTATATAGCACCGCATTTGTTCCAAACTGCGCCACACTCGCTAACTACACCGCTAAAAAATAGTCAAAAATTCAAATTAGTTTTTTTTTAACATGTGCCTTTTTGGGTTTTTAGATTTTTGAATTATTGACCTGTTTGTTGTTCCTGTACTCTCTGATTTTTATCATCTTGCAGGTTAGTACAAGGAAGGAATCGAAATGGAAGGTTACATAATGGCATCATTCCCATCTTATATAAAGTGTTTTTGAACACTATAGTGTTGTTTAACACTTTAGAAAATTATTAATCTCTTTCAAAGGATTTGTTACCTTTCATGCCTTAGAAAACACTAATTTTTCTTTTGGGCCTTAAAAAGAACAATACAAATTTATTTTTCAAAAATTTGCAAAAGGGCTTAAAAAGAATCTTAGAAACAATCTACTAGATTTGGTTTAAAGTTTAACAAATTGAACAAGGCAACTCCTACACTTGAATTTGGTGCTCTAAAAAGAATTCATTTTGCTTTGTGGGATGAAAATGAACAAGTTCTAGTTTGTTTTGTAATTGTTTATTCAAGATAATATCATCAAAAGGGCATATGTGCTTCTCTCGCGCCTCACGACGATCTTGAGAATAAAAAGTTCTCTTGGTGATCTTAAGTTGAATAAAATAATTGTCTCCACATTTCATTTCATTTTTGGGAATTGAAATTGAACCAAACATGCAAGTGTGAGCACGGTATATTGCGAGTGTTCTCCCTTTGTTTTTCAACAAAGGTTGATTGAACTACGGGATATGCTAGCTTGCTATTGTTTATCTTAGTGGGTCTACCTTGTGGGAAAAAGTAATCACCCAAGGGAATGACCCAACCGAGAACACGCTAAAGCCAAGCGACTTCCAACTGGTATATAAGTGTAGATTTTTTAGGAAAGTTTAAGAATAACGAGGATTATTCTGACGAGAAGGGCAGGAATGGTCTCTCGTCGCATGGATAGTCCCCCACAAATGGAATGCCCGCATTAAAACCCTTATTTAGCAAAAGCCAAAATCCTATCTATTTGTTGGTGCAAAAGGTCATGTCCTTTCAAGCCGCCCCATGTTATACATGCAGTTTTGTTATAGAGATGAAAAGTATGCCATGGGAGATTCATGGGTACTGATGCTTGATTGACCCAAGAAGTGAGTGCACTTAAAGGGGGAGCCTGTGTGGTCAAGCGTCTAATCATCCACACTGAATATGTGCAGCTGGATTCATGCAAGTGGGAATCCAACAAATACTGTCTTTTCAGCCTAGGGTTGTGCATATTATCAAAATCAAAATACCTTGCTTGGTTCTAAAACATTGAGAAACAAACATTCACAAAAGCTTTGAAATTTCAAACCCTTTGAGGGAACAAATATCCTTTAATGAATCTAAGTGCTCTTGCTTGCCCTAGGGATTATATCCTTAGAGGTTTCTAAGTGCTTGGGTTTTATCGCCATTTGTTTCACCAAAGTCAACACTAGGAAACTTTTGCCCTATTTTCCTTGACTTCCACATAATGGACCTTATGGGATGAAAAGAAAGTAGGACATTAGACATGCAATTGGAAACATAATCAAGAAAGTGCTTTTGGTAAAAAGAACTCACTAAGAAAAGATAAAGACAAATTGTACCTCACATGTGTTGGCTCAAATGATTTCCCAAAAAGTCAAAATCCCAAAACCAAGATTCAAAAGGATTAGTCTAAAAGCTCATGAGGAACGTCTTGAAATGCTTCTTGAAGTCATAGAAAGATCGGTGTATAATTTATATAAGAAGGCTTCAAAGAACAACCCAAGTTTGTATGAGTTTTATTACGAACAAAATCCTGAGCTTTTTCAAAGGTTTGCTTTTCTCACATAGGAAGTATAGCATGTTCTTCAATACTGAGGTCTTGTAAAAAAAAAAAAGAGTCATGTCTAGGTCAAAGTTTAGGATCAAAGTCTTCCCTCCCATCCATCTCTCCATCAATCAAATTTCATCCCACCAACAAACTTTTGAGAACTTAAAAAAATTATTTATGCTAAACTAAAAGGCAAAATCAGCATCACTTTGTTTGACTTAATACACCTAGTCAAACTTTCAATCCTCTTGAACAAATTTGCCTCTAGGATAACACAACTTCCTAAGGTCTACTAGTTCATGATCACCTTGATTGGCTTAACACACTTAGCCAATCCATGCTCTTGTGCGATTTTTCTCTAGGATAACACAACTTCCTAGGGTTTACAAGTTCACCATCATCTTGTTTGACTGAATACACCTAATCAAACTATCAAAATCAATCCAAGCCCTAAAAGTTTAGCATTACCCCTAAAAAGTTCTTCAAAAGTTTCACTCATTCACCTCATCCATTTATCTCATCCCCATCACCACCCCTTTTGATCCTTGGACTCTCCTAGTTCTTCTCCTCTTTTGGGCCTAAAGATTAAGATCAAACGATCTCTATTTTATGGTCCAAACAAGATCACAACACAAGAGGAACATGGAAAACACCAAAGAAATATCAACTTCCAGTGACTTTAGTCAAGTAACCACCGAAGTAAACCTTAGGGGATCAAGCAATCCCCCAAACAACTCTTCTCTACCATCACAAAATCCTCAAGAGGAAGGCTATGAAGAGGAAATCACCAACGAGGACTTGAGAATGACACAATCAGAAATTCTAGAAATGGTTCAAAATCCAAAGAATCGTAAAATTTTCAATGCCATGCTTAAATACATACGCACATTAACAGAAGGATGGGTCCAGTTCCCTTCTGACCTCGATGTAGGAACCAGTATGGAAAGACCTCTTACAAGCATACCCCCAATGTAAATTCCAAATATCACTCAAGAAATACCCCAAACCATATCGACAATCACATCAACCTCACCAATTGTAAACAAGGGAAGTGCCATGTTTTGTGAATTACAAAAGCATCACCTTGTAAACAACAAAGAGGTAAATGTCAGCACCACACTAGATAACTTTGTCCCGATGAATCCATCACACCCATACGTCCCACTCACTTTCCATAATCACGTAGATTCATCCTCATTCCATGCAACACTAGCCTATCTGTTAAACATACAAACTTCTCTATCACAAGGAGAAGGTGGTTTGTTCAGAACAATAGGAGTCACTGACTCGTTCTTCTTCTAGGGGAGCATACCATCTTTCCTTCCATTATTGCTCACATGTGTATCACCTCTTGGATTGGGTCTTCCCCCCCTACCCACCGCTAGTTTCTCAAATCAAGGCAATTCGAGCATCACATTGAATCCTCTCATTTTGCTAGCAGGACCACAACAACAAGTGGCAACCACTCAAGCCACCACAGTCAATACATCAGTTGATCCTCAAATCTCTCAAAACATACATTTTCAAGGACCGAGCATCTCAACCACACCACCAACAACCCAAATCCCGACCACCAACACAACCCTTTCACCCATCACAACGGTTAGCACCATTCCCAATCCACCACCAATCCCACCAAAAGCTAACGTAATGAATTCATTCATCACCATGATCTAGGCCATCCAGAAGGCCAATCATCAGAGGGTACTTCAACAAAACCAACAAGCTGCACAGCAGGCTTCTTAGCAAGCGCAAGCACAACTAGCTGCCCAACAAGCTGCACAAGTTGCACAAGCCCAACAAGCTGCACAAGCTGCGCAAGAAACCCGACAAGTAAAAGGTCAAGCCCAACACCAAGCTCAATAGGCGTAGCACAATACCGAGCACAACTACAAGAAATTCATCAACAAGCATACCAACAAGCCCTACAATATTTTTAGGCACAACAGCAAGCTAAACAACAAGCTTTGTTGGCACAATAGCAGCTAGACCAACAATAAGCTTTGTTGGTGCAACAACAGCTAGACCAACAACAAGATTTGTTGGTGCAACAACAGTTAGACCAACAACAAGCTTTATGGGAACAACAATAGATGGACCAACAACAAGCTTCGTTGGAACAATAGCAGCAAGGTCAACAACAAGCGTTGTTGACACAAATGCAGGTATATCAGCAGGCCTTGAACGCACAGCAGAGCTTGCAGCAAACTCCCACCAATACCCCTCTCATCAATCAAACACCCCAAACACCTCAAAACACATTCATCCCACCTCCCGATCCGCACAACGCAAATCAAACTGCTCTTGCAGGAGGTGTTGGACCTCCAAGCAGGAAAAACAACCAAAATGTCAAGCAACTTGTGTCCCTATCCATTTGACAGAGATCTCACAATGATACCGTTCCCAAAGGGATTTGAAATTCCCAAATTTGATAAATATAATGGAATGGGAAACCCTGAAAATCACATTAGGGAATTTCAAGTGCATTGCATGGAGGTTTCATACGATGACACATATCTAATGAGACTTTTCCCCTGAAGTCTAACTGGTCCTACCATAGAATGGTTTTCTCGCCTACCCACAGGCATTAAAACATTTTTGGAAATCGCAGAAGCATTCCTTAAAAATTATGCTTTCAACATGGGTGCAGATGTTAGTTTGGAAGAACTATCAACGCTCAAACAAAGAAAAGGAGAGATATTCGCATCCTTCTTGCAAAGATGGTGATCCAAGGCCAATCAGAGCAAGTGGACCATGCCAAAAGAACAACAAGTTTGCACAATCATATCCAATCTAGATGGAAACTTGGCGTTCTACTAAAAAATGCAATGCATCACAATGTATGATTAGTTGATACCAACGGCACTCAATATCGAAAGAGCCCTTACTGCATGGGGAGATGCATCAACATTTCCTCCACCATAGGATAATTGCCCATCCAAAAATTATAAGGATAAACCTCGAACATGGTCGAGGAACAAAAATATCACAAATGACGGTGTGGTTGATGCTAAGGTGGTCATAAATGCTCCTAAACAGAACATCCAACTAATCACCAGCCATAGAATCACAATCGCAATAATGTGCAAACTAATACAGTAGCACAACAACAATCACTTCCTAACAACCAAATCAATAACTTGGGCAATCAAGGAGGACCACCTCCCTGAAACAAGTATCCTCCCAAGCGGAAGTTCACGACTCTTGGAGAATCAATTGAATCCATAATGAAGAAGTTGGTCAAGGAAAACCTTATCAAAATCTCCAACTCTGAGCAATACGCGAAACCCATGACCAAACCACCATGGTACAATGAAAACCTCCTATGTGATTTTCACAACATCAAGGGACATACAACAACAAATTGCATGAGGCTGAAGAATATCATCCAAGACCTCATCGAGGACAAGATCATAAACATTGAACAACCAGCTGGAAAGCACGACCTTAAAATATACACAAATCTGATGCCAAATCATAATCAAGGAAATAGCTAGGGGAACAACAAAGGGAAGCAAAAATATGCTAGTGCTAACCTTGTTTATGAAGAGATAGTCGCATGTGTAGACGAGATAGTCACGATCATTAACGTCAAAGGAGCCAACGCCGATTGTGGAGTCACCACACATGGCGGAAAGGTCACTATTGCAGGGGCATCACATCCATCTAAGACCCCCATTTCAAGTACAAAAGTTGTTCCTTACGACTATAGTGTCATCAACCAACTAAAGAGAACTCCTGCCCAAATCTCCATCATGAAAATTGTTAAAAATTCCCGCTGCCCATAGGAAAATCCTTGATGAAGCATTAGCGGCATCCACCATCTCTACCACCCTTGAGATAGAACAGTTTCAGGCTATGGTTGGTAATATCATTACCCCAAATCTCCTCACATTCTCTGATCAAGATTTCCCTACCTAGCCATCTCATAATCACGCACTTCACCTTCAAGTGTTTATTCACAAAAAGAAAGTCAAAAGGGTCCTGGTGGATGGAGGCGTGAGCCTTAACATCTGTTCATTCAAGCTCATAAAGAACTTGGGATTCTTTGAGGATTCCATTGACAAGAACAAAAGCATCACCATAAGAGCATATGATGATCAAGAAAGAGTATCTCAGGGCACTATTAAAATCCCAATCCAAGTGGGACCAACAACCATGGAGACTACCTGTCGAGTTCTTTATCTTGACCTACCATATAACATCCTCCTAGGATGCCCATGGATCCATGGAATGAAGGCAGTTGCCTCGAAATTTCATCAATGCGTCAAATTCTTGTACCAAAATGAGGAGGTCACAATACACGTGGATCCCGAACCATTTGCCTACTGCAAAAACTTGGAAGCCAAGTTTTATAAAATCCCCCAAGTGCCAAAAAATGATGAAGGCCCATCCACTGCATACATCGACTCATCTAACCTTGCCTCCACTTCTGTGACAGAGACACTCGGCATCCCTGATATATCCAACATCAAACTCATGATCCAGGACAATGGGTGCGGAGACTACAGAATGAAGAAGAGTGTGTTTGTTGTAGGAGAGTTACCACAATCTCCTAGGTCACATGGGAAACCTCGATCAAATGAAACATCTATCCACACCCTTAGGGTAGACCCTTCTAGATTCCATCGTCGGGGAGACTTAATTCAGGAAAATTTTGATGAGGAAGACATTTCAAGCACGATATATCGTGATGAAGGACCCACACCCACACTACCCATGGATGAAGCTAATAGAGGATTACAAATAATTTTTGGTATGGGCTACAACAGGAATGAAAGTCTGGGAAGAAATAGTGATGGACGACTAGAGCCCATCATTGTAGAAAGAAGAATGAGAAACCTTGGCCTTGGATGTACCCCCCCGAGTATAACCGTACGTGGCAAAGGTACTCCTAGTAGGGTAGTCAGGTCCCCTCCTCAAGTATCAGCAACCACCCTTCGACTACCCGTATGCATAGGTATCCCCCTAGATAATTTTACTTTTGACGTAACTGATGTATGGTAGTGATGATGAGGATACCATAGTCGGCCTTCCCTTGATTTTTGAGGATTCCTCTTTACTAATGATTAGTGCCTCACCTACTGAGTCAAACAACAAACTTATAAAATCAACTTAGTGTACCCTCAACTCATCGACCATGACCAACGAGGACTGCCAATTCTAGACTCATTCGAAAACGGTGAGGCACTCTCAGAATTCATGGGACTAAGGGATGCAGTTCCGAGCGGGGATCACAAGGCTAGTTTCGACATCACATTAGACACTCAAGCATATTACGGGGAGACGATTGAGTCCTTCAGTCGCAAAAGAAAAAGAACGAGAATAAGCTCAGAGTTATTGAGTGAAAACCACACTGTGGCACTCTCTAACCACATAATAGTAAAAATAAAGGATGCATCCAATGGTGAAAACCTCTTTGAGGCATCGGAGGATGAAGGATTCAATCTCCCCCCTACTGCACTATATCAAGAGAAATCGGCAGTCTTGGCAGAATAGTGTAATCCTGTCAACTTGGGAATAGAGACAACACCACAAATCACTTTTTATGCTGAGTCTCTTCTGACAAAAGAACAAGAACTACTAGCAGTATTTCTAAAGGAAAGGAAGGTAAATTTTGCATGGACCTATGCTGACATGCCAGGTCTAGATCTGGAAGTTGCGGTTCATCATTTGGTTGTTTACCTTGGAGCGAAGCCAGTGAGACAAAATTTAAGGAAAATGCATCCCCAGATAGCCTTGTTAGTCAAGGTAGAATTGCAGAAACTCTTGGATGTCGGCTTCATATGCCCAATTGACTATCCCATAATGGGTATCCAATCTTGTACTAGTTTCAAAACCAAATGGGGGCATCCGTATCTACACAGACTTCAGAGACCTCAATAAAGCATTTCCTAAGGATGATTTTCCACTACCTAACATTGATATGATAGTGGACATGACAGTCGAACATGAGATGCTATCACTAATGGATGGCTTCTTGGGGTATAACCAGATAATGATTGCAAAGGAAGTTCAACATAAGATGACATTTACATGTCCATGGGGCACCTACTGCTGGAACATGATGCTATTTGGGCTAAAAAATGTAGGGGCTACATATCAGAGGGCCATGACACTAATCTTCCATGACATGATACACAAAACTGTCAAAGATTATGTGGATGATATATTGGCTAAATGAAAGAAGAGACAAAACCACATAGCAACCCTAAGTGACATCTTCGACAGATTGGAAAAGTACAAGGTCAGGCTCAACCCCAAGAAATGTGTCTTTGGGGTACAATCAGGTAAACTTATGGGATACATAGTATCGATGAGGGGAATAGAGGTGGATCCTGCAAAAGTAAAATAAATCCTCGACATGGAAGCACCAAGGACACTGAAACAACTCAGAGGATTGCAAGGTAGACTCCAGTCTATTCAGAGGTTCATAGCGCAACTAGCAGACAAACAGATTGCATATTCACATCTACTCCACAAAGGAGTGGCATACAAGTGGGATGACAAATGCAATTAAGCATTTGATAAAATCAAAGAATATCTGCTCATGCCACCAATATATAATGCCACCCATTGTAGGAAAACCACTGATCTTATACATCTCAGCAACAGCAGTAGCACTGGGTGCTCTTTTAGCTCAACACAATGAAAATGGGACAGAAAGGGCCATCTATTATATCATCAGAACAATGGTTGGCCATGAGTTAAACTACTCATTCATTGAAAAATCTTGTCTAGCAGTAGTGTTTGCTTCACAAAAAAATTGACATTACATGCTAGCACACAAAATCAAACTCATCGCCAAGATAGATCCCCTAAAGTATCTATTGTCAAAAGCTATGCTCACAGGAAAGATGGATAAGTGGGTCACGATACTATCAGAATATGACATTGAATATGTGGAGTGAAAAGCAATCAAAGGACAAGTCATTGCAGACCAACTCGCAGAAGCTCCCATCTATGCAGAGAATCCACTCATATCAGAATTTCCATTTGAGTCCATCTTTAATCTCAGCATAGCCGATCATTGGAAACTCTACTTCGACGGTTCCCACACACAACATGGATTAGGAGCCGATGTTTTCTTCATCACCCCATAAGGGGATTGTATACCTAGATCCTACAAATTGGTATTCCCCTGTACCAACAACATTGTAGAGTACAAGGCTTTAACCATAGGTCTCAAAATTGCAGCACAGTGGTGAGTCATGGCACTAAAAGTTTATGGAGATTCACAACTTATTATCAACCAAGTCAATGGTGAGTACCAAACTAAGGATGATAAATCACACCATACAAGAAGTTAGTAGAAAGCCTTAAAGAATCAATTATTGATATCACCTTTGAGCAGATACCAAGGGCTAACAATAGAGTAGCTGATGCCATGGAAAAAATTGGATCCTTACTAGATATCCCTCACAATGTCTCAAAACACGAATTCTTGATAGAGCAGCTTCTCGTACCCACTTTCGAGGTACCAGAGCCGGAATATGCGTGCAAAATCATTGGTCCTGGTGGTCTTTGGTATCACAACATCTACACCTACCTGAGAATAGGACTCCTCCCAGTTGACATTACCCTGAACCTTTGTCAAAAGGTCCTTACGTTTTGTTATCCTAGGGGAAACCCTCTTTCGTAGGAGCATTGACGGAACCCTATTACGTTGCCTAAAACCTGAGGAAGCCCTGACTGCTCTGATTGAGGTACATAATGGCACTTGCAGTTCACACTCGAGCGGTATGACCTTGGCCAAGAAGTTACTAAGAACCAGGTACTACTGGCCAACAATGGAAAGAGAGGCACATGACTTTGTCAGAAAGTGTTTACAGTGCTAGCAACATGGAGACCTTATTCATGCACCAGCTCAGGAATTTCATCCTATTGTTACACCATGGACCTTTTCACAATGGGGGCTCGATCTCATAGGTAAAATCACACCCACCTCATCCAACGGCGACAAGTTCATCATCACCGCCATAGAGTATTTCACAAAGTGGGTCGAAGCAATTCCAATGACCTACATAACAAGAAAGCAGATTTCCAAGTTCATCCTGAACTATCTCATTTGTCGATATGGTGTCCCCCAATCCATTATCTCTAATAATGAGACACCTTTCAAGAATCGGGATGTCTGTGACTTATGCGACAAATTTAAAATGCAACATTGCTTTTCTACTCCATACTACCCCCAAGACAATGGCCAAGCAGAAGCTACCAACAAAACCATTCTGAAAATGCTTAAGAAAATAGTCAATGACTCTGGTTGTGACTGACATCTATAGTTAAATCTCGCCTTATGGGCCTACCACACCAGCATCCACACACCAACAGGCACCACCCCATTCTCCCTAGTCTACAAATCAAAAGTCATCCTCCCAATTGAGATCGAGCTCCCATCACTAAGAATATCATTACAAAACCTCATCACAGATGAAGAATATAGGGTCTCATGACTGAATGAGTTGGAGTTATTAGATGAACAACACATGGAGTGCCCTCAACCATCTACAGGTCTATCAGAATCACCTGAAATGTAGCTACAACAAGAAGATCAGGCAACACATCTTCCAAGTCGGCGAACTTGTGTTGAAAGAGAACCAAAGGAATGTGCCGAATCCAAAGAGCAAAGGTAAATTTGAACCCAACTGGCTAGGAACTTTCGTCATCATAGCCAGCTATAAATCAGGAGCCTATCAATTAGCAACACCAGAAGGCGAGCCTCTGCAGGAGCCTCTGAACAACTCCCATCTCAAAAAGTTTTATGCCTAAGAACTTGTAAGGTATAGAACCAAAAAATACAAAAAAAATAGAAAATGTCTTAAAAAAATGGTCACCTTGATGAAAACCTGGCAAACAAGTGTCTTGGCAATAACAAAAAAAATACAAAAATACAAAAATCCAAAAAAATCAGAAAAATGATTGAAAACAGTAAAGAAAAAAAATCGTCCTCTAGTGAAAATCACTTCGGTGACGCTTTGGACAAATACCTTGGTGAAAACCTGGCAAACAAGCGCCAAGAGTAAATAAAGCACTCTCCATCCACCAAGATCTTCAAAGCCTATTCTATGCACTCACTTATCCATTACATTCCATTTATCCTTTGATCATCTATTCACAACCATACCATAGCCTGATCTTGTGCTCGTATCATATTCCACCATAGTACTACTTGGAATATTCCTAAGGTCAATTTGTCCTACCTTCATCGAAGTAGTCTATCACATCACGTTGGGGCATGTTCCTATACCTACATCAGATCAGATTTGTGTATATTCTTATGATCTTCCTCAACATCAAATATCCAAAAACATTCAAAAATCCATCAAAAATCTCAAAAACATCAAAAATTAAAAATTCAAAAACATTCAAAAACTCATCAAAAAACCAAAAACATCCAAATCATTCAAAAATCCAAAACATGTCAAAATCCAAAAAATAAAAAATAGAGTCATCTTGTCGAACTATGTCATCTCTGAGCTTGAACGTAGGCAAGGTTGATCTTTGATCATCCCCCGAGACACCATAGGTCAGTCCTTTAAGCGTCTGTTGCAATGGCAATCCATTTGCTCATCTATCTTATCTTTGATTCAAGTTTGTCATCAGTCAAACTACGTGGTCTTTGCATGTATAACATAGGCAAGGCTAATCTATGGATCAGCTCCTGAGACCCCTAGGATAGGTCTTTAAGTTATTCTCTTCGGCATAAATCTCGAAAATACCAAAAACAACCTCAAAATATCCGAAAAATCCAGAATGGTGCTTTCACCTCATCTCACTTTCACCCGTGATTGTCACCACTCATAAAAAAATCAATCATTGCCATCATCCTTTGGTGAGTCAGTCAGAAGCAAGTCTAGCAAGTTCAAAAGGGAACACCCAAGCATCAAAAGTCTAAATTAGTAGGCACGAAAGTTGATCAACTCGGAGTATCAATAACTTATCACCCAATCAGTCCCACCAAAACCTTGATCACAACATGTCCTAGGATGAATCCTTCCCAGGATGGACATAAGCATCAGGTATCTCATAGTAGTTTAGTCTTGGCTAGCAGTATGAAGAACATTAGCTTGTTGGTTTTCTTTATTTGGTCTTTATTTGGCTTATCTTATTTTGTGCCCATTCTAAGGACCTCTCGATGATGCCTAAACAAAAAAGGTTTAGAGAGAAAGGAATTGGGCAAGGATCATTGTCTATTTTATCTACTATGCTCGTGGGATACACTTGTAAAATAACTTAGTCATATGTGCTTTGTTTGGTTTGTGGAGAGGATGTTTTAGATATCTTGTTGACCACAACTTGCTTTCCTATGTTTTGGCCTGAGATGTTTAGAATGTCTGAGCTACATCCTAAATGAAGTGTGTATGCTAAGGTGAACAAGAATACTCCTATCTGATTATCAAGTCAAAGTCCATCACAATAGGTACAATGCCATCCTAGTTCTTTATACCTTGATGCATCCTACCTAGGTGTGTTATCAAACATAACGTAATTGACCCTTTGAAAATTGTGACTCTTGGTAAGCAAATCATAATCATCCTAAGTAACTCATTGATTCTAAGTTATTTTATCTTCTTTCCATACTAACATGGTATCATGACAGTTAATCAAAGCTTCACCAATGCATACACTTTGCATCAACCATATCATTAGCATAAAAGGAATATCACATCATATCATTATCTTAAGTTATGAGGAATAATATAAATTTGTTATTCTAAGCATCTTAAGAAATCATTACACAATACATAATCATTAGCATCCATTACTATTTGCACATCAATACGCCATTATTAGCATACATTATATTCATAGGATCATCATTAAAAATGCATGAAAAAAAGATACAAAAACAAGTACATCCATTAGAAACATACATCATATCGCATGAGCATAAGAAATAGGAACATCTCATAGCATATAGGAAATTAAGAAATGCATATCATACACTGCAAAAAAATTCATTATAAAGGCAAATCATCTCATATATATCATCAAGAAATTTATTGTCATGATACAAAATCGGATCAAGTGTACGATCAAGGTACATAATACAAAAAAGAGGCAAGTAATCAAGGCCCATAAATCAAAAATGATAATTGTCTATGATCAAAGGCCTAACCCTGCTGGCTGTTGCCCTCTCCCACCTGCCTCTCACCGTGATCCTCTGGGGGCCTCATCCCTGTCTGCTGAGAGAAGTCTGGCACTCGGCTACTATTGGAACTACTTGTATATAGTGTTGTCGATAATACTCGGCCTCCCTGACTACCTCTTTGTACGCCTGCAAAGAAACTGATCAACCTCGAGATGATGAAGTTGTACTCTCTAGCTGCCTTCGTCGATCGATCTCTTGATCCCTCTTGGATCAAGCCTAGTCCCTCTCGATAGTAACTATCACAAAAAGCTACATAGCCTCATCCCTTTTTTCCGTCAATACTTGAATTTGGCCCTGCAACTGCTGGATCAACACATCTCTGTGGTCTGGTTGCGCTGCTAGCTACTGTTGCGAGACTACTCTACCCCCATCTCTGGGCTAATCGACTTGTGCCCCTACCCATGGAGGCAACTGCTATGTCGGATCTCTAGGAGGTGTCAAGTGAGGAAGTGGTCCACCTCCTCCTCCATCCTTGCCCCCATCTCTGCCACCTCCACCCCCCTGTCCTCTCCCCCTGCCATCTCTCCTACCTCTGGGTCTCCATCGTGGGAGTACTGCACTAGGAACTATCAATCTCAAAGGAGGTCTAAACCAAGCTCTGTATGTCGGAGTCACCCCTGCATCTTCCGACCCCTGATCATATGGCCACGGTCGGGCCATTAACTATCTAAAGGAGGATACTGCCTCAGCTACCAGGATGGGCTGGCCCCATGCCATCTCTCTCATAGTACGGGCAAAGATCACCACGTTTTGATCATCTGGTCTATCCTGCATCTCTCCAAACTGACGGGTCACCCTATTTGGGAGATACCACTCTATCATGATATGCTCCCAACCCTACATCCACCTATCCTACCGAGTAAAGATCAACTAATCTGCATCATCATACCATGGTCCTATGCCCATCCAAGGTCTCCAAATGAACTCTCTCATCTCATCAAGAACCCGTCGCCAATAAGCAAGGCCACCTGTGCCAGTGTGGGTAAAATGAATCTGTGCCCTACCATACCACCAGACAACAGGATCATTGATATCAAGGACAACCGGTGTGACATCTGGATAGAGCATTGGGATCCGCTCCCATGCCTAGATGTGTAGTAAAGTAACTCTGGCTCCAAGGGCCCGACTGTCCATGTATGCGAACTCATATAAATCTTTGTATAAGGAGGCCAAAAAAACTGGTCTCCAAGCAAAGCACTCTCGACGAACACACATCTGATGCCATGCCAGTCCCCAACTTGGACTAAAGTACTGGCCCCGCCAATCGAGTGCCACAAGACCTGAAATAATAGCAGCAACAATCAATGTATAGGTGGGCGCTCTACCCCGGTATCGCTCTAGGTCAATCTGGCCATCAGAAAGGATAAGCTCATCAACGCCCATGATGTCAAAGCAGGCATTCCTACCCTCCTCTGGATCATAAATCATGCTGGCTCCATGAATAGGCAATCAGAGAATGCGCCAGACATCCTCAAGAGTGATGGTGGCCTCACTAGTAAGCAGATGGAAGGAAGAAGTCTCACTATGCCACCACTCGGCCAAAGCTGTCATCATACCCAAATGTGTCCGAACAGGAGGGATGTATGCAATATACCAAAGACCAAGAATACCAAGATGCTCCTAAAGGTACACGTGCATACCCTGCAATCTGTGGAGCACCGGCCATCTGTGCTCCCTCGAATGAAGTATATCAAGCTCCTCCTGCGCAAGGGAAACCATCGCGTCAAGTCTCCTAGAAAAATCTATCACTTGCATATTTTTTTTGCATTTAAAACAACATATGCGGTGTTGTTTGTAAATGCAGCACAGTTTATAAAGTTCCAAACTGTGTTGCACGACGGACTTTGAAAACCCTAACTTCCTAACTACGTTGCACGATGCTGTTTGTGCACGCGGCTGACTTTGACCCCGGGATCCCTAATCTACAAACTACGTCGCGCGACGCTCTTTGCATATGCGACCCTGTTTAGGATCATGCAGCGTCGACCAAACAATCAGTAGTGCTATATAGCGTCGCGCCACTTAAAATTAAATTTGATCCTATTTAATGCACGCAAAATGATAAATCAAAAGTTGGGATGGGGGTACATACCACAAGTCCTACAGCGATTGGCTGCTGATGTACTCGTACTCTCTCCGACACGTGACTAGGAAGTTGTCATTGCGCCATCTCAACCAAGACTCAGAGCTTCAAGTGTGAAGCTTTCAAAGGGATAAGTATACAAATGTATTGAAAGTGACCTCTCAAGGTATAGCCTAAAAATTAGGGTTTTTTTACCTAATTTGGCCATCTAACTAGGGTTTTGGTCCCCCGATCCCATTTTTTGTCCAATCGAGGGCCATTGTGCATCATTTTTGGCGTTTTAACGCATGTTTTGGTATTTTGGGGAATTTTTAACCTATCAAGCACCTTGTCATCTTTTTTTGCGAGATCATCCAAAAAAATCAAAATTTTCATCTGATCTCTCAAGGGGGTAGTATACTAGCATAATCCTTCTGCTGGGGCAGCAGTGGGGCATTCGAAAAATGCTAAAAATTTTGAACTTTGATCACAACAATTTATTCTTTGGATCAATGCAAAAAGTACATTGCTTCGAAGAGGGGCAAAATGTAGACATGGAAATATACAGATTCGATTCAGCGCACTTGATCCCGACTACTAACAACTTTTCTTCCAGAATCACACTCTCAGATTATCATCACCTTCTGTCTCTTAATTAAATAAATCATTATTTATTTTATTAAGTCTTTCTCCTCTATTGATTAAATTAATCAATTTAATTTAATTAACCTTATATCTCAGTTTAATTAAATAAATCATTTTGTTTGATTAAAGTCTCTAAATTCTTCTTATTAAATTGAATAAATTAAACCTTATTTAATTTAATCTAGCATTTCCCCTTTTAGTTAAATAAATCAAAGAAATTTATTTAATTAATCTTTCCTCTCATTTTTGATTTAAATCAATCCTAAAATCGAAGTCAAAATAGTCAAATCACCTAACCTCTCATTAAATTAATCAAATCTTGATTAAGTTAATCCCTATCACTAAAATCCTCTAGAGAATGCAACTTGCACATGAAAATGGATTTAATTCAAAAAGTCCAAGTGGATGGGTACTTCCAACAAAGAATTCACTCCTCTTACATGTCCTTGTGCATTGAGCCAAGTGGCATTTATTTCATTCATTTTTCCCTCTCACATGTCATTTCCTCAAATTTCAAATTCCACCTAATTGCATTTATTGGCACTTTGGCCAAAATGTGCACAACCATCAACCATTCACATCTTGACAAGTGGCACTTGGCCATTGGATGTTGAATGATCCCACATTCATCCAAATCCCTCATTCTTCCAATTTGGAAATCTATAAATGAAAGGTTATTCCTCTCATTCAACATCCACAATCTCATGCAAAGTTACTCTCTTCACATAGAGAGCTAATTTTGCCCATTCTCTTCAAGTATTCCTAATTTTCACAATATCATAGCTAGGTTATGCCAAAATCTCATCAAGGAGATTTGATCAATCCACACATCATCAACATTTTCAATTTAGGAGTTGGGAAAGGGCCAATTTCGACACATCAATTGGCACCAATTCCCCAATGGGATAAAAAGTTTTCTTAGTTTAGATAGATTTAATTTGGTCATTGCACTTGTTCTTCATTTCTTTTCTATCTAATTTTAGTAAATGGATTTCATGGGGAATCCTTGTTTCACCTTGCATATGATCTAATATAATGTTTTCTTATTGCTTTTGTGCAGGTTTGAAATCAAGGTTCACAGTATCCAAGACTTTTTAAGGAATCAAAATCAATTTCCCTTCATCATCCAAGGGTAGTAGATATGTTTTAGTTACAACTTTTTGTCCAAGAATTTTCTTCAAGCATGAGACATGAAAAACATTATGAATTTTGTTGTCGTGTGGAAGCTCCAATCATAGGCTACCTCACCAATCCTCCTAAGGATTCTATAGGGTCCAAAGTAATTGGGCTTAAGCTTTTCAACCCAATTCTTTATTAGAGAACTTTATCTATAAGGTTGCAATCTCAGAAAATCCAAATCACCTACCTCAAATGTTCTCTTTGTTATCTTCCTATTGACTAGTCATCCCACAATAGTGGGTCCCAAACTTGGGACATCCTGATTTTTTCCTGAAATCACATATTTTTTAGAAAAACTAATGATTTAAGCCTTGAGGGGTTCTATCTAAAGGGTTTCAATTAAAGAGTTTTAGATAAGACCCCCTTAGATCAAACCCCCTTGGATTGAACCCCTCTAGTCTTAAATCATACCCACAATGAAGTCTCCTTCGCACCTATCAAAATGCTGACAAAAAACCACTTTTTATTTACCTTTTGAGGGATCAAATAATGTCATTTAGAAATTTTGTTTTGTAAATATGTAGCTATTATTATAAGTTTTCCAAAAATTATAATTTTCAATATTTTTTATTTTATTATTGTAATTATATTTTATTTCTTATGAATAAGGGTTTTTCACTAAACATCAAGGTATTTGTTTCACACATAAAAAAATAGAAAAATAGAAAAAAAAATCTAAAAAATATGTGTGCACTAGGTATTGATGTTCTTGTTTTAGCTAAAAAAATAAATAATAATTTCAGTACATACAAAACAAGCTATATGTGATGGCATACACCTACATCCAACTTATAATTACTTTGACTTCAAAAATTAAAATTTAAAAAATATGCATCAATTAAAAATATCCATGAACTAAATATTGACGTTGCAAATATAAATTTTAAAATTATAATTTTATCCTTTCAATAAAAAAGTTATGTGTGACAACATAAACATCATTGTTTTAAAATGTTGTTTATTGTAAAAAATAAGTTATCAAAACTTACGAAAAAAATCAATTTTTTTAAAAATATATATTTAGAATCTACACATAAATCCTCACAAATAACTAATTCACATCATCTCCAAATTAGTATTGGTTTAGTCGCTATAGGCAAGTGAAAATTTGTTGAAAAATGTTGATTTCAATGTCCTACTTGGCCAAAAAGTGGGACACTTATGGGTTAAGCATGACATATATATTTTGTTTATTTCGAGCATGCTATATATTATCCTTTGTGATCTTAAAATTTCTTGAATTTGATTGATAAGATCAATTGCTACATGTACTATGTTATCTATAAATAATAAATCAACAAAACAGAGTTCATCTTAACCATAAAGATCTTGAAATGGACGCATACCAATGGACATGTGATGTGTTGTATTATAATAATACTCTCCTAGGTGTAACCATTTGACCCAAATAATTTGTTGATTTGATACACAATTCATCAAACCCTCTATCCACTTGTTAACAATCTTTACTTGACCATTTATTTTTGGATGGTAGCTTGTGCTTGGTGTGAGTTTTGTTCCTAATTAATGAAAGAGATCCTTCCAAAAATATCCAAGGAATCTAATGTTTATGTCACTAACAATTCTTTTTAGCAACCCATGCAATCTAAAAACTTCTTTAAAAAACAATTCTTCTACTTGGAGTGCCTTAAATTGTGAAGTGATTGAAAAGAAATGTTCATACTTTGTCAATATATCCACCAATACATAAATATAATCTTTACCTTGGACCTTAGGAAGTCCTGTGATAAATCCCCTGGGAATGCTTTCCCACTTTTGTTTAAATATTGGAAGTGGTTGAGGTAGGCATATAGGAAAGTTTTGTTCTCCCTTTCTTTGATGGCAAGACATGCATTCTTTAATATTCCTATGAACATCTTCTTTTAGCCTCTCCCATGAAGATATCTCACGGATTTGCTTGTATGTTTTATAGTATCCTTGGTTTTCAACCAAGGGAGTTTCATGGATAGCCCTTAAAATCTTCTCCTTGATTTTTATTTTGTAACTATTTGTGTTCTTGTAGTAGATCAGCCCATCTATCATTATGTGCTTGTCATCCTACACTAATTCATCCAAAAACTTAGATGCAAATGAATTCTTATCATATTCAACAATGATAGAGTTTTTCCAATTAGCAAAAATAGTAGACAATGAACATAAAGTAAGCCTCCTAGAAAGTACATCAACAACCCCAATTATATTTCCCTTCATACACTCTATTTCAAAATCATATTCTTGCAACTTTATTACCCACATTCATTCACATTCATTTAAATATTTTTTATTCAAAAAGAACTTCAAACTAATATGGTTCATCCTCACAAAAAAAATCCCACAAACATGATATTATCTAAATTTTTCAAGTGCATGCATGATTGCCAACATTTCCTTATCATAAATGGAATAGGTTTTCTCTAAATTACTTAGTTTTTCAGCTCTTTAAAGCAACTAGATTTCCCTATTGAGTTAGGAAATCCCCAACATCTTCTCCATACTCATCACATTTTATTAGTAAAGGTAGTAAAAATTTAGGAATAGCAAGCACTAGGCATGAACTCTTTTCCTCCTTAAACTTGTAAAAAGTTTTATAAGCTTCCTTGAACCATGCAAAGGCTCCTTTCTTGGTCAAATCAGAAAATTGAATAGCTAAATGATAAAATCCCTTCACCAACCTCTTGTAGTAACAACATAGCCCAAGGAATCCTTTCGACTATATTAGATTGGTAAGTGGAGGCCAATCTAGAATTGCTTGAATCTTTTTTTGATCTACTTGAACACCCTTGAAACTTATTATGTGAACTAGGTAAACAATCTTAGTCAATCCAAACTCACATTTGGACAAATTTGCATAGAAAATATGTTGTTCCAAAATACCTAAAACTGTATGTAGATGCTCCAAATGTTCTTTCCAAGTTTTATTGTAAATCAATATATCATCAAAGAAAACCAAAATATTTTTTTTGAGTTTCTTGCTAAATACTTTATTCATGCATAATTGAAATGTTTTTGGAGTATTATCAAGGCCAAAGGGCTTGACCAATAACTCAAAATGTCCATAGTGGCACCGAAAAGCTATCTTCTCTACATCTTCATCCCTCGTATGAATTTGGTGATAACCCAATCTCAAATAAATTTTAGAGAATTGAGCAACTTCATGCAACTCATCAATGAGTTCATATAACCTTTTTATAGGATATATTCTTAACGATCTTATTTAATTCTATGTGTTTTATGCACATATGTAAAGTGTCATCCTTCTTTTTCACAAGAATCATCAATGAAGTAAATGGGTTAGAGCTTGGCCTTATATAATCCATGTCAAGAAGCTCTTTTATGGTCTTATAAATCTCCTATTTATACTATATAGTGTGATGATGTGGAGTGGTTATAATAGGTTTTCTACCTAGTTCCAACTCAAATATATGTTCAAAACCCCTATCTGAAGGTAATCCTAGAGGCAAATCGCTAAAAACCATGCTATGCTTATCTAAAATTCTTTGTATATCAACATGATGGGATTGTTTCATACCTATGGATGACTTTTTGGGTATTATCATGCAACTCTTTTCCCATGCAACTTGGCCTCTTCAGAAAATCCTCTCCATTATTTTGGTTGTTACCACTCGTGTAGATCCATTGGAGATTCCTCTAAGTATCACATATTTCCCATTTAATTTAAATCTCAACTCCATAGTTTGAAAATTATATGTAAAATCCCTTAAATAATGCAACCATTGAACACCTAAGACCATATCACTTTCTCCAATCCCAATAACATATAAATCATCACATACCTCATATTCTCCCAAGATAAGCTTAAGTTTTTGTATCACCTTGGTACAAGGAATGGTGAATCCATAAAAAATTGTGGCATTAAAGCCTTCAAATTCTTTTATCTTAAAACCTCTCTTTTCCACTAAACCTTCATAAATAAAATTATGTTGGCTCCACTATCTATTAGTACAATTGCTTGTTGTCCCTAGAGCACTCTACAAAGTTAAAAAGGATATTATCTTGGAGCTCCTAATAGGACTGAAAATGTACCATTGAGATGAGTCTCCTTCCTTACCTTGCTTCTCCTCCTCGTGTGGAATGAGCCATTTCGAATCAACAAAAATTTAAGGTTCACTCTCTAGCTCTGAATCTCCATTGGATACCACCTTGATATAATGGAATTTTCCTTTTCCAAAGAATCCATGACTGGTATTCCATGATTCCCTACAAGAAAAAAAAAAATTCCTTCCAAGATCATTCTTTGTCTCTTCATTCATGTTCTTAGTTGAAACTAGAGGTTTGAACTTCTTTTGTGCTAGTGCAGGGTAGTACTTCCTTTGAAACCCCCTTTTTCAATGCCAAGGAGTTGATGCCTTTGTTTGATGAGAAAATATTTCTTTTGAACAAATGGTTCCAAATTTAAAGTCATGTTAATGGTTTCTTTCAAAGTAGTAGGTGCAAAAGCCTTCACAATACCCTTAAGTGGTTATAACAAACCCTCAAAAAAAAAGAAATGTGATTCATGTTTTGAAAAATCTGGTACCATAATTGTAACACATTAAAAATCATCCACATAATCTTCTACTGAACCATTTTTTTAAATTTCTACAAGCTTTTTAGAATACTCATCTTCATCCTTTGTTTCAAAATGGTCCAAAATTCTTTGACTGAATTCATCAAATGTCAACACTTGATCACGACCCTATGTGATCAATCTATGATGCCACCAATAATATGTAACTCCATCCAAATGTAGACTTTCAAATTGAATAACATCTTATTCCACCATGAGGACAAGTGCAAATAAGGTCTGCAATTTTTGTAGCCAATCCCTTGCTGAAATTTTATTACTCTCATCAAACATGGTTGTACTCAAATTTGTAATTATTTGTTGTAGATTTATCTTCTCATCAATATGGTGGCCATTTTGATGTCTTCTTCTTAAATAATTTTTATATTGGATTTCCAAATAATTTATAAAAGTTATATTACTTTTAAATCCCTTAGATTTATTGTTATAATCTTCAAGGATTTTTCAAGGCCTTCGCCATAGGGATATTCATAAGCTTGTCGTTCATCATTATCTTCCCTTAGAAACATGGGTTTCAATGGTTTTGAAATGGAATACCTTGTAAATTTACCATCACTAGATGTACTTCCTTCACATTGCAAATCTTTTTTCAATTGCACATTCTTCAACTCATTTAGAGTTTTCGATATTTTCACCATTAGATCAATCAATGTATCTTGTCTCTCATTCATTTTATTTACATTTTCTTGGAGGAAATTTTCTCTATATTCAACATTGAGCCTCCTTTCTTCTCCTAAAATTTTCTTTGTGTCACTAGGATTTTTAATTGATTGTTTATATTTCTCTCTACTCCAATATCAGAGTTCTCTTTCACCTGGAATCATCAACAAAAGAGTTTACCTAAATGTTGGAAAGATTAGAGTTTGATACCATTGTAATATCCCCAATGAAATAAATTGGATAATTATTATTCAAAAAGGAAAAGTACACAAAAATGAAGAAAAAACTTATTTTTCAAATCCTTTTAGGCTGAAAAAGATATACCAAAGTATCCAAAGTAATTGCAATTTTTATTGAACAAGTTGGCACCCAATTACATCCTAAAATTTTTATTAACAAATTATTTTGATGAAATTACATAAAATAGGTTGCTAAGATGGAAAATTAACAATAAAAAATTATGGATATCTTACTACAATTCACACCCAAAAATCACTGTAAAATTACACTACCAAAATACTTGATCAATACACAATTTGCACATAAGCTGGAATCAACACGAATGAACATGCATAAATATTGGTACAGATCTAGAAACACAAATGAACAACAAAAATTGTTTCTCCACAATAAAAACATCAACCAAAACTCCACACTAACTACAACTACTCCACACTAACCCTTCACTCGAAACCTACAACACAAAGCTATAATAATTTGAAGTATTCATGTCCAATGCAGTCTTAGTGTGAGAATTCCTGCAAGAACCAAAGGGTTTTTACCCTCTGATCCTAACAATCAATGGTTTTTCATCCACATAACATATGTAGAATATGAATGCTCCAGCGAAGTTTTTTCAAAATATTAAATGAATGCAAAATGGGAAATTTTCATCTTTTATATGTTGCTTGCCCAAATCGGGCACCTAAAAATTCTCATGCTAATATTTAGGGAAAATAATTTAAAGTCAAAATTTGGTCTAGCTTTGTAATTGTCAACCAAAATTGGCAAAAAGATAATTTCTCAAAGATGCTCTAATAATGCCAGTTAGCTCTTAGAGATTCCCAATGCTCCCTAAAGTTGGTTCAATATTAAATTTAATATTTAATTATCCCATTAAAATAAAATATATTAGGTTGATTTGAAATATTATTTATTATTATTTTTCTCTTTAAAATTTTTAACCCATGAGAAAAAGAGAATGGGTTAACTAACCATTTTAGTCTACTATTTTGGAAAGAGGGCATGACATACCAAGTCCTCCATTAACTAAGACAATATCCACCTAAAAATTTCAAACCAATATTACACATCTGTCAACACATAATAGACTTTATCCAAATGATAATCATTAGTATCATTTGATATTATACATTGGATAAATGTAGAAACAATATATTTGACTGGTGTGGTGAGTGACATTGGTATTCTCTTATTGTGGAGCATGAGTATACTATGTGTGGTATATAACTAAATAGACACATCAAATATTGCATGCTCCTCAATATTACTAAGACATTTTTCAACCCATCGGGATTTTCAAGTCATTATATGTTTCAATTGTATTCCTAATGTTTGTTAACATCTCTTTGAATCTAATTTATTTTAGGTATTGCCCTTATTGGGCAAAAAAAACTATGTCCAAGGTCATGACTATATATAATGTAACTCCCACAATGTTTTACCATAAGTGTTACTTGCAAACACACAAATAATTATTTTTTTAAATATGGTTATAAAAATATCAACAAATATTATTAACAATGGCAATACAATGGTAGATACCTATGTATAGTGGTATGCCTCAAACAAAAGGTAATTGGGTAAAATTTCCAACAAGGATAATTTCATTTCACCAAAATGTTATGTATCATGTGATGTAAATAATTACTATGAGTACTTGTTGACATCAATCAATAATTTGTAGCCTATAAACACATCTCACCAATGAGAATATATCAAATATGTTTGATATATTGCTATAATACAACTAATGGTTGACCACTCAAAGGTCACATATTTTCAAGATAATTTTTTAAGGATGCATGAATTTTAGTAGCATGCATGTTGAATGTAACAACTTATGTTGGTGAGAATATAAACAAGAGTTTTTCCATTAACTGCTTCACTATCCATTGTGTGCTTAGTATAATTAATTTGTTAAGATTTATTTATTCTTCCAATTTTTTTGAAAACCATCTTAAGAGGTTTATCTACATCAAAAAATGTATTATGTCTTATGGTTGTACCAAATACAATGTGTTACTTTTCACTCATATTACTTGAAGGATTCAATATATGATGGAATTCCCTTCGAACCAAATCTCTTAATTGAATTGATTCAATGAACTATGTGGTTTTTTACTACAAAACATATGACAACTCATATCGGTTCAAATTTTTCTCTATATCAAAATATCATCAACCAAGAAGATAAATATCAAATAAATGAACATCTTATCATGAAGTGAGATTAGATAGAACTTTTCCCTCTTCCATTTCTATATTATAATTAGCAATACAACCTTAAAATTTAGCATCATTGATAAAATTTCTCTAACTTGAAACAAGTGTAAATATCCATGACATGAATCATATGCATTTTCGATACTCTCCTAATATAGATAATGCCTTCTTGATCAACTCCACTATCAAATATAGTATTGTGAAATGGTTTCCATAAAAACTCATTCCAATAAAAACCCTCATAGTCAAATGAGTCACTATTTGGAATTAAAAGATATGTGGTCCAAAACCTAATAATCTTTAGTGTTTATGGTTTTCATTGCTCACACATATAAAATGAAGAATGTGACAAAAATCTTGCAACTTATACCATACACAAATGATTAATCACATGGGTTGATTTGTGTAAGCATGGATTAGTTTTGTTTTATATGGATCACCATCACATTGGTTCATTTGTACATGGTGAATACCCTCCACCCAACATTCAAAAAATGACCTAGTACACTCAACAAGTGGTAGTTTTACTAACATATGACATGTTTCTTGTGCACCTATATAACATTAAAAATCCATATCAATAAATAACTTTCTATACACACAGTGGAGGGTCATCTAGGCTACTTGTGTTGGACACCCTAGTTGGCGTGTCATGATAACTTTTTGAAATATTTTTTGCTTTAGATATATATTTTGTAATATATTTTAGAACAACAGGAGAAGAAAATATTGGTTGAAAATGTATGTTTCCCCTCAATATGAAATCATATATGGGTTATGAATATTTATTGTTATCTCCATCCTTGTTATCTCCATCCTCATCAATAAATAATTTGGATTCATTATGCAATTATCAAGGAGTGTCACAAAAATCCTTCACCTTTCAAGTTCAATTAGACTACTCCAATCCATTGTGTCTAAATTAGGTACACCCTCTATTCATAAGACCAAATGCTCACACACTAAATATTGATACTAGCATTCCTTCTTACAATAAAACAATAAAATATTATTATAGGTGTAGTGTAGAATATTGTATACCTTTTCAATTTCACACTATGTTTGGAACCCATAATTTATTGGACTTAATTAAGCTTCTAATTTGCCAAATTATGCATTCCAAAGCCTTATTCTTACCATTTTTTGAAAGGCTAACCAACATTAAATAAATGCATTAAATAATTAAACTGACTTGGATCATGTGCGTCTTGGAAGTTTAGGCTAGGACCAATTTTCCCATAGGTGAATGGGTCCCCTTAATGAGCCAATACCTAAATTAAAATATGTTTTTGATGGAATTTTACTGGTCAAAATTCAAATTATAAGTGTCAGACTTTGGGAATTGGATAAACACCTATAAATACCTAGTATTTTGATCATTTTAAATCTAACGCATAAGGAGCAACTTTTGAGAAGCAAATATTATTGTCAAGAGCATTCAAGAGCAACATTATCAGTCATTATAGAAACAATTAAAGATCCAACATCATGTCAAAGTTTATGTGTGTTCATGTTGTCTTGTGAAGGCTAACAAGTGTTGTAGGTCTTCATGCATTTAAGAATTCAAGTAAATAAAGCAAGCAAGATCCAATTCCATTGAAGTGATGTGTATGTCTTCAGTCCTTCAAGGAAGCTATCAAGAAGGGTGGTTAGTTGCAGAAAATTGTCATTTCTCATTTTCTTCCTCTTTATTAATATTTTATCATTGACATTGCCATTATGGAAATGGAAACACTAACACAAGGTTTAACTGAGGAAAACCCCTTTATTGCATAAACATTTTTTCCTCTTTGTGTATGTGCAGGTTATAGTTCTGAAGAGGATTGAAGAGATCCCGAAGAGAAAGTTTGCATTGTTGCATTTGTTGTCATCATTCTTATCAACCTATGGAAATTAAGTTGCAAAATTCATTTCTAACATTCCGACAAATTTGTATGTGGAAAATAGAAGCTTAGACTTGATAACAGAGGACCCAAAAAGTTGATTAGGACCTCCTTTCAAACACCCATTCACCATTGGGAAAATGAGTCCTTGTAGGCACATCAAAACCAATTTTTTCTTAATTTTTTTATCCTATGCACTTCCCAGATCCACTTGCAGACTATTGTCTCTGTCTATCAGTTGTCGGGATCTTGCATTTTATGTATTATGGCATACAAGAACATTAGTTTAGTCATTCTAAAATATTTTAAATCTATTTTAATACCCCTTTAGATGTAGATCCAAGTTTGATTGGCTCACCATTAAGGTTGAAAGTCAATATTTTCACCTTATGATCTACATCTCTAATGAAATTTGGAAAAAGGACACCTTTGTATCCTAAGTGCTTTGCATGTAATGTGATCTCTCATATCATGTTGCTTGGTGTGCCTTTATATTTGTGAGTTTTATTTGGATGATCCTTGTTGCTCCATTGGCATAAGGATACAAAGGGAATGAATCTATCGTGACATTCTTCTATTTGTATCTTCATTCTTCTATATGTCATAAACTTTATCTTTTCTTTATCTTGTGTTTTCCTTTTTGGGGCGATGCAAGGTGTCAAGATATTTAGGTATCTTCCATGTTGACCCAAAAGCTTGTTTGTTCTATCTCTCTATGTTATTAGGAAATATGGACAAAGATGAGAGATGAGAAGCCAAAATAATCAAAAACAAAAAATAACACGTGCTTCTTCAATCTTTTCATTCAAATAGATTACATATATATAGGATTTTTAAGATCCTGTTTTCTAGGAACAATCCAAACAATATTCCTATTAATATTGAGTTGTTTTTAACAACTCAATATGGACCACTATTCTAATAACCCACTAACAAACCAAGTGATATGATAATATTATGTTGTTTCTCAACAACTTAATATTATTACACTTATTCATACTCCAATAATTAAAATACTAACACAAACTCTACCTATGTGAACACTAATTTCCAACACCCCCCCTTAGTGTGAACATGGGGTGAAAGTACATCACAATACTTGATGACCACACTTAGTAGTTCATCAAACACTATAAGATAAGAGTAGGGACAGACACATCTACTCATGAGAAGCAATAGTGGAACTAGCCTCACTACACTTAGTACTTTCATCCAAGGATAGGGACAAACACATCTACCCATGGATCCAAGGATAGGGACTAACACATCTATCCAAGGTCTTACATCAATTTTGGATAGGGACAAACACATTTATCCAACATCAAGGTTATGAACAAGGACAAACACATTTGCTCACAACAATTATTATTGGGGACAAACACATCCAATCATAATCACCAACTCTTGTGACTGGGGACACACACATCCAATAATCTTATGAATGGGGACATGCACATCCAACCACAACATAAAAGCTTGAACTCCAAGCCCTCATTTTTGCGTATGTAGCCACCATTATAGATCATTGCCAATCTGATCACAAATGATATGAGATTCTTGCCTCTGCCACCTGGAAACCAATGTTGGCTTTAGTCATTTTGGCACAAATATTTTTGTCACTAATGCAATTTTGCAACCCCTTCGCTAGTGACTCATGAGAGGTTGTTGAATATCCTCTAGCCTTCGGTGCCTCCATCCTCCAATAAATGTTGCTAACTCAGTGGAAGGTATAGACGAGGATGATATGCACTCCCTGTCGTGATACAAGGCGGGGTCGAGGGGCGGAGCCCCCGAAGCTAGGCATGATTTTTATCTTCATTTTCATTGAAAAAATTAATTAAAAATACTTTCTTTTTTTAATTTCTATGAGTGTCGGATTACACCGAAAATGCACTCTTTTGTCTTTTTTTTTTTTAATTGTTGGTTTAATACAATTTTCAAATAAACTCCTGACTCTTTTACAATGACACAAAATAAACTGACTCAATTAAGTGAATCCTATTCTAAAATTAAACCACTTGACTTGAAATTTTTACAACAATTGGATGACCAAAACAACTTAAAATTCCACTACTAGCTCTTCACCAATAAACATTTGCTTCGAATGTTCACTCAACAATAACTCTGAACACATATACACTCCTTTTATCTTGTTTCGCTACATACTCTAATGTGCATTTTCAAAGGGCACAACGTGGGCATCGAGAGGAGGAGAGTAGGATGGCATAAGAGAATACATCTAAAAGATACTCACCTAATCCAACCTTAATCTTACAAGCTCAAAGGAATATAATGAACTATTAAAAAACAAAACTTTGACTTGCACATATAGATACCTTGCCAAGTGATCTAGCAATTGGTGCAATGTGTAGGAATCCAAGTGATGGTTTCAGCATCAAAGACCATGAAATTGAAGGAAATATTCCCTCTAAAGTCGGCCACCAATATTATTGCACATAAATAAATTTAGGTGGATCTACACACTAGATCGGCTTCTATGACCTTTTCACTTTCTCCAATTCAGATCAGAAGCATATGATTGAGATTATAATTTTGGATATTCGATCTACAAGTGCTAGAGATCAAATTTTTGACTGTTTGGCGCTAAAAATTCCAATAGCGCTTTTTTCCTTTCGATACCCACATGGAATGGGTGCCTTTGGAGTTGCCTTCTGGATGAGGGGCATGGATGAAGGATCTTTGCCTCTTCTCGTCCAAACTCAATACAATCACAGTTTTGCACAACGATGCGTGAGAGTTGCAATGCTGCTTGAAAATGTAAATGCTAATGGTTTTAATCTTGGGCAGATATTCACGCCAATGACCTCGTGTATTGCAAGGATATTCTATGCAGAAGATACATGGGCTCTTAACTTGTTTCTCACAATTTTTTGATGGCTCATAAGGATCATCAATGCATAATAGAAAATTCAAACCAACACAATAATCTAAGAATGCAATCATTACAGAGAAATCAAATTGTAGAGTAAAATTGTAGGGCTCGTCATTCTCATTTTATCAAATTGTAAGCCCAATCCCAATGAATACGCCACTACATATGTTTTAACTATATGAAAATTAAAGAGTAATCCCGAGATATCACACTATGCAACACAAACAATGGCATCATTACTCTTAGCAAGAAATATAGGAACAAGCATAATCAAATTGTATGGCTCTGATACCATATAAGGAAATATGGGTAGAGATGAGAGATGAGAACCCATAATAATCAAAAAACAAAAAATAACACGTGCTTCTTCAATCTTTTCATTCAAATAGATTACATATATATAGGATTTTTAAGATCCTATTTTCTAGGAACAATCCAAACAATATTCCTATTAATATTGAGTTGTTTTTAACAACTCAATACAAACCACTATTATAAGAACCAATTAGCAAACCAAGTGATATGATAATATTATGTTGTTTCTCAACAACTTAATATTATTACACTTATTCATACTCACATAATTAAAATACTAACACAAAATCTACCTATGTGAACACTAATTTCCAACATATGTGATATTCCTCCTTTGTGTTCATTGTTCCATGAGTATTTGGGGAATGATGATAGTTTTGAGATCTATTATATCACTTTAGCAAAGACATATGTTGACCCCAAATATGTGGATCCCTTAGTATACCTTTTATAGCATTGTATTTTGGGGGGCAACCTCTTATCATGATGAAGTTTATTTGGAAACATGTCATTGGAATAGGAATTTCGAAATAAGCTCTTGTGATCCTTTGTGACATGACATTTATCATTTTCTACTTTAAATTAATTGCTCACATCATGGTGTTTAGCAATTTCTTTAAAGTGAGGGAATACATTGGCATTATTTTTGCTTTACTTTATTCATAGGCTAAACTTAGTAATGCTTTGACGTTTGCTAATTTTGACATTTTTGGCTTCACTTTGTTCATAGGAGTCTAAACCTAGTGTAAGAATTTGCATAGTGTATTTATCATTTTGTGGCACCTTATCAAGATTATCACTGAGTATAACTCTCAATATGGTTATGGGTACACATCTAGTGAATATCAGACTTCACTAGAGCTTGTGTGTTTCTCATCTTGGCGTTGGGGCTCACCTAGTGAATATTCGACTTCACTAGCCCTTGTGAGTATATTATGGATGTATAGCATAACACAACTTGCTAGTCCATCTTTTTCTTTTTTCTTTTAATTTTGACATTATATGTTTGTATATCTTGTATCGCTACTACACATGTGTGTTCTTTTGTGCCTATGTTGGTTTTCCATGAGATCATAGATCTCAGGGGCTTGATCACTCTCCTTGATCCTTTGTCATATTATCTTTCCAACCATTGTACAATTGGACCTCCTTTGACATATATTTCTCTACTTTAGTGTGAGTCTGAGTGTAAGTTCATACTCTCACTAAAGTGGGGGCTAAATATAGTGTAGAAAATTGTATACCTTTACAATTTCACACTATATTTGGGTCCCTTAATTTACTAGACTTAATTAAGCTTCTAATTTTCCAAATTATGCATTTCAAAGTCTTATTCTTACCTTTTTTTTTCCAAAAAGGGAACCAACATTAAATAAATGAATTTAATTATTAAATTGCCTTGGATCATGTGTGTCCTAGAAGTTTAGACCAAGACCCATTTGCCTATGGGTGAATGGGTCCCCTTTATGAGCTAGGACCTAAATTAAAATATTTTTTCAATGGTATTTTAATGATCAAAATTCAAATTGTAAGTGTCAGCTTTTGGAATCTAATTTTTGGGAAATTGGATAAACATCTATAAATACCTAGTATTTTGATCATTTGAAATCTAACACTTAAGGAGCAACTTTTGAGAAATAAATATTATTGTCAAGAGCATGCAATAGAAAAATTATCAGTTATTGTAGGAGAAATTGAAGATCCAACATCATGTTAAATTTTATGTGTGTTCATGTTGTCTTGTGAAGGCTAACAAGTGTTGTAAGTCTTCATGTATTCAAGCGTTCAAGCAAATCAAGCAAGCAAGATCTAGTTCCATTGAATTGATATGTATTTCTTCAGTCCTTTGAGGAAGCTATTGAAGGGTGGTGAGTTGCAATAAATTATTCATTCATCATTTCCTTCCTTTCTATTAAGGTTTTTATCATTGATATTGCCATTGTGGAAGTGGAAACACTAACACAAGGTTTGACTAAGGCAAACCCCTATATGGCACAAATATTTTTCCCTCTTTGTGTATGTGTAGGTTACAGGTCTAAAGAGGATTAAAGTGATCTTGGAGATCAATTTTGCATTGTTTCATTTGTTGTCATCATTCTTATCAACGTATGAAAACTAAGTTGTAGAATTCATTTCCGATATTCCAACAAATTTGCAAGTGGAAAATAGAAGCTTAGATCCAACACCAGAGGACCCAAAATTTTGATCAAGACACCCTTTCAAAGACCCATTTTCCATTGGGAAAATGAGTCCTTTTAGGCACATCAAAACCATTTTTTTTAGCAGGTTTGTTGTCCTCTACACTTCCCAGATCCACTTGCAAATTGTTGTTTCTGTCTGTCAGTTGTCAAGATCTTGTATTTTATGTATAAGGGCATATAGTATCATTAGTTTAATCATTCTAAAATATTTCCAGTCTATTATAATCCCCATTTAGATGTAGATCCAGGTTTGATTTTCTCACCATTAGGACTAAAAGTCAATCTTTTCACCTTGTGATCTACATCTTTAATGAAATTTGGAAAAAGGCCACCTTTACATCCTAGGTTCTTTACACTTAGGACCTAGGATCCCTTTTTCTAAATTTCAATAGGTACACATTATACATTATATAAAAACATAGAAAGTATTTCATATTTGTATTCGATTTAAGTAAATAGATTTACTCATAGTATTTTGCTTGAAAATATTTGAAGATAATTTTTTGATTGAAAAATTTAAAGTGTCAAGTGTCCAAATATATAAAAATAATATGAGGATACAAACGCGATGGATAGGGTTGCGGACGATGAGAGAACTTCTGTGGATGGTGGGAGGCCTTCTGGTGTTGGTGGTCAGGGCACGGGAGGGATAGAGATCTCGGTTGCACAGGGCACGAATGGCCCGAAGGGGACAACGAAGGTGTTCACAATAGATCAGGGTGCTGGTGGTGCGAAGACCATAGATGGCTGCAAAGAACAGGTCGGGAAGAAGGGCCAAAATGGCTAATGACAAGGGGAATGAGGATTTTGTAGAACTGGTGGAAAGGACGGGGAGAACCGAATGCAAAAATCTACGAACAGAGGAGACCACTGATTGGTGGGTTTATTTATGTGGCTAATGCTATCTCCGTTGACTTGAAAGTTGAGACAAAAGAAGAAATTGATTTTAATGCTTCGGCCTTCTCCTCACATGGGGTGATCTGCTGATTTAAGGGTTTTTGGCCCTCCCTCCCTCAACTGCACTCCTGGATCTCAAAAGAATGGGAGCCTTTAATCACTAGTAAAGTTCATATTTTCCCCATGGCCAAGGGGTTTTTTGTTGCAAAATTTGACATTGATTAGGATAGAAACAAAATTTTAGGTGATCACTTTTATAGCTGGGAGGATAAATTTTTGTTGATGATTAAACCCTGGCATGCTGATTTCAACTCTTCTTCTGAAACCTTCAACAAGATCCCGATTTGGGTTTGGCTTCCTAATCTTCCTCTCCATTTATGGACTGATTCCCTTTTAGAGGAAGTAGGTGAGGCTCTTGAAGATTTTTTGCTGGTGGATGATGCATCCTCTGATATGTTTCACTGTACCTTTTCCTGCATATTGGTTGAAATGGATGTTTCAAAAGGGCTGCCTGCTGAGATATTACTTAAAACTTCTAAGAGTTCTTGGGTCAAAGCTTTGGACTATGAAGGGATTCCCTTCTGATGTAGAAGATGTCTTAAAATAGGTCATGCTACTGCTCAATATGGTTTTGAGAAAAAATCCATGAAGGCTACTTGGTGGAAAGGTGCTTCTTAGCAACATTATACGGTTGAGAAGAAAGCTGAGCAACCTAGGAACTTTTCTGAGGTGGTTGCTTTGGAATCATAGGGCCTTGGGGCATCCTCTCTGGATGTCTCTATTGGTGGGGTTGCTGACGCCATGTAAGACTACAATGTTAAAACCCCTAATGAGAAAGAGGGTGGGCCTATGGTTGCCACTGCTAGCGATAGTGCTCCAACTCTCATTTCAGGTGGCTCTCCTGATTTGGCCACACCTGCAGGGAGGAATACAAATCAAATCTATAAGGTAGCGACTGCAGGCATTCTTCTTCAGGATAATGGTGTGTTGTCTTGGCTTGATAAGGCAATGCAAGTGGAAGAGGGTTGGATAATGGTAAAGGGAAAGAAAAATAAGTCCTCTAAGCCTCCTTTTGACATGACTCTCCGCTCCCACAAGAGTAATTCTAAATGTAAATCCTGATGATGCTTGTTTGGGGGTTGGTTTTTGGTTGGCTACTGGCTATTTTGCGGCTTTGTAGTCGGTTGTGGTTCTTTGGCCTTGGTTGCCTTTTTTTCCTTGGTTGTTTGTGCTTTCTTGTCTTTATGTTTTGACAACCTTCCGGTTGAGGGTTCCAGATCCATTCAAAATCTATTTGTAGAGGGTTTCGGGGTCCCTTCAAAACCTGTTTTTACTTTAACCAAAACAATAATATGAGGATTTTAACTCTTTTTCTCTAATTATTTGTGAAATTTTGATTTTATGGTGCTTAAATCAACATTAGTCAATGGAGATCAAGCAATTTTATTTTACTAACGCTCAAAGTTATAAAAAAGTAGAGAATCCTAAATTTATTATAATATATAGCAATTTATTCTTATTCATTTTTTAATAGCCCTAGTTCGTCTTATTTGGGATCCATAATGCATCGCATTCTTAAGTAGACAATAATTAGTAAGGTCTTTCGAACATCACCATAAATATACAATTTCTATAGATACATCATTCTCTATATTTCTTTACAAACATTATAGTCATTATTTGGCTTTGTTGTCATAGTATCATATTTAATAATAAATATAAAAAAATGGAGTGGATTCTAAACCTATTATCATAATGGGTAAAAATACAAACCAATGTCACACTTTTATAAAGGAAGTGGCTAATGTAAATACAAATTTTCAACTTTGGTCGCATAAAAATGGCTTTACTACAAAATTTATTCCTTGTCATTATTTAGGAATCCCCCTTTTTAGTAGTAGTACTAAGAGTGACATCTAAAACTATGTTATTATGAAAATCCAATCCAAAATATCCTCCTAGAAAGGTAAGAGGCTAATTATGGCTGGTAGAATTACAACGGCTAAAGTTATCTTATTAGTCTTTCCTATTTATACAATGTCAATACTGAAAAACTCCTTTAGGTGTTTTATTAGATTTAGAAAAATTCTTCGAAGTTTTATGTGGAAAGGAAGTGTGGATAAAAAAAGTGTAAATTTAATTTATTGGGATAAAACTTGTAAACCAAAATCTTCACAAAAGGTATGGGGATACATGATATTGAGGCTCAAAATATGGTACTTGGAGCTAAAGTGGCTTGGAATATGTACACAAAACCTTGTGCGAGTTCTATTATCATGGATAGGTCTAAAATTGACATAAGTAATGTTAGTTGGTCTTCTCCCTTAGCTTTAATGGTAAAATTAAATTTTGATGGAGCCTCTAGGGGTAATCCAAGTCAATCTAGAGTAGGTTGTATGATTAGAGATAGTTATGGCAATCTACAAATGGATAAATTGAATAAACTACCATTAGGGACAAATAATATTGCTAAAGAATATGCCTTGCTAATAGGTTTCAACTTTGTAAATAAAGTTACTTCATGAACATTTAAATTAAAATGGATTCTATGCTCATCATTAATGCAATCAAGGATAGAAAGGTTTCTAATTGAAGGCCTCTACATATCTTTCATTCCATCTTGATCTTATTGGACAACTTTGATAACTATGACTATTGTCATTTCTATAGAGAAGCAAACAAGATAGTTTTCCTCTTGGCCAACTTAGCTATCAACCAATTTGAACAAAACTATATTTACTCCCTCTTTAGCTCATGATAATTATAAATTATTTAATATTTTTTGGGACAACATGATAATGATTTATCCTTGACTCCTTGATCATCTCTCAAGGGGTAAAATTTATTCCACCATATTGCCAAATATTGGTAGGATCATTACATGGTGGGCATCATATGTGATATAATTTTTGTCTTAAAATTTGGCTCATAATTGTTTTAGTATTGTAAGTTATCACCCTTGAAAATTTTACATTCTATTTTCTCCCCCTTTAAGTTATTGGACCTAATTGAGCACTTAATTTCCTAAATTATGCATTCCACAACCCATCTAAATAGATATCGACAAATTACAAGCATAAAGCAAATGTTGTCATTTAATAATTTTACCCTAACTCCTTAATCTCTAAAAAATAGGCCTAGGACAATCATGTCTATGTCCCCTATTTTCGGTCCAAATTCAAATATGACAGTGTCAGTATTTTATTATTTGAAATTCAAATATCTAAAGTCAACTGTCGGGATTTATTTTTTGAGAAATTAGAATAATAACATATAAATACATAGTTATTGCATCATTTGAAAACTAATTGAAAAATAATTAACAATTATTGGGGAAATTATTATCAAGAGCGCTATCAAGCAAGTCAAGAGCAACATTTCAAAAATTTATTATAGTAATTCAAGATCCAAGCATCATGTCAAATTGTATGTGAGTTTGTTCATGTTTATGTTTTCATATTGTTTGCGAGATCTAACCATTGTAGGTCTTCAAGGAATTTAAGCAAGCAAAATCCAAGCCTCCAAGAGATGTGCATGAATTGAGTCCTTCAAGGAAGCCATTGAAGGGAGGTGAGTTGCAACACTTTGTGGATTCATCATTCCTTTTTATCATTTGTCCTTTTATCATTGACATTGCCATTGTGGAACTGGAAACACTAACACGGGGTTTGACTAAGGCAAGCCCTTAAATGGAACAACCTCTCATCCCTCTTTGAATGTGTAGTTTTTAGGTCTGAAGATGATTGAGAGAAGCTTGAAGATCAATTATTCATTTTTACAATTTAAACCCTACATATTGAGAACTCACAAAAACTCAATTACATAATTATCCAACTATGATCCGACAATTCAACAAGTGGGAAATAAAATATCTGATCTAGCACTTGAGGACTGTGAAAATAGATTTTAAATTGGTCAACAAGGGTAGTGGTGCCATGGGTGCCTATGTCCTCCACTTTTAGCTCCAAATTCATATCATAGGTGAACAGTGTCTTGCACAATCCATTTTTATAATTTGTTTATGTCTGTTACTTTTCAGATCTATTGTATTTGCATCAAAACAATCATTTACATCATTAGGTCAATTGAATCATTTCATTTCATCCTTAGTTCACTTTTAGATTTGGTCAAGGGTAGGTTGATTCACCTTTCGGGCAATAAGTCAATCATATATCTTGTCCAAATCCATCAAAACCCCACTACCTCAAATCTCTAATGAAACATTTAGGAAAAGTGCATAAACCCTAGGGTCAAATCTCAATGTTTCACTTTTTCTATGTTTCAATTGCTAGTCATTTCCCCCTCTACTCTCTTAATAGGTATATTAAATTATGATTTAATTGAAGTTTGTTGTAGATATGCAAGAACCCCTCTCCAAAGTTCAAAGATCATATCAACACTCCCCTAATTCCATAACCTTCAAGGGTTGTGAATCCAATATGAAATTAATTGGGCCTTAAATATCCTTTGAGCCTATTGTATGGAGATAATACATGAAAATCCATCCTCAACTTTCAAAATGTGTATTTTCTTGGTTTCTTCTTCTAGTTGGTGTCATGTGAAATAAGTTAGGATGAATAAAAGAACCTACATCCAACCAAAAAGGGGAAAATCTCAAAATAGGATTGTATAATACTACCAATCTTTCACATGTCTTCTCATTTTATTGCCCTTGCATCAAAGCTATAATTCATTTTATTGTGGGTGAAGATCTACTCAAGGACACAGTGATAAAATTATTATTCTTGGAGGTTGTACCAATGTTCCTCTCTAATGTGACATAAGTTTTTTAGAATGTAAAATTTGTAGAAGTGCTTGGATTTGGGTATGTGTAGGAATACCTCCTCCTAAAGGAAATACTTTGTGTGGCCTTAGAGGATTATGATTTATGTGTGGGCTCAACTCTAATTGTCAATCTCTTGAACACACTTGTTTAGCTAAGGATAATCCTATAGTTTCTTGTTTTTAAAAATTATTATAACATGGGGTATTAAATGACTTCAATTTATACCTAAAGAGTGCACTTGACTCTCATTATTACGAATTGAACTGGGGTGGTCTCTAAGTCTCTAGGTTTATTTTACATCTTTTTTTTTTTTTAAATGACATGCAACAACTTGGCCTCCTCGCTCCTCCTCATCTCTGAAGCCAACCCCTCATGCTCCTTCCCCACTAGTTAATAGCGGTATGTCTAGTTCATCTAATAACTCGTAAGCATCATTATATTTCTTCTAGTTTTCTTTACTTTTCAACTTTTGTTGTTTTCTTTGTAACTACCTTAAAAATATGACCAGGGTTATGTTATGTTATTTTGTGTTTTTTTTAAACTCGTTTATATATAACCACTCATACTTACTATAATAAAATTATAGGTGCTTTTCCTTTTTATCTAAAAAATAATGAATTTATATTTCAAGACATTGGGTATATGGGCTCACACCATTCCATGGATAATAAGTTTACATTAGAGAAGATAATCGAGCTCACACCATGCCATGGAGAATAAGTTTATATTAGAGAAGATAATGGATAGAATGTTTTAGTAGATGCAAACCTAAGACCTTTAACCAATTAGTCACTTTAACATTTGAGATAAGTAGGTGTGTGCAAGGAAAAATATGTCTAAAGCGAATGAGAATTACAATAAAAACCAAACAAACACAAGAATCCAAACAAAAATCATATTATGGCAAAAGAGTGCTCAAACCTCCATATATTTTGACGAAAACCCGGTATTTCATAGCTCTTGATGTGTAGATTGCTCCTAGATGATTGATTTGGACATGTGCTTAATAAAATTTTGACAACATAACACTAATAAATTTCTCAAAGTTGCAAGATCCTCAAAACTGACTAAGTTTTTGGCATATCAAGTGAGGAATGATGGATGAAGTGCTAGGATTGACTGGGAGAAGATCAATGGCTATGGATGGTTGAGATATCTCAACTCATTAGATGTTTCCAAGTAGAACCATGAGAGGAGATGTGGGGGAGATGATCTCTCAAGCCCTAGGATTGTGACAAGTATCACCATGTGAGGGATTGAGAGGGACATGGTACCTTAAAAGTTACCATGGGGATATAGAGAGGATCAAGGTCATAAAGGATTTACTTGTCTTACATTCTTGATGTATGATAAGGAAGAGAATAAAAGAATTTAAAATTCCTTTTGGGTACTTTTAGAAGAAAGACCCATGTGCCTAAAGTACACGAGGTCTTTCCCAAAAGACAAAAATTAATGAGGAAGGTGTGTGAGGGGATAGACAATAAATGGAAAGGAATTAGCCCTTTCCTAATCCTAATATTAGGAATGTGAGAATGATTAGGGGAGGGATTAGGTGAATATTAGGATTAAGGGTAAGTGATTAGTGGACATGTGGGAAAAATTGGAGGATGGAACATTTAGAGAGAGAAAAGGGGAATTAAATAACTTTTATTTAATTCACGTGAGAAGGTGTGATGACTAAATTAAATAAATAAAAATATTTATTTAATTTATGGAAGTAAATGGGGTGAGGATGAGATAAGTAATTAAATCAATTAATTACTTTTAGAATTTAAAAGAACTAGGGGATAAATGGTCAATATTAATTAAATAATAAAATATTATTTAATTAATACAAATGAAGGGGAATTAAATGAAATAAGGGTAAAATTGACTAAATGCAAGTGGTCAATTTTAGGTGTCTATATTTTGCCACTTTTTGAAATAACATTAAAATAATGATGTTTCAAAGAAAATAAAAATATAGTCGACTCGATGGAAGGACTAGATGAGAAAATACCCCAATATGGAGGAAATAAAATAAGTAGCAAAAAAGAGATATAGAGGGAGTGATGCCCCATCAAGAGGATGGTCAGGAAAAAAGGGGCTCAGGCAACCTCTCGAAAGATGGAAAATAGGCATAATAGACTGACAAGGAAAAATGAGGAAGAGTGGTGAAGGAAAAAAATAAAACGAAGATGCAAGGAAGAAAATGGGAGTGAAAATGGTGATTAGGGTTTGATATAAATAGTAATTAGGGGTTAATTACTATTCATTTTTACCTAATCACCTAAGAGATCAAGCAAAGATTTGAGCAAGAAAATGGCATGTGGAAGAGCTTTTGTACACTAAGCAAACCAAGTTAGGGTATTGGTGTGATGGAGAGGTCAAGGGGGGAAACTCTGCTAATGTAACTTGCTTTTGTACTTTATGTTTTCAACATTTAATGCAAGTTAAAACCATACTAGGGGGTGAATTCACCCAAGACAAAAGGACATGAAGATGTGCCTCAATTCAAGTAGATATGCTAAAAAGGAAAATATGCTAAAGGGAGGATTCACCTTAGAAACGTGGATCCACTAGAGAACAAGCGAATGTGTCGTGAACAAGAAGATTCATCAAAAGATGGGTAGGTATACAAAGGATGGGAAAATTCTCCATAGTATTGGAAGTTTGGAGATGTTGGAAGCTTGAGTTTTTTGTGAGTTGCATGGGTATTGTCATTGATGTCAACCCCTTGTATGGAGAGAGTGTTGGAATGCTACTGGTGTTGATGATATGTTTGGAATTGTTAGTATTGATGTCAACACATGCTGGTGTTGTTATTGATGTCTTACTTCAGTATATTGTAGAGGTTGTTGGCCTTACTTGTGTTTGGGGAATATTTTTGTAGTTGTGAAGTGTTGTATATGTGTTGAAAAGGTGTTAGTAATGTTGCTGATGAAGTTGGTTCACTTGGTTTCCAAGTGCTCTTGAGAAAAAATGAATAAAATAGAGTTCAATATGACAGAGTGGTGTTTCGTGTTTTGCTCCGCATTTCTTCATGATTGAAGATATGCTCATGCGGTTTGGATGTGATGATTAGAGGTGTTTAGAGGTGTCATATCTAGATTTTTAGGTTCTAGATCATGCTGCAGTGGAGGATGTGTTTAACAGTATGTCTGTCTGGTGAAATATGGTGTTTGGGAGAAATGAGGTTGCTTCACATTTCTCCATAGTGAAGGTTCTGGTGTTGTGGATTTGAGAATATTCTTATGATGTTTGTATCTACATTCCCTTAAAGTTTCAAGTATTGAGTTTTTTTTTAAAGTTGTCTGTTGTGTTAGATGTATGTTTTTGTGTGTCTGGTTGCACAAAACGAAGGTGTTCTTGAGTTTCATGTAGTTGCAGTAGTTGTGGAAAATATTCAGATGATGTGGAATTTTTTGGCATGTTGTATGGATGTTGTAGAATGTTGTTGTGTGGTTCATGAGATGTTTTTAGACTTGGAGAGGTGTGTTTGGAGTTTCTTGTTAGTGTTAGTGCAGGTTTGGCTGACTCGGCGTGCTAGTGCTAATTGTAGAGGATACTTGTTGTTTGAGGAAGTGTTGAGAAGTGTGTCGGTGTAGATTTGGGTCCCAATTAAGTAGTGGAATTATTTGGCTTCATTTCTTTATATTGTGGAAGTATTTGGTGCCAACCTATTTGATGTTGCATGATTGAGGTGCATATGTTTCCTTAAGTTTGGCCTAATTGAGATTACTTTAGGTCACAAAGGGTATAAATGCAAGGAGAATCGTTGTGTGGATTAAGAGCAGAGTTTGTGATGTGAAAGATGTGAATGTGATTAAGTGTGATGATCTAAGTGCAAGCCTCAATGCCTATGACTTCTTGATGTAGTGAGCAGAAGGTGTCTACATTTCATTCTTTTTGATGAGTTGTTTGTGCTTCGTGAGAACTTTACATTCAACATATGAGAGATGAATTTATTGCAAGGTGTGCAACCTTGGTCTCCTTGTGCTATGAAACATAGCTCTTGGGTTCATGACATGGCTTAACCACCTCCTGTGGATTCATTAACTCTAGCGGTTGTATCGAGCATTAATAGGTTAATCTTTTGGTGCAACGACAACCATCTTTGCAACAATTAGTATCAGAGCCTAGGTCACAGGTTTGAACTCCTCACTTGTGCTGGGGGGATTTTTGAAAGGTGTGCACCCTTGGTCTCCTTATGTTGTGTAGTGTAACACTCAAGCTCATGACATGGCTTAACCGACTCCCATGGATTCATTAAATCTAGCAATTGTATTGAGCATTATCAGGTCAATATTTTGGTGCAATGACAACCATTTTTGTAACAACATTATCAATAATTCAAATTGGTAGTGAGTCACCCCTTCTTCTATTCTTCTTTCTTCTAGACAGTGAGCCTTTCTTTATCTTTCTTGGCAGTGAGCCTTATTGTATTCAATGTTGCAATTCATATATTAGTGAGCTAATCCTCCCTGTGATTTTTCCCTTCTTGGGTTTTCCACATAAATCTAGTGCTTATGTGTTTGGATGTGTTTGCATTACTCTTTCATATGTTTACATTATGCTAAAGCATGATAAGGGTTTAATAATTGTAAAGGGTTTAAGGGCTAATGCAGATCTAAATGTTGATGAGGGTTTTTGATATTTTAAAGTATATAATTGATTCACCCCCCTCTCAGTTGTCCTGTGCATCTAATAATTGGTATCAGAGTTATAGTTCCTAGGAAGAAGCTTAACCACTCAAGGTAGATCCGAATGACACATAGGAAAGGTGTCAAAGCTCTTTTGTTCAATGGAACAAATTTTACCTATTGGAAAGCTAGGATGTAGTCCTTTATGGTTTCTCTTGGATTTGGAGTTTGGAAATCTATAGAAAAGCAAGGAATGCGATCCTGGGTGGTCTTTTTGATTTTGAACTTGGAAAGGTGATAAATTTGAAGTCTGCTAAAGAGATATGGACAAAGCTAGAAGATATCTATGAAGGAGATGAAAAGGTCAAACAAGCGAATATGTAGAACTACAAAGCCATATTTGAAACCTTGACGATGTCTTAAGATGAAGATATTACTGCCTACATGCTTAGAGTTGATGAAGTTGTCAATTCCATTAATGGTCTTGGTAGAAAGCTGGATGAAAGCAAAGTGAAAAAGGTGTTAAGAACCCTACCTAAAGCTTATAGTCCTGAATTTTATACTATAGAGGAAGCTCATAATTTGGATAATTATTTTAGAGATAAGATGTTTGGTGATTTAACTCCTTTTGAAATGAGAGAGTTTGGTCAAGATGCTACAATCAAGGAAACTAATTTTAAAGTTTGCAAAGTGGAAAAGGATAATGGATCAGATCTAGATGATCTTGATGAGGTGGAAGAAAAATTTGTGAGAAGATTGAAAAAGGGTACTGAAAAATATAGAGGTAAGATACCTTTCCAATGTTTCAATTGTGGAAATATAGGTCATTATGTATCTAAATGTCCAATTAAAATTACTAATGACAAAAAAATGGATGATAAGGGTAAATTTATCAAGAAGAGTTATTATATTGAAAAGGACAATGATGTTTCTGATGATGAAGAATCGAATTATCTAGATGAAGGAAGTGATGAATGCTTGTTCATGTCTTTAAATTTTTGAAATAATTCTACTAATCTTGAAAGATGTGTGAAGGATAGTGCTCCAAAAATAGGTCATAATATTGAAGGAACTATGTTGATTGCTTTCCATGCTAGAGAAGAGAAGAATTACTAGATCATTGATAGTGGATGCTCAAGTCATATAACAAGTGATAAGTGTAAGTTTGTTAAGCTTGAAAAGTATGATGGTGGTCTTTTTAAGTTTGGTGATGATACATCTGCTAAGATCTATGGAAAATGATGAATTAGTTTTGATGGAAAGCATAATATAGATGATGTTCTTTATGTCAAGGGTCTCTAGCATAATCTTTTAAGTGCATGAAAAATGTGTAGCAAAGGATAATCTTATATTGTAGAATGGTGGTTGTGAAATCAGAAAAGGAAGCTCTGTTATTCTAGTTATTGTTGGAACAAGGATATGAGATAATATCTATCAACGCAAAGGTAGTGGTGCAAAGTGCTTTATGTCTCAAACTAATGAAAGTTGGTTATGGCATAAAAAATGGGTCACATTAATTTTGATATCCTGGTAAGGATAAGTTCTATTGATGTTGTGAGAGATTTACCAAAGATTACAAAGCCTATTAATGCAATCTACAAAGAATGTCAAGTTGGAAATCAAACAAAGACAAGATTCAAGACAAAGGAATATTCTCCCATAGGTCCCTTGGAGTTAGTGCATAAATGTCTATGTTGACCTACCACAATTAGAAGCTCATGTGGTGATAGTTTTTGTCAAGGAATAAGAAGACCTTTATCAAACCCTATAACTCCTCAGTAGAGTAGAGTTATGGAAAGGAAAAATATAACAGTTCAGGAAGCAGCTAGGACAATGATGAAGGAATCTAATCTTTGGGATGTCTATTGGAGAGAAGAAATTCATACTATAGCCTACATTTTTAATAGAGGTCCTTATGAGTTATGATATGGCAAACTTCATAGTGTGAAATATTTTAGTGTTTTTGGAAGCAAATGTTATATCAGAAGAGATGAAAACTTAGGAAAGTTTGATGCAAGATTTGATGAAGGAATTTTCCTTGGATACTCTACAAGAAGCAAGGCCTACCAGTGCTACAAAAAAAGGTTTAAGAAGATTATTGAGAGTACAAGTGTCAAAGTGGATGAAGAACCACATCAAATTTTAGTACTAATAGAAGGATATGAATTTGATGAATCCCCTTATAGTGAAGAAGAAAAGGCTGAAGATAAAGGAAAAGAGTTGACAATTGAAGAGGAAGAAGCTCTAAAAAAGAATCCTATGACTCCTATGTATGTGCAAAAGAATCATTCAGAAGATCAGATCATTGGAGATAAGAGGAAAGGTGTGCTGAAAAGGAGAAAAGTTGCAATGACAAAACAAAAACTAAATTTATGTTTACTTTTTGAGTTGGAACCAAAAATAATGACTTAGGCATGCAAGGATGAAAATTGGATCAAAGCAATGAAGGAAGAGTTAGAGAATATAGAGAAGAATTTGACTTGGGAATCGGTCCCAAGACCGACAAAAAAAATGTGATTGGTACTAAGTGGGTATTTCAAAACAAGCTAAATGAAGATGGACAAGTTGTCAGGAACAAAGTTAGACTTGTGTGCCAGGGTTACTCATAGGTTGAAGGTATAGACTTTAAGGATATTTTTGCTTCAATTGTAAGAATGGAAGCTATCAAGATTTTTTTAGCTTTTTGCAACACATAAAGATTTCAAAGTATATGAGATGGATGTGAAGTTTGCATTCTTGAATGGTGAATTGGAAGTATATATTGAACAACCAAAAGTTTTTTAGTTATCAAAAGATGCTAGTATGGTCTGTAGATTGAAGAAAACATTGTATGGACTGAAGAAAGCTCCCAGAGCTTGGTATGCAAGGTTAGATACATACTTTTTGAAGAAAGGAGCCAGAAAAGATACCATAGATAATAATACATATTTCAAAGTTGAAGGAGAACAAATCCTAATTGTGGTAGTATATGTCAATGACATAATATTAAGAGGAAATGAAGGTATGTGCAAAAGGTTTATAGAGGAAATGCATAAATAATTTGAGATGTCAATGTGTGGGGAGATGAATTTCTTCCTTGGTTTACAGATCAGTCAATCAAAGAAATGTATATTCATATCACAATCTAAGTATATAAAGCAAATTTTGAGGAATTTTGGAATGAATGACTCTAAACCGATATGTAGTCCTATGGTTACTGGTTGTAAGTTGAGCAAGAATGATGAATCTCTAAAGACAAATCATAGCAAGTATAGATCGATTATTGGTGGACTATTGTACCTCATACCTTACTACTACTAGATTAGATATCATGCATTCAATTTTATTGTTGCTAGATTTCAAGAAGATTCCAAAGAATCTCATGTTGCAGCAGTGAAGAGGATATTTAGATATTTGAAGGGAACTTTGGATTATGGTTTTTGGTATCCTAATAATACTAACTTCTCCTTAAGTGCATATATAAATTCATATTGGGTTGGATGTCCAGATGATAGGAAAATTACAAGTAGTGGTGCTTTATTTTTTGGAAGCGGGTTGGTTGCATGGCTAAGAAAGAAGTAGGATTTAGTATCATTATCTGCTATAGAAGCATAATATATTGCATCAACATCATGTTGTACACAAGTGTTGTGGATGAAGCAAACATTGAAGGATATCAAATTTTCATATGATGAACCTATTTCTATCATGTGTGACAATGCAAGTACAATCAATATTTCAAATAATCCAGTAATGCATTCAAGAACAAAAAATATCTCAATCCAGTATCACTTCTTGAGAAAGTTGCAGAGAATGAGGTGAAGTTGGAGTATGTGCCTACTAAGGATCAAATTGCTGATATTTTCTAAAGGGCTCTTCCAAAATATACTTTTAAGTATCTCTGGGAGAAGTTAGGGGTTATTGCCCCTCCTTTTAACTAGATGCATAAGTATGTGCATCTATCTGGGAAGCATTTCAAGATACATTATTGGTCCTAGATAAATGCTGAAGGATACCTCTTAGGGGAAATAGGTAGTAATGGTTGCTATATAGTGCAAAAAAGTAAGTGTAGTTGCTTATTGGTGTTGAAAGTGGTGTATGCAAATAAGGTGCAAGTTTTGTCAAAGGGGGAGAGCAATAGAGTTCAATGCAGGAAAAAGAGCTAGATGAGTCTATGACCCTTTTCCATTGATTTTGAAGGGGGAGAGAATCTGAAAAGCATGTAATGGAGAGAGTTAAAGTGGTTGAAAAACCATAAGGAGAGAGAATCTAAAAATCATGGAGAGAATGCAAAAGTGAATATGGTCTGAAGACCATAGGGGAGAGTATGGAGAAGTATTTTCTGAGGAGCAAAGGAGGAGAGTGATCTTGAATGAAGGTGTTGTAGGATCTAAGAAGTCTGTGAAGAGAGGATAAAGAGTAAAGAGTTGTCCCAGTTAGGGAGAGTATTGCTTATCACAGTATTTTAGTAGGTTGATTTTGTTGTTGATGGTTTTTCATAAAGTAGGTGATGCCATCAATGACAAAGGGGGAGATTGTTGGAAGCTTGAGTTGTTTTTGAGTCTCGTGGGTGTTTTCATTTATGTCAATCCACTTGTATGAAGAGAGTGTTGGAATGCTACTGGTATTGATGATATGTCTAGAATTGTTGGTATTGATGTCAACACATGCTAGTGTTGTCATTGATGTCTTACTTCAATATAGTTACAAAGGTTGTTAGCCTAAATTATGTTTGGGGAAGATTGTTGTAGTTGGAAAGTGTTACAAATTTTGTATATGTGTTGTAGAGATGTTAGTAATTTTTTTGATGAAGTTGGCTCACTTGGTTTCCAAGTGCTTTTGAGAAAATTTGAATAAAAGAGACTTTAGTGTGACAAAGTGGTGTTCAATGTTTTCTCCGCATTTATTCATGGTTGAATATATTCTCATGCGGTTTGGACATGATGATAAAAGGTGTTTAGAGGTGTCATATCTATAGTTTCAAGTTTTAGATCGTATTGTAGTGGAAGATTTGTTTGAAACTCTGTATGTCTAGTGGAACAGGGTGTTTAAGAGAAATGAGATTGCCCAACATTTATCCATAGTAAAGGTTTTAGTGTTGCAGATTTTGGAATGTGCTTATGATTTTTATATCTACTTTCCCTTGAAGTTTCTGGTACTGAGTTGTTCCATAAAGTTGCCTCGTGTGTTGGATGTCTATGCTAGCGTGTTTGGTTGCACATAATGAAGGTGTTCTTTATTTTTAGGTAGTTGCAGTAGTTATGGAGAATATTCAGATGACATGGAATATTTTTATATGTTCTATGGATGTTGTGGAATATTGTTGTGTGGTCCATGAGATGTTTTTGGATCTAGCGAGGTGTGTTTTGAGTCACTTGTTAGTGTTAGTGTAGGTTTGGTTGACCTGGCATGCTAGCGCTAATTACAGAGGATAATTATTGTTTGAGTAAGTTTTGAGAAGTGTTTCAGTGTAGATTTGGGTCCCAATTAAGTAGTGGCATGGTTTGTATTCACTTCTTTATATTGTGGAAGTGTTTGGTGTTGACCTATTTTATGTTGCACGATTGAGGTGCATATATTTCCTTAAGGTTGACCTAATTGAGATTATTTTAGGTCATAGAGGGTATAAATGAAAGGAGAATTGTTGTGTGGATTAAGAGTAGAGTGTGTGACATGAAAGATGTGAATGTGATCAAGTGTGATGATCTATGTGTGAGCCTTAATGCCTATGACTTCCTAATGCGGTGAACAAAAGGTGTCAACATGTCAGTCTATTTGATGAGTTGTTTGTGCTTTAGTGGAAATGTACCTTTGACATATGAGATACATTGTTAGCAATTCAAATTGGTAGTGAGACACCCCTTCTTATATTCTTATTTCTTCTAGATAGTGAGTTGTTAGTAGCGAGCCTTTCTCTATCTTTTTGGGCAATGAGCCCTTAACAGTGAGCTTTATTATATTCAATGTTGCAATTCACATATTAGTGAGCTAGTCCTCACTATAGTTTTTCCCTTCTTAGGTTTTCCATGCAAATATAGTATTCTTATGTGTTTGGATGTGTTTGCATTACTGTTTCATATGTTTACATTATGTTAAAGCATGATAAGGGTTTACTAGTTGTAAAGGGTTTAAGGGCTAATGTAGATCTGAATGTTGATGAGGGTTTTTTATGTTTTAAAGTATACAACTAATTCACCCCCTCTTAGTTGTCATGTGATTCTAACACACATATAGGTAGATCTACCAAAGGAGAGATAGATGCACCCAAGGGGAAAATCCACAAAGGATGGGTAGATACACCGCAAAATGGCGGATCCATGAGAGGATGGGTAGATTCACCAAAGGGTGAATTCGTATGGGATGGTTGGATGTGTGGGAGAGGAAAATATGCCAAAAGGGAAGATCCATAGAGAAAGGGTGGATACAATATGAATAGGTGGATCCACTAGAATATAGACATATGTGCTCAAGGGTGGACTTTCCAAAGGATGGGTGAATGCACCTAAAGAGTGAATCCACCAAAGGATGGGAAAATGCACCTAAAGGGCAGATCCACGGGGGATAGGCGGATGCGCCTAAAGGGTGAATCGACCAAAATAGTTGGAAGAAAAATAAATGAAAAAAGAAAAGAGAGAAAAATGACATGAAAATTGGATGGGTGCAAGTCATGGTGAACATACAGACTCAAGAGTGATAGCCGACAATTCTATAGTTGATCATACAATTTGATGAGGAGGACTAGTCATGCCTTGATGCATGTAGTTTGGGACACATGGCACAAATTTCAACCATTTGTGCACACAAACCACTGTTGACAACCTTGGTAAAGATATGGCAATAAAATACTAGCACATTCCATCTCTCAATAGAGGAGATGACCGCCACCTCAGGGGACGTTTGGAGGATACTAAGGTTGCCCATCAGGGTCCCACGAGTGATGGCATCGAGCACGATGATACCAACACTATTAGAGAGACTATTCGACATGACCGACGTGCTAACGAGGGGGATGTTGCTAGAAATTGATAGATGCTAGGTTCAAGTGCTCAATGTGGCACTGTATATGCGTGGATTGATCAACGAGGTACTATTGTCAAATAAGAGTACAATTATTTAGTCTTACATTAGGAAAGGTGGTGGGATGGAGGAGATATACATGGGTCCCATGTGTTATTGAATAGTTGTATAAGGATTTACACATGGTGTGATATAAGGGAGGGTAGAGCATGACCCATATTAATCTACTACAGATATGGGTGTGGGAGAATGTCACAGTGACACAACATAGGTTGGAGAGGGATCTTAAGGAGCCAATGGTGTGTAGCTAGATAGGGGACTACAGCATAGGAGGGATGAAATATGGCATATTAGAATAGTATGGTGGATGAGGTAAAGGTGGGAGAGATTGTATGAAGACCATTCCATGGCAATGAGGGGTGGGAGGAGGATGATGACTGATCAAGGTACATGTTTAGTAGATGCTACATTATAGGGATATATATCTATATTATTGAGAGATACTGACCATGGAGGGTCAATTGGAGTGAGTGGTGGGAGGGAAATAACATTTTCATCAAGGAGATCATGGAGGAGGAGGTGACTACATCAAGAAAAGGAAGAGAGGGGAGGGAGAGGAAAAGTAGAAAAGGCAGAAGATGTATGTAGATGAGGAGGCAAGGAGATCACCCAACATGCTACCTCTGGAGGATGTGACACCACCTCAATAGAGTGGAGAGGAGGAGAGAGGAATTATAAAGTAGTTTGGCTACAATCAAGAGCTAGGTGTCCACTCTACAAGGATAGTTGCAATAAACATAGGATGATTTGGCCATTGTGACGATAGAGTGAGATAGCCTCTAGGAGGAGCAAGATGGATTTTAGGTGATGAGAGCTATTCATGTCTCATTTTATGCCACATTTTTGCCTTCTTCATATGCCTTAAATCTCATTCTAACGTTCCATTTTTGTGTCATTCCATACTCTTTAACCATTTCACACTGCATATGATTTAATATATATAAGTGATATTTAATATAGTTTTGGGATTAAAATATGAAAAATAATTATTGATTGTTTACTATGGACTTATTTTTTGTCTGCTCTTTCTTCCATCATTGCCATATGGAATTTGCCATGTCTTATTTCTGACACATGTATTCTATAGAAATTCTTTCCATAACTCCTCTCAGCCACATTCTTCTACATCAGTTGAAGAATCTATTCATGTTGTTGTTTGATGGCAGTACAATACACACAATACACTTCCCGCTACAAAATTTGGCCACCTCAGCATTATTGTCAGATCTAATTAAAAAGAAATACATTTGTTGGTCATTGAAGGAAACTGAGATCTTTCCATTTGTCAGCTTCAACTATTGTTATAACAAATCTATTGCTTGTTGTTGTCTATTTCTTGTTGTTGTGGCAAAAACTAAAATGTTTCTATTTCCTATTTTCATCTACTATTATAAACGAACAACTTTTAATTCATGGCTAGCAAATCTAAAGGTTCCACATAAAATATTATATTATTTAGTTTTTTGGAAGCCAAAACAAATAGACTATTCTTGTACGAAGTTGTTATCTAGGCTGCATGTATATAAGCAGCGTAAGGAAAAATTCGGGAATAAGATCTTTTTTGTATTATCTCTGAGAAATAAAATAGTATTCTACTCATTAGACCAGCATATAAGTTATCTTTTGTCTCATCACTCAAACTAAGGAGGGGGCCCACTTCTTAGGGATGTTTGGTGATTTCCAACTTTCCTGTCGTAGTTACAGTAATGTTTATTTTTTTTGTAGCATAGTGTTTTGTTTTCAATTCTTGATTAAGCGTGATTGTTGTTTTATTACGATTACAATTTAATTAAGCATTATTTATCATTAAATGAGATTGTTAAATCATCTAGAGTTATGATTTAGTGGTTAAAATTATTTAACAACAATCTTTCAATCTAGAATTTATACAGAGAATTGCTACTATTACTGTTGTAGGTGGTGACAGTGCCTTTCACAGTTCCTGGCACAATTTTGACAAGATAGAATAGGAATTAAATCAGATTTTCATTTAAGAAATTTTTGTGTGTTCTAGCTGCATTCCATCCCCACTCAGCTCACTATCTTCATCCCTTCAACAGATAGCCACAATACCTTTCACAAGTCTAGAATCTTTGGATTGACATTTTAGGAACAAATTGAGGAAGTTAATGTAAAAAAATTATAGCAATTTGATCCCAAGTCCCGATCCATAGTTTTTTCCATCATTTTGGCATCATTGTCAGGGAGAGGTGTTAAAGGCTTTAAATCATAGTGGGCTAAGTTAGGACCATTGCACCTCGGTGAAAATCTACACAACTGTTGACCTTGTTTAGATGATTAACCTTGGTTTGCTTTGTTTTAAATCATATAGATGCATTGTTAGATTTTGTAGGTAGATCTTAGAAGATAGTTTACCATTTATATATTATCACTAGTTGTTGTGAGTCATTGATAATAAAGAAGTAATATTGAAGAACAACACAAAAATGTCAAAAATGCATTTTCAAGGTAGTGCAAACATGTCAATTTTGGGAGAAAAATGCTTCAAAAATAAAGAATCCAAAGGCCATGCAAGAGGGAAAATGTGCTTGGCGGTGGGAGTGTTGCCCCTCGAACCCACCCTATATCATGATAGGGAGCACGCCTAGGGCATTGCCCTGAGAGCCCACAAGGGGCGTTGCCCCTTGACCCCACTGGGGGCTGCTACCCCCAGACCCCCGCTTTTGAATTTAAAAACCAAAAAGGAAATTGGTGGGGAAATCGTGTCGAACAAAGGTGATGTTTTTCTAACCCCTCTATCTAATGAATGCAACATAAATTATCATGATCTTCCATTACCATTGTCACATTCATCTACAAATTTTATTTCTATAAATGAGCAAGAGCATATAATTGATGACTTTTTAAGACAGTGAAATTTTGAAAATGAAGATTTAACCACATGTTATTATGATTGTTGCAAGGAGGCTAAGTGTACATGCCAAGTTGACAAAAAGGATGTGCTAATGGATATATAAGCTATAAGTGAGCCTCATCAAAATAAAGGTGAATGTGAAACTATCTCCTTTGTGAGTCAAGAAAAACTTCATGAATCAAATTGGGAAGATCAAGGTATCTTTGATGATGTTAACATGTCTTATCATTTTATTGGACTAGACATAAAATGTGTTTCTTCACAAAATGCTTGTTCACCTACTATGTATGGTGAATGGAAAAATGCATGCTCACAACAACCATAATATCCATTATTACCATCTTCACTGTACCCATCCTACTTAATCCCACCCACTATAAATCCATGACAATTATTACCATTCTCATTATCCCATTCATTTCACCAGCCATCCACTTCAACATATCTACCAAGGGCAACCACTTTGCCTACTAACATATTACATAATAGGGTGGTTGGAGCTGCATATAATAATGAAATTTCACAGAGGCCTTTACATTCTAGTAATGCATTTGAATTTGGTGAAGCACACTTGATATATATTAATGCAACTAAAAGATGTGATTTTGGTTTAATTGAATTGGAAGAACAATATGATGAATTGAATGATTTCTAACTCAGTTCTTATTTACTTGGAAAATTACAAAATTTAGAAGGAATTCACACACATAAAGAAATAATTAAAATTGAGTCTCATTTTACAATTTACCTCATAAATGTGTGTGCTCAAATTAATCTTGCAATAAGAAATGTTGAACAACATGAATTAGTCATTCAAGAAATCTATGATAAAGACTTACATGATCTATCATTTATAAATTTGTTTATATTCAAACATCCAGATATTTGGAGGCCTATGGTAAAAATATGCATTCCTCACACTTGTTGATTTAGGCCCACTGATAATTGATTAAGCATAATTAAATGGGTTTAAGTGCATTAATGACCATACTACACAATGGTGATTGTTCATTAACAAGAATCAAGGTTTTAATATATACATATCTTTGTCATACTTGATTCTTTGGAATATCTTAAGATGACCATTCATTTACAAGGCTCAAGGTGTTATAATATATTCATATTTCTTGATTCTTTGGATTATCCTAACACCCTCATGCTTTTGTAGCATGAAATTAAGTTGGGGGGAAAAGGAAATCCCTTAAATTTTGGAAGTTATTGGTTGACTCTTGATAATGTCTTCATTAACTGTTTCATTGGGATTTTTAATAAACCCACACATGTGAGCTTTGGAATAAATCGAGCTACACATCCTTGTGTTGATTGGCATTTCATTTATATTATGTTTACACAAGAATTAATTTTCATTCATCCATTTTACTATTATTAAATATTTATTCATATATATACTCTACCATTCATTTTTCAATCAACAAATTGATTATAATGGTAAAGTTATTAAATGGATAATATTGCATTACTATGCTTGACATTCTTGGTCATGAGAATATGGTTATAGGTTTTTCATGGTGGTTACCCAAAACTTTTTTGGTGATACTTCTCTTCATGAAATTTTGAACACATTTTGTTAGCCTTTCGAACTAAATGTTGAACATAAAGTTTCTTCTATGCTACACTTTTGGAGATAACAAGAGGGTTTTTTTTTGCCATGTGTTCAACACTAACAAACATACATTCTCTTTTTCACCATCCTTGATGCTAGACCATGTGGAGGAAAAAATGCAACTTGATGTAACCATGTATCTTGCAATACCATGTTCTTGGCTAATTATTCACAAGCCACACATCCAGAGACAACTTGAAGACATGTGGAGGTCCTAAAAGGAGCTCGAGCATAATATACTATAGACCATTGCACTTCATCATAAGGATTGTTGCCAATTTGATAGCTATATGGATATGTTGAGAGACTACCATTGGTCTTTCACTATATTTCCTTATCTTTGGAAGATTGCTTCTCTTTTCAGTAGTTCTTTCAACTAGGTTATTGGGCATGTATTCTAAATTTCTACAATCTACTTTTAGATATGGTGGCATGAGCTAAATAAGATCAAGAATTTTTGTAGCAATTATGCTATGAGAATATGCATGGTCAATCTTGATGAAGGTACATTTATTATTTTGGTCATCATTTCAAGTTCTAGATGCCACTAGTTTCAACACCGACATTCATTGGGAGCTTTCGATGAAACTCTATGCTTTGGATGGTATCATATTCATCATCTATACATGCATTTCCTTTTCTTTGGTCATTATATGCAGTTTTTCAAAAAATGGAAAAATGAAAAAAATGAAAAAATGAATAAAAATGAAAAAAAAGAAAGAAGAAAAAAACAATAAAAGATCCAACAATGAAAACCTTCAGGCGTTGTTGGCCAGTTAGTATCTGAAATTTGGATTCCAACGGATATTAACTATAAAATAAACTTAGAGGTGAAAATCGATTTTTCGGTGCCTCTAGGCGGTGACAGGTTGAAAACTGGGATACCAACAATCTGTTGTCGTTATCAAAATTGAAAAAAAATGAAAAAAATTAAAAAATGCAATAATTTGTGTTCTTTCTATGAGCTAATTCTTTTTAGGTACTCTCATTCGCTTTCATGGTTGTTTTCTGAGTGCCTCTAGTACCTCCTATAGTTCATTTATGTAGCTATGCTCCTGTTTGTTGTGATCCACATTTCTTTGCTCACCTATAGCAAGTGCTACACATTCAGCTGAGGTGTTACAAAAAGTGGAATCTGTTGCCCGCCACATGTTTTATGATGCTTCAACCAGATGGAGTTCTTTCAAGGTGTTGCAATAGTCACAGTTTTTGGTTCCTTCCTTGCTAGAGATTCACAGTTGTTACGATGATTTGGCTACCAAATCTTGGCATATTTGGACATGCAAGTTGGTAAAACAATCAATTTTATTTTTCATTATTTTATCTTTTAACTTTATTAGTATTTCTTATTATATTAATCATATACACAACATACCTATCCTCTCCTTATTTCTCGAGGATAGTCAAACCTTTAAGTTGGGGGGAGGTATACCATTCATATTACCTATATTTCACCCATTACTCCTTATTACCCATTATTTTTTATTATCCCATTATAGTATCTATTATTTCACCCTTCATAATCATTCACAACTCATGGATATTGCCTATTATTTCACCCATTTTGCATAGATCATGAATATCCTAATATGGAGATATGTTTTATTTTGTGATGCCTCTTATATATATATATATAGCATTTCAAAATCCAAACAAATTGCTATTGAAAAATTTCAAATAAAAAAAATGAAAATATGAGAAAATAAAAATGATGAAAAAATGAGAGTTAAAGAAGGTATGGATAGTGAAAAAAGACAAAGCAATAAATCTTGTCATGATAATTTGATAGAAAATGTGAAATAAAATGTGATGAGCTATAATAGTCACAGGTGCAGAAGGCGCAATCCAAAGGTTACCATTACAAATTATAACTTCTTAAAAATAATGATTGCACGAGGACATGGAATATGCTAAGTTGGGGGGAATGATGAGAGCTATTCATGTCTCATTTTATTCCACATTTCTACCTTCTTCATATGCCTTAAATATCATTCTAACATTCCATACTATTTTACCATTTCACATTGCATATGATTTAATAAATATAAGTGATATTTAATATAGTTTTGGGATTAAAATATGAAAAATGATTATTGATTGTTTACTAATAAATGTTGCTTGTAGTATGCAGACTTCCTGTCACTTGTTTGACAGGAACCTTCCTATCATTCTACTCTTTCTTCCATCATTACCATATGGAATTTTCCATGTCTGATTTCTGACATGTGTATTCTATAGACATTCTTTTCACAACTCCTCTCAGCCACGTTCTTCTACATCAGCTGAAGAATCTATTCATGTTGTTGTTTGATGGCAGTACAATACACTTCCCGCCACAAAATTTGGCCACCTCAACATTAATTTTAGATCTAATTAACAAGAAATACATTTGTTAGCCATTGAAGGAAACCAAGATCTTCCCATTTGTTAATTTCAATTGTTTTATAGCAAATCTATTGCTTGTTATTGTGGTGAAAACTAAAATGTTCCTATTTCCTATTTCCATCTATTTTTGTAACCAAACAAATTTTAATTCGTGGCTAGCAAAGTTGAAGGTTCCACATAAAACATTATATTATTTAGTTTGTTGGCAGCCAAAAAAAATAGACTATTCGTGTACAAATTTTTTATCTAGGCTGTGTGTATATATAAGCAACATAAGGAAAAATTTGGGAAGAAGATCTTTTCTATATTATCTTTGAGAAATAAAATAATATTCTATTGATTAGACTAGCATAGAAGTTCTCTTTTGTCTCACCACTCAAACTAAGGAGGGGGCCCACTTCTTAGGGATGTTTGGTGATTTCTAGCTTTCTTGTCATAGTTATAGTAACGTGTATTTGTTTTTTGTAGCATAGTGTTTTGTTTTTTTATTTCTGATTAAGTGTGATTTTTAATTTTTTTTATATTAGACTGCAAGAATCGAGTAGCACGACCCCCTATAAATTACAGTGCACCTGGTAAAATTTTTAACGTGACTGGCGGCGCTAGCGCGACACGCCCTCTGGTACCACGGGGGTGGGGGAGACTAGACCTCGTGACTAACCTCCTGCAACAGGAAAGATTTAGCCAACCAAGCTAGGGCCCCAACCCCTTGATTAAGTGTGATTGTTGTTTTATTACGGTTGCAATTTAATTAAGCATTATTTATCATTAAATGAGATTGTTTAATCATTTACTGGTATTCTTTCGAGTTATGATTCACTGGTTAAAATTATTTAACAACAATCTTGCAATCTAGAATTTATACTATTACTGTTGCAGGTGGTGATAGTGCCTATCATAGTTCTTGGCGCAATTTTGACAAGTAAGACAAAATAGGAATTAAATCATATTTTCATTTAAGAAATTTTTGTGTGTTCTATCTGCATTCCATCCCCACTTAGCTCACTATCTTCATCCCTTCGATAGATAGCCACAATACCTTTCACAAGTCTACGATCCCCAGATTGACATCTTAGGAACAAACTGAGGAAGTTAATGTAATTTTTTTATAGTAATTTGATCCCAAGTCTCGAACCATAGTTTTTTCCATCAGTAGGCCTAAATGGCTACACTATAGGGGGAGGTACAAATGATGACCTCAAAGAGGGATAGCCTCTACCTAGATTGGGATGCATGGGACTTAGAGGGGGCTAGACTATAGAGTGACCAAGATAGATACATGTAGGAGAGGGACACCACCAATACATAGGGAGGAGGGTCAGGAATGGTTGATCTGGTGCACTAGTTTGTATGGGTGAGCAAGGGGGAACAATACTACAAAGAAATACTTTGGTGCAGTCCCAACAAAGGAGAGAGAGTTGAGCTTATCTGAGATAGAGAGTTCAAGGAGCGAGTCTTTATCACTATAATTAGGATCTAGTAGGACTATGTCAATGGGACCATTAAGGGGGGTGGAGGAGGAGGGCTAGAAGCATCTGGAGGAGTTCCACCATCACCCACACATTCAAATGTAGGGAGCAGTGAGTAGGCAGGACAAAGGCTAGACTGACATATGTTGATTGATACATAGGTATTTTGTGATTTTTTAATGAGTCATTTTGTACAAGCAATGATATGATGTATTTGTTTATGAAATTGATCCTTGATGCATATGGATGATGTATATATGATTCACTTTATTATGATGGACATTTATTTATATTGGATATTTGGTGTATTATGATGAACATGGATTTATGTTATATGGATGGAATTTTATCGATTTGATGGACTCTGATGCATATGGATATGTTATGGATGGATAATGCATATGATGTGATGTGGTGTTATTGTATGTATTTAGGATTAAATTCTATAATGATATGTTGGATATGATGATATGATGATGTATGTATGTTATTATTAATTACATATTGACAAGTGGTGATGCATGACATAACTATATGTATGTTATGAGGATGTGATGCATACTAATCATGTGTGATACGAGATTGATGTGCATGCATTTATATGAATCCTAATAATATTATGATGATTTATTATATCTATTGATGGCATGTGATGATGATGAATGTATGTTATGTATGGATGTATATGATAAATGCATAATTAATATGAATGGATAATATGTGATGCAACTAAAACTAATAGATGAACCTTATGATTAAATGATACTACATGATGGGCACAAATGATTACACAATGTAATACAACATAAATGATAAGAAAAATAAGAAAATATTCTTAGAATAACAAATTCTAAACAACTTAATGCTATTTAAATGAGAATGGAAGTGAGAAAATATGCTTAGAGTAAAAAACTCTAAACAACTTAATGCAATCTAAATGATAATAAAAGATGCTTGGAATAAAAAATTCTAAACAACTTAATGTAATCTAAATGATAATGGAAATGAAAAAAGATGTTTAGAATAACAAATTCTAAACAACTTAATGAAATTTAAATGAGAATGGAAATGAGAAAAGATGATTAGAATAAAAAATTCTAAAAAACTTAATGTAATCTAAGTGATAATGAAAATGAGAAAATATGCTTAGAATAACAAATTCTAAACAACTTAATGCAAACTAAATGATAATAAAAATGATAGGAGATGTGTGTATGATAGGTGGAAACTGTAGTGTATCAACCAAGTATAAGCCAAACCCAATAGGAAAAGGGAAAGAGGGACACATTTGCACATTTAAAACCTAGTGATGAGGAAAAGGATGATGGTAATGAATAAGAAAGAGAGGTTTATAGGGATGGGAGATGGTAGGATGAGAGAAAAATTTGAGAAATTTAGTACTATATATTAGGCTGCCATGTAGTGAGCACTTAACTTTATTTAGCATGGGATACTATGCACTAGGATATAAGGAAATAAGGTGACTTTGTATTGCATCCATAGGACTAATGCAACAAAAAAAATGTTAGTCCAACATCCTATAAATTTTTAAATGGCTTTAGTGGGGCTGATGTTGGAAAACCACAAGCATAAGAGGATTCCCTACCGTAACACAAGATCGTAATAGATCTCGGTGGGTACAACGTGAGGCAACCAGGAAAACACAACAAATAAAACCTAACACATGCCACTTATTTCTACCTATCAAGGCACACCATGATATGATGGATCGCAATGACCTCGAGTAGGTAGAGTAGAAAGCTCAAAGAAAGATAAACGAAGATTCAAAAGCACCCAAAAATATCAAGAGATATCTATTATCCTTTGTTATAAGGATGATGGGTGGATTATTGTGGTCTAATGTGAGAAATGATAAATCTTAAAAATACCAATGGTAGATGGGATAGAACTTAGGATGCTATATGACAAGGAATGGCCAAGATACCTAAACCCAAAGGGGGCTAATAGATTTTGTTGAAAGGCGAGCTTATTAGGGGATTCTTGGTGACACAACTGACACAAGGATGGAAGTGATGGGTATGTATAATGATGGACCTAGATGACGACACTAGATTGACACAATATACACTATATATAATTGATGACAACAAGCAAAAGCCTAACCGATAGTAATATTTCTAGTATCTAGAGTGCATGAGGATTCTTGGGGTGTAATCCAAGATAAACGAATGAAGCTCAAGAATTGAGATAATAAATCTAATTCATTGAATTCTCAACCAATATATACCATGAGGTGGATGAGGTGAGCGAGAAATATTACAGATATGGTGTAGATGGAAACAAATATTATGTAGATGCAAATAGATGGTAAGCGAATGCATGAAAGGCCATGGATAAGGGGAGATGAGGTAGACAAAGATTATGCCCCCTATGAATGACACCTATTACTATTTTTTCACCATACATACTTATATAAGGTGCCACCAAGAGTGCTTTTCACCATACGATGACTTATTTCTCTTTACTGTTCTATATATGTTTTTGGATTTTTGCAATTTTTGAAAGGTGGGGTAACTCAACTGATTTATGAATAGAATCATTTGAGGTGGATGAACTTAATAGGTTCATCTAGAGGTTCACCATCTAGAGTGGCCAATTGGTGTGCCCTTGAACCATACTTTATAGTAATGACATAAGGACCTAGCCAATTGTCTTCAAACCTCCCTTCCTTTTCTTGATCTTGTTAGGTCTATTGAATCTCTAAAAGAACAATATTTTTGAGTTGGAATTAGGGGAGGCTTGATTTTATTGTTATAACTTCTTTTTAACCTATTCTAATAATCTTGAAGATGGTTATAGGTATTAAGGCATGTTGTTCATCCAAAATCTCTAATTGACTCAAAAATGCAGCCCAATACTCATAATCATTGATGGTATTCTTCAATAATATGCATAGCGATTAGAGTTCAAATTTTATCAGCAAGATAACTTTGACACCATAGATTAGTTAATATGGAGTGGCATTTGTAGGGATAGATATACTAGTGCGATAAGCCCAAAGGGTAAGATTCAGGTGAAGATGCCAATCATGACTAGTGTCATTGGCAACTTTCTTAAGGATTTTGATTAAGGTTTTATTAGTTGCTTTGGCTTGGTTGTTACCTTGAGGGTAATATGGAGTGGACCAACAATGTTGAATATGGAATTGCTCACAAATTTTTTGCACATGTTGGTTTTTGAAGGGTTTACCATTGTTGGTAATGATAGTGGAGGGGATACTTGGTGCAATCATGGTAAGGAGGGTCCTCAAAGAGAACAATCTGAACCATGCAGAAAGAGTAACACAATAAAAGCAACACAATTTGTGGAGGCAAATGTAGGTGCAAACATTCTCATTATCTAAAATATGGATTACATATAGCTGGCCACATCCGGGGTTATAGATTCGGCACACATGCCTGATTACAACATGCTCAAAATACAGTGCTCATACATGTGAGAGAAATCCTATAGATCAGACCTAATATACAACATATCCTTCTTAATCATCAATCTATGTCTCTTCTAATAATTCAATACTAGCTTTATATCATATCCGTGAGTCTAGAAACATCTGCGTCAGCCAAAGATCATTACAATCTCCAATGAAGAAAATGTAACGTGTGCAAGAACAGGTCAGCCTTAAATCTAAAATTCATCCACAGTAGATGTGTATGATGAAGTTTCAACCTAAGTGTAAGGTCTAGGACACTCCATGGAACAAATCTAAACACACCGTGAGGATCCACAAGTCACGGGAAAGGTCTGCGATCAATCCAACTAGCCATTAGGTTTTGAAGTTATTCCGGGGCTAGTCTCAAAAACTGTCATGTACTCCGAAAGCAATAAATTTCTGAAAAAAGATCCAAATGAGCTGAAAATTTGGAAAACAAAGATTGAACATGTCCACAATGAAATCCTAGGTACACATGATCTGCTCAGAAAACACGAAGAAACATTGGATCTACCAACTCAAACTAGAACAAGAACAAAATTGAATGAAGATATTTTTGGTTGATGCAAGATTGCTAAGAACCAAGGATGCTCTTGCATCAGACATCCAGGTTTAATGAAAAGTGAGCCTCTCACTTTGCAAGGTCCAAAGGAAAACCAATACGGTCTACCTCAGCTTGAGAAATCCAAGAAGAATCCTCCACTAGTCTACCTTTCCACTTGACAAGATATTCTTTGTATTGTCTTCCGTGAGTCTTTCTCCCATCTCTGACATCCTAAAATTCTTCTATCTCATCTGATTGTTTTTTAGGAAGTTGTTCTTCCAACTTCATCTTATTGTCCTCACTATATTTTGCTTCATGGTACTGATGTAGGTCTGCAATGTTGAATATAGGTGATATACTCATGTCATCTGGTAACTTCACTTCATAATAATTCCCTGAATCAAACTTCTTCAAAATTCTATAGGGTCCAATCTTCCTCATCTTAAATTTACTATATGTTCCAACTAGAAATATTCCTTTCCTCAAGTACACCATCACTTCATCTCCAACTTCAAATTCCTTATGTCTCATGTTTTCATCTGTTTTCTCCTTATACTTCTGGTTCATGTTCTCCAAATGTTGTTTCACTTGAGTATGCATTGTCTTCATATGTTCTACAAATTCTACTGCTTCTGCACTCCTTTTATCTTCCCTACTGATGTCTCTCAACTCTGATATACCTCTAGGATGAACTCCTATAACAATATCAAAAGGGTTCTTTCTAGTACTCATGTTCATTGAATTATTGTAGGAAAACTCTGCTTGTGCTAGGACTAGATCCCAACTTCCGGTCTTCTCTCCAACCAAACATCTAAGCAAATTTCCCAAACTCGGGTTCACTACCTCTATCTATCCATCTATCTGCGAGTGAAAAGTAGAAATAAACTTCAAATCTGTTTTCAACTTCTTCGAAAGTGTCCTCCAAAAATATCCAACAAACTTTGTATCTCTGTCTGAAACAATACTCCTAGGTAATCCATGCAATCTGACCACTTCTTTGAAAAAAAATCTACTACATGTACTGCATCTATTGTCTTCTTACAAGGTATGAAATGTTTCATCTTAGAAAATCTATCCACTATCACAAATACTGAATCATTACCTCTTTGTGTCTTAGGCAAACCAAGTATGAAATCCATGTTGATATCCTCCCAAGGTCTTTCTGGTACTGTCAAAGGCTTATATAATCCAACATTCTGACTACTCCCTTTTGCAACTTGACAGACTCATAAACTCTACACAAATCTCCTTACATCCTTATGAATATGTGGCCAAAAGTAGTTCTCACTCACCAATGCTACTGTCTTGTCAATTCCAAAATGTCCTACCAATCCTCCACTATGTTTCTCTTTTACCAAGTTAACCCTCATTGAACTTTGGGGTACACACAACTGATTCCCCCTGAACAACACATCCTCTTGAATGAAATAATCCAACCACTGACTTCTATCCTCAAAAACCAGTTCTTTACATGCTTTCCAAGGTTCTGCAAAATTTGGGTCTTCTTCATACAAGTTCTTCAACTCATCAAAGCCTAATACTTCCACTTTCATCTCTTTCAACAAGTTCCTTCTCCTACTCAAGGAATCAAAAAGTTTATTCGACTTCCCACTCCTATGTTTCAAAACAAAATTATAACTCTGCAAGAACTCTACCCATCTTATGTGTTTCTAATTCAACTTACCTTGACTATTCAAATATTGTAAATCTTGATGATCTGTATACAACAAAAAATCCTTAGATAAAAAGTAATGTTTCCACTTTTTCAAAGCTTGAAATATGGAATAGAACTCCTGATCATATACTGAATACCTTCTCCTTGCATCATTCAACTTCTCACTAAAATAGGCTATTGGTCTTCCTTCTTGACTTAACACTGCTCCAATTGCATTTCCACTTGCATCACAGTCTACTTGAAATACCTTATCAAAATATGGTAAAGCCAACACAGGCTGCTCAATCACCTTCCGCTTCAACAATTCAAAACTTATGTCTGCTCCATATGTCCATCTAAAATCCTTCCTGTCTCCTCTCATCATCTTTTTCATGGGGTTACAAATAGAACTAAAATTCCTAATGAACTTCTGGTAGAAACTAGCCAATCCATGAAATGATCTTACCTCTCCAATGCTTTCAGGTGTAGGCCATTCAACAATATCTCTCACTTTCTCAAGATCCATCTTCAATCCATCCACTGATATCATAAATCCTAGATATACCAATTCCTCATTCATGAAACTACACTTCTTTAGGTTTATCAGCAACTGTTCTTCTTTCAAACTCTGCAAAACTTGTCTTATGTGCAACAAATTTTCCTCTATAGTCTTACTAAAAATAAAAATTTCATCCAAATATACAATCACAAATTTACCCAAGAATTTCTTCAATACCTCATTCATCAACCTCATGAAAGTACTCAGTGCATTTGTCAATCCAAAAGGCATCACCAACCACTCATACAATCCTTCATTTGTATTGAATGCTATTTTCCACTCATCTCCTTCTCTGATTCTAATCTGATGATATCCACTCTTCAAGTCTATCTTTGTAAAGTACTTAGCTCCACTCAAACAATCCATAATGTCATCCATCTAGGGAAAAGTAAATCTATACTTCATCGTGATCTTGTTTATGGATCTAGAGTTGATACACATTCTCCATTCTCCATCTTTCTTAGGTGCAAGCACAACAGGTACTGCACAAGGACTTAAGCTTTCTCTGATCAAACCTTTCCTCAAAAACTCTTGCACTTGTCTGTTCAATTCTTCATTCTTTGTCGGTGTCATCTGGTGTGCTACTTTATTAGGAAAACTAGCTCCAGGAATCAGATCCATGCAATGACTAACACTCCTTATAGGTGGCAATCCATCAGGTACATTATCCAAAATGATAGCCTCATATTTTGTCAACAACTCTCTTATCTATTTCAGTTTTCCTTCTACATGCTTCAAGTCTTCAAATTTCTTAGGAACCAATGCATAGCACAAGTTCTCATGTCTCAGTCCATCTAGAAATCTTCTTCCATCAACCAAACAGATTCTAGTAGTCGTGCAAATCTCAGCCTTAGGAACATCTTCCAAGGGTAACAGAGTCTACTTCATCCCATTAGTAGCAATGGTGTATATGTTCTTCTTTCCATCATGAATAGCTTTTCGATCATACTGCCAAGGCCTTCCCAACAAGATATGGCATATATCCATAGGCATAATATCACATAAAACTTTGTCATGGTAGTTTCCTATCTTCAATTTCACCAAAAATTGTTCACTTACCAGTATTTTATGCTCATCTTGAATCCATGCTATCTGATAGGGTTTAGGGTGTTTCAACCTTTCCAACTTTAATTTGGTTAAAATTTCTTCAAAATCTAGGTTCTCTGAACTTCCACTATCAATGATAACTTTGCAACATTTACCAGCTACCTTACATCTAGTCTTGAACAAATTCTTTGTCTATAATGGTTCTTTCTCCAATTCACTTTGACACAATACTCTCCTATTCACCAATACCTCTCCTTCTTCCAGTGGATTAGATGATCCAGCATGATCCTCCTCAACAAAGGTTGTTCTCCTATTGTTCTCGATCTTTCTACTTGAATCTCCTTGTTTGCATTCAAAGGCTCTATGTCCTTCTCCACCACATTTAAAACAAGTTCCCCTAAATCTCTTGTCCTTTGTCATATTTTCTATACCCTTGATTTCTATAACCACCATATCCTCCTCTTCTATAAGAGTTTCCATCATCTCTTCGGTATAAATTTTCACTCTTATTGACCTCCTTATTCTAATCTACAAAGGTTCCTCTTCCTCCTCCAGTAAATATACTTCTTCTCTGAAATCTTCCACCTCTTCCTCTATGTATCTGTTCATGTCTTTTATTTAGGTTCTCCTATGCTTTTAGGGCACATTTATATGCCTCTTCCACACTCAAAAAATTAATCAAACTGATCTCATCTTGAATAGATGACCTCAAACCATTCACATATCTGGCTACTTGTTCAATCTCATCTTTTGAATGTCCAGATCTAGTATTCAAACTATAGAATTCCTCAATATACTCTATCACACTTGATTCTTTTTGCTTCAAGTTTTGCAATTTCTTGAAAAAACTAATCTGATAATCTGCAGGCATAAAATTTGTCTTCAATTTATTCACCATCTGATCCCATGATCTTATCTTCTCCTTTCCTTTTCTTTGTCTATCTGTCTGCAAATGTTCCCACCAAAGGGATGCATGTCCTCTCAATTTTTTACAGGCAAATTTTACCTTCTTATCATTTGAGGTACCTTCAAAATTAAAGTATTTCTCCATTTTTGTTAATCCAATCCAACAATTCATCTGAATCCAACTTACCATTATAGTCTGGTGGATTGAAATGTTCTTAGTGTTTACTCTGGTTAGGGTTCTTATGAACCTCTCTTCTCCCTGATCAAGGCCAAGTTTCTCTTCTCTTGCAAATTCTTCTTGATCTTCTACTTCTTCATCACTTACATCATCAACTAGTCAACCTCTTCTCTAGGTCATTTCAATCGCTTCTAATCTAGTAGTAATTCCTCTCAACATTTCCATTATAGTAGGGTTTGCATTTCCATGCACTCCATTTCCTTTACCATTTCTTCTTCCTGCCATATTTACACAAGTCCTCTACAATTGTAGGTCGGATCCTTAATCCGCCACCCTACAAAAAATCTTCAACAGGACTGCACAACTTTTGACGATCTCGCAAGGAACGAATCTCCCTCTGATACCAATTGGTGTAGTCATGGTAAGGAGGGTCCTCAAAGAGAACAATCTGAACCATGAAACAAGAGTAACACAACATAAGCAACACAATTTATGGAGGAAAATGTAGGTGAAAACATTCTCATTATATGCAATATTGATTACATATAGTCGGCCACATCCGAGCTTACAAATTTGGCACACATGCCTGATTACAACATGCTCAAAATACAGTGCTCATACATGCGAGTGAAATCCTATAGATCGGACCTAATATACAACATATCATTCTTAATAATCAATATTTTTCTCTTCTAATGATTCAATACTAGCTTTATATCATATCTGCGAGTCTAGAAACATCTGCGTCGACCAAAGATCATTACAATCTCCAATGAAGAAAATGTAATGTCTGCAAGAACAGGTCGGCCTTAAATCTGAAATTCATCCACGGTAGATGCATATGATGAAGTGTGGACCTAAGTGTAAGGTCAGGAACACTCCATGGAAAAAATATAAAAACACCGTGAGGATCCACAAGTCACGGGAAAGGTTCGCGATCGATCCAACTAGCCATTAGGTTTTGAAGTTTTTCTGGGGCCAGTCTCAAAAAATCTCATGCACTTCAGAAGCAATAAATTTCTAGAAAAAGATCCAAATGAGCTGCAAACTTGGAAAAAAAACATTGAACATGTCCACAATGAAATCCTAGGTACGCACGATCTGGCAAGCAAACATGAAGAAACACCAGATCTACCATTTCGAACCAGAACAAGAACAAAAATGAGAACAAAATTGAATGAAGATATTTTCAGTTGATGCAAGATTGCCAAGAACCAAGGATGCTCCTACATCAATACCATATTAGGATATGATATGATATAAGATGAATTTTGAAATTTGGAGGCCAGTGATGAGGGTGAGGGGGATTTCTTCCACCTATTTAATTAAATATTTAGTGGTAATGATAATGAAGGTATGTCCATTGGATGAGGGTGGATGTATATCAAGACCCTATTGTGAGAAGGGCCATGGTGAGGTAATGGGTTGTAATGTTTGAGATGGTGCATGTATCAAATTGATGTGTTGTTGACAAGGAACATATTTCTTAACATACTCACATGCATAATTATTCGTAATGGGCCAATAATAACCCGTTCAAAGAAGTTTCTTTTCAAAGACCATTCAACTTATGTGAGCCCCAAAAATATCATTATGTACTCTTTGTTTAATGCCAAATTGGCTCTTGTAATGTTTAAACATCATAATAAGGACTCACCATACCCCCTAAAATATAGGTGTCTCCCAGGATTGTGCAACAGGATGAACGTTGGATGAATGATCAACGTTAAATTGGCAAGTGAGGTCAAGGGTGGTAAAATTTTATCATGGAGGAAGGTGTATATGCCATGATACCAAGGAGAATTGAGACCAACAATTTGGAACACCATTTTTGTATCTAGGGGATAATAGGCAAGCATCAAAAGTTGCTCGACTAAAAATTTACATTCATGGTTTTCACAAGCCATGTCTAACAAGGATCCAATAGTGGTCATCACATTTTTTTCTTTGTTCTAAAGATGAGGGACCTATTCAAACTAGATGTAGCTGAAGTACTTTTTGAAATCATCAACATCGTGTTTATAAGGAAGTAATTTATCATCCTTAGTTTGAAATTCATTTTTGACTTGTTTAATGATGAGTTGTGAGTCACCATAGACATGTAATAGATTGATGTTACATTGAACTTCTATCCTCAAAACAGTGATGAGAGCCTCATATTTTGAAATATTATTTGTGCATGGGAAGGCTAACCTAAATGACTTAGCTTTAAAGTCATGTTGAGGGGTGATGAAGAGAATATCCACACCCGATCCATGTTGAGTAAATTATCCATCAAATTATAACTTACATGAAGCTTGTTCAATGATGGTGAAGATAGACTCATCTGAAAATTCTATGACCAAGGGATAGGAATCTAATAGAGAATTTCCTAGCTAAATTCGTGATAACTCAACCTTTTATTACTTTTATATTGACATACTCAATGTAAAATTCACTAAGAAACATGACCCATTTAGCCATATGGCCCATAAAAGATGTTCATGATAATAGATACTTGAGAGTATCAACCTTAGGAATGAATTTGATGGAATGACTGAACATGTAATACTTGAGCTTCTAGGAATTGAATACCATTTCCAGGCATGCCTCTTTTATAGGGTTATAATTAGTCTCATAGCTAATAAGTGTATGATTGATATAATACACTACTCTTTCTTTCCCATTCTCATCATGATATGCAAGAAGTGCCCCTAGTACCACTGAAGTAGTCGAAATGTATAATAATAATGGTTTTCCTGATATAGGAGGCATGAGAATAGGTGGATTAGGCAAATATTCTTTGATCTTATCAAATCCTTATTGACATGAAGTATCCCACTTAAATGTGGTGTCTTTATGAAGCAAATGGTTGAAGGTTTGATATTTATCCGCTAACTGAGCTATGAATCTACAAATGGATTATAGTTTGCCTTGCAAGAATCACAATTGCTTAAGTATCTTAGGAGGCATATCCACAATTGATTTGAATTTAGCGAGATCAACATCAATGCCTCTCCTAGACACAATGAAACCCAGTAGTTCACCTAACGTGACACAAAAAAGAACTTATTTGGGTTGAGCCATAATTGGTATTGCTCCAATCGAGTGAAGATACATTCAAGGATGACCAAGTGTTCTTCCCTAGTTTTGGATCTACTCATCAAGTCATCCACATAGTATTCTATAATAATGTGGATAAGATCATGGAAGATGACTTCCATAGCACGTTGATATGTGGCACCAACATTCTTCAAATAGAAGGGCATGAATTGGTAGCAAAAGGTTCTGCATGGAGTTGTGAAGGTTGTTTTATTCTGATCTTCTACTACAATGCAAATTTGGTTAATCCCGAGAAACAATCCATGAGTGACAACATAACATGACCCATCATTAAATCCATAAGGATGTCAATATTATGAAGTAGGAAGTCATTTTTTGAGCAAGATTTATTTATATCTCTAAAACCAATGCAGTTACAGATGTCCCCTCTCAGCTTGGAAACAAGAACAGTGTCGGAGATCTAATCAGAGTAATCAATAGGCTGAATAAAACCAGCTTCCAACAAATTTTCTAGCCCAACTTTGAGTAGTACTGCAACTTGCTGATGCATTTTTTGATTCTTCTACTTGATAGGTTTAGCATTTGGATGAACGACCAAGTGGTGAACCACTAATTTAGAATCAATCCTCAACATATAAGATTATGATCATGTAAAGTTGATAGAACCTCTTTGAAGAATGCTATAAATTTTTTGATGCTGACAAAGAGGTTGCCACATATGTGAGCCATGGTTCAGTTGAGGTTCCCAAGTTGATCTCTTTATTATCCTCTATGAGAATAGGAGACATCTCTAATTGTTGTGTATCCATGAGGGGAAGATGAACATACTCATCCGCTAACACCCCAAGGAGGTTTTCATTAGAGGATATATACCCTTTATTTTTAATTTTGATAGATCTAGAAGTGTCTTAGGGGGGTTTTCACCAAAATACCTTTGACTGTATTATTGATGTTTACTTTTGTGGTTAAGGATTTCATCTTCACCAAAGTAGGCATGTTGATCAAGTGCGTAGACAAACCTAATCTATGATCCCCATGGGGCCTCACAAAAACCCATGAATTCAATAAAGGCCTCATTATTTTGAAATAAGTTTAGGTGTGCAAATTCGTGTTGATCCCAATCAATGAGTTTGGGGTGACAAAGTGGAAGGTCAATGATGAGGATTGTAGTGGAAAAGAGGGAGGAGACATATAAATCATCACAAGAGAGTTTAATGACTTCATTTGTGATATGTTCAATAGGAATAAAATCTGAATTGACATTATTAGAAGTACTTGGTGATATAGAAGACTTCTTTTTCTTAGAATCATACCCAAGTCCTTGATGTTTGTTATTAGTTGGTAATTCTATAGGTTGGAGTATACCTTGTTAATTTTCCCCCAATCCTTTCTCTTGATAATTAAATTTTTGATCCATCTAATGAGGGATAGGATAAGTTTCTTGAAAATATTCCAAGAGTGTAGTAGAGCTCTCAGGTTCTTTATGGTATACCCATTGGCTGACATCTTAATTTGTTTTTGTTCCAAAGTACCTGAAGACTAAAAAGTGGTAGACCCAAAACTTTTGGTTGTTGATGCTTGTGGATTCTTTGACAAAGATGGCCTTACAAAGGTATGCAGAGAGAGGAGCATGGAACCCACATTAAGAGTGATGCTCAATTCATATTCCACACAACTCTTACCAGTGATATTGACCTTTGAAAAGGTGGAATCAAGGAGGGTAGATGGATTGGATGGTGTGGAAAGTGTGTGGGGATTGATATAAGAGAAGAATGAAGTTATATTGGAAGGCACAAATTCAACTCTTAGGCAATTCCAAGAGTGAGGAAAAGTGGCCTCAAGAGCATGAAAATAATCAAAAGGTGAGGATCAACATGGATGGTAACCTCGATGCCATTATGGGGGAACTTGAGGCGTTGATGGTATGTAGATGAGATGGCCTTCCTAGCATAAATCCATGGGTTACCAAGGAAGATATTGTAGGGGAGGTCAAGATCGATGGCATGAAATGTGGTGTATTGTAGTGGTGGACCAACTTGAATGGGGAGACAAATAGTTTCTGTTGAATCTTGCTTTGTATTATCGTATGATTTGATGGTGATTGCTTGATTGTCTAAGTTGGCTTGAGTGTACTCCACCTATTTTATGAACTTAAATGTACACAAATTAAGGGAAAACCCACTATCTAACATGACCCTCTTTACCTTGTGCTTTGCAATGAGGACTTTAATATATAATGGGTGATTATGGGATGGGTCAATTGGAGTTATATCATTTTGGCTAAATCCTAACTAATAATTGGATGAAAGGTGTCCTATTAATGCTTAAAACGATGTAGGATCAATGTCAGTAGGGACAAAAGTGTCTTTTAGTTCCTTGGTGAGTATCTCTCGATGGATAGTTGAAGACTTGAAGAGGTCTAAAATGGAAATTTGTGTGGGGGTTTTATCAAGATGATCCAAAATATTATAATGTTGACTCGGTGGAAGTGGCTAAGATGCATTATATGGCATTGAGAAGGTGATACAACCTCAGTAAGTGGTGCCCATATACTTAGGTTCTTTGGATTTCACTCCAATCATGGAAACACATGGATTGACTTGCATGATGCAACTGACCATGTTGTCATAATTAAAGGGGACCCTAGTATTATAAACATAATTGGTCTAATTACTTTGAGAATTATTTTGGGAATTTTTTGCATTGGCATTGGATATGCTAGGTCCTTGGGAGTGTTTTAAAAAGAATTTTGGTATATATATAGTTGAGAATTAGATGACGAGGATTGATTCCTTTCTAAGGTAATGTCACCTCTATCAATGAGGTCCTGGACATGATACTCAAGCTTCATACATTTTTTTGGTAGAGTGTCCCTTAATCTTGTGATAATCACAATACCCATTTTATTTAAACCAATTAGGCTTTGGTTTAGTGTCATTGAAAGGTTGTGTAGCTAGATAGGTGACCACATTAGCCTAGACTAGCTTAGAAAACACCACATCAAGGGGTTCTGCTAAAGGAGTGAAAGAACATTTGGCATTGCATTGATTAGAAGGTCAAGGTATTCCTTGGAGAATGAATATTGCATTTATAGTAGGCAAGATAGACACATTTTGATTGTCTTGAGAAGTGTTAGCCACCTGGATATGTTTGGTATCGATCTCACCATCATTAACAACATTCTTATTTTTGTCCCAAAATCAAGATTTATTGCTAGAGGGTTTATCATTTTTTCCTTATAGATTTTGAAAAAACCCTTAGCTACAAGTGTCTTCTCAATGGTGACACCTTTCTCAATGATCTCGTCAAAGGTGGATGCACAAGTGAAAAGACATTTTCATGTGTAATTTTCAACAAAGATATTTACCAATTGATTTTTAGGTAAGGGCTATGAGAGATGACAAGCCTAGTCTCTCCACCTTTGTAAATAGCTAGAACAACTTTCCCTATGCATTATTTTCTAGTAGTGTAGGTCAAGCATGTTGACCTCATGTTCAAAATTATAGGAGAAATGTGTAAATTTTTTTTTGGATAAATCTACAAAGGTAGAAATGAAAACTTGAGGAAGGTGTAAGAACCACTCCAATGCTTGTCCACTCAAGCTACGAGGAAATAGACGAAGGAGTTAGTTATCATGAAAGGCCACCTCTTGACAAGTCATATAGAATTATTTTTTCATGATTTTGAGGGTATCCTTTCCCTTTATACTTGTCAAATTTGGGAATTTGGAAATGTTTGGGAAAGGGTGTAGTTGTGATGGTGTGAACAAAGTGATATGTGCATAGTTCCTTGAATTTCTAAGACTTCTTAGTATTCCCCGCTTGCAAGTCCTTGAGTGTGGCTTTCATGTCCTCTCATTCTTGATTGGGTATTGTGGACGAGGGAGGAAATGTGAGGTTGTAATTCATCTGGTGGGTTTATGGATTATGTGAAGGTGGAAGATAATTAGGAGGTGGATTGTTATATGATAATTGTTGTTGAGTGTTGAAGTGTGATGCATATTGTGATGATTGAGATAGATATATTTGTTGAAACTGATTGTGATGTGATTATTATTTTGGAGGATGGGAATACAACAATGGTTAGAGAGGGTTGTTAAGAGAGTGACGAGGTGGTTGGGATTGATAGTCAAAGGGATATTGGAATGCATTCCCATAGGATTGTGTGGGAGGTTGTGATGGATGTGATTGATAGTTGTGAAAAATATTCAATGGTTGATTAGGTAGTTGAGAGGGGCATGATTGTGATGGATATTGAAGTGGATTAGCTTGAGGTGGTGGATGATTAGTGTAATATTTTGGGGTTTTTGGAGATTGATATGAAGATTTGGAGGTGGTTGAGGTATATAAGATTGATGCATAGGATTCGATGAGATGTAAGGAGGATGAGTAGGACATGGGGTAGCGAGAGGTTGATAATAGTAAGGGTACTACTAAATAGGAGGATCCACAAGAGGTGTTGATGCAGGGCATTAAAGGAATCATGGAGAGAAATATGAGGGTGGAGGATTAGGATGAGGTTGAGACAAAGGATTGGGATAAGATTATGGTGGAGGATTAGTATAATATTATGGTGGATGATTATGATAGGATTATGTTGGAGGATGATGATGAGAAGAAGATGGAGTGGGGACATGGGAGGTATGATATACCAGTTGAACTGGTACAAGAGGAACATGATAAGGTGTAGATGTGGGTGCATTGGTCACTAGAACTGTCATATTCCCTTGGGATAGGGGATGAATTGAGACCTATGATGCAATATTTGGGGTGTTTTGAGGGATTAGACCCAAGAACTATGTGGATGATGTAGGATCAGGACTATGAATAGGAATAAGGCTTGACTTGGATCCTAATGTAGGAATTCAAATGGGAGATGGAGTAACCTATATTACTACTTCATTCCCAAACTCTGGTATATTCCAAGGATTTTTAGGAGGAGCTTGAGGGGTCGAGCATCAATCTACATCCAAATACTAAGTCACATCAAACCCTAGTGGAAGCTTAGTTCCTTGTATAAGGATCTTAGCTAGGATGGCCTCAACACATGCACTTATAAAGCGATCAATCATGTGCATGTTGGTTGGATTGTTGTGCTCCTAGATACTAAGAGTGAGTTCTAGTTGAGAAACCATTTCCTCTTTGATGGATACGAGGTCATGGGGATAAGTTGGATTTGATGGTCCCCCTTTCATGTTGGTGTGTTGAGGTTCTTCGCTACTAGGTAAGTTGGTAGTGTATGGTGATTGATGAATTTATTTTTTTGTTGATCCATGAGTTTCTTAAGTTGTAACCAAGTGGTGATGAGAATGAAAGACATGAGGATGATTTGATGGAATTTTGATGAATCTAAGCCCAAGAATAGTACTAAATAAGAGTGACTAGATGGTTGATTTAGCACTTTGCTTTGGTTTGAGAACTTAGGTCGATGATGATGGGTTTGATTGATACTTGAGATAGGCTATGTTCTCAAGCACTATATATGGAGATGATGGGATTATGCTTGAGATAGGAAATGTTCTCAAGCATGGTTTATTTTGACACAAACCATAACTCCTGCTCAAGGTGAGTTGATCTGGTTGAGAAGGATTACTTAGGATAGGCAATGTTCCTATGAAAGAATAATGATGATGGTTGGATTAGGATACTAATATTCTCAAACAAGTGTTAGGAGATTATAATTTGATGTAGGATGATGAGGATATCGAAGGTGTACACTTAGGGATGTCCTTGTGCTGATAGGGTGATGATTTGATGTTTTTTGAAAAGGGTGATATGATGAAAACGATCAATATGAGCTGTACGGGTGTAAAAAATATTTTGATTATAGATTTGGCTTGGGAACAACTTAGGATAACTCTAGTTAAGAGGATTCTCTCTTTAGATTTTCTAGGGGGAAAAAATTCGTCCAAGAATATTAAAATTTTTCCCGTTTAGGAATGTATCCACCGAAGAACGAAATCGCCTATCCACAAAGCATAATCACCCAACTATAGGACCACCCAAAATATGACATATCCACCCAAGAATGAAATCACCTATTCAGAAAGCAGAACCACCCAACAATAAAATCTCCTAACTACAAGACCACCAAAGAACAAGACGTCTCCACTCAAAAATAAAATTACCTATCTACAGAGTAGAACCAGTCAACGCTGAAATCACCCAACTACAAGATTGCCCAAGAACATGACATATGCACCCAAAAGCCTATCCTTCCAAATGTAGAATCACCTATATAGGACATATCCACCTAAGTACGCAATTTGATTTGATGGTTTGGTTTAGTTGAATCACCCATTTATAGTATGAAATCTCCTAAAAAAGATAGGATTGACTATAGGAAAAATTGCCCTTTTACAATAGATCTAGCTAAGGATTATAAGATCACCCAAGAACATAGTGAATCTACCCAACAAGGAGTAGATAGAGGACCAATGAATTTTCCTAAGTAAAATAGAGCCACCTATACATAGGGTAGAATCACCCAAGGATGACCAACTAAGACAAAGAGCAAAATTTCCCATCAATAGAGTGAATCCACTCATTTAGAGATGAGATCGTTTAAGAATAGGGTAAAATTGCCTAAGGATGATGAAAAGATGACAAAGGAAAAAGACAAAAGATAAACTGACGCAAATAAGATGAATTGATAGATACACATTGATAATCACAAGAATACATTCCAAATTGAATAAACTTAGATTAATCAAGTGGGAGTGTTAACCTAACATAGGCCCACCAACCCAAAGGCTAATATCTCAAGATTGATGTGAAGAACCTCTTGGTCAAAAGTCAATAGATAGGGATGTGGTGACACAATGGGTCACCTTTTCCTTTCTTTTAAGGTCCTATGAAATTTCCCAAAGAGCTCCTATCTCTACTCAAGGAGATCATAGTGAGTAGATTTAGGCATGATACTATACCTTACTACGTTTGGCAACATTCGAAAGGTCTTAAAATAGGATATAAATGGTGATATAATGCATCCTCTAAATAATAGGAGGATAAATGAGGCATGTTTATGAACATTAATCCATCACAAGCATGGTTCATGAACATCAGTCAAATCATTTGAACCAACCCTACACCCCTGGCTCAGTATCATTCGAGTATCAAAGCTTCACTAAACATGATGCAACTAGATTGGGGTATAATTGTTTTTCTCCCTCCTTTATATACCCCATTGATTCATGTGGTTGAGGTCATCCCTTGGGGGGATGAAATTCCCAAGCAAAACCCCTAAAAGAAAATAAATGCTAGGCGTTTCTAATCTCCAAGCTTTCATGAAGTGCAAGGAGAGAGTATATGTGCAATTTAGAACTCTTGGGCTAACACAAAAAGAATTAGGATAATTTGTGATTTTTGATCCCTAGGCTCATCAAATGATGCAAGGGGAGAGAATACATTGAAAAAAGACCCAAAACAAGGCACATAATGTTAATTAAACCTTTAAAAAAATTGAAGTGTTCTTAGGCTAGTGATAAAAACAAAGTCTCCGACAATGTCTTGTAAGAAATGCATTAGCTGTCTTATACACTGGTCTTGGACTATGTGAAGTTGTAGGTGAATGTTAGCGAGATCACATTCACAATTACGAGTTCAAAAAATTAGTATTGAATATGCAAGAAATGGAAAATCCAATAGGAAAGTAAGCATACTTGGATTACCTATAGATCCACCTAAGGATATGGCACAACAACCCTTTTGGAGTAAAGTCACCTGTTTGAGTGACAAAACCACCCAAGAGAAGAATCACCTCTATGGAGGTGGAATCACCCTTCTAATGTAGGATCGCCCTTTTTTACTAGGTCTACCCAAGAGTAGGATCACCCTTATTCAAGCAGATTAGATTTTCTAGAATGAGGTTAGTCAAGAGTAAAATCACCCTTGTGCAGGTGAATTCATTTGTCTAGAGAAGAATCACCTCTATAGAAGAAAATTTGCCTATTTTCTAGGAAGGTTTTTTGGGAGGTGAGAAGTTGAAGCACAACCATCTATGTAGGAGTGAAATCATCCATTTATAGAGCAGATTCAACCAACTAGGTACACAACCACCTCTATGCTAAACCTACAGATGGAACCAACCCATAAAGCTTTAAAATTTTGTTATCAAGCTTGTTATGTGGCTACCACAGGGCGTGCTATAATGTGTACAAGTAAAAATGTATCTAAAGTGAATGGGAATTGTAATAAAACCAAATAAACACAAGAATCCAAATAATAATTAGATGAGGGCAAAAAATAGCTCAAACCTCCATAAATTTTGATGAAAACCCGATATGTCATAGCTCTCGATATGTAAATTATCATTGGATGATTGATTTGGATGTGTGCTCAATAGAATTTTGGCAGCATAACTCTAATAAATTGCTAAAAGTTGTAAGATCCCCCGAAATAGATAAGTTTTGGGCATATGAAGTGAGGAATGATGGATGGAGGGCTAGATTTATTGGGAGAAGATCAATGGATAGGGATGGTTGAGACATATCAACTTGTGAGATAGTTGCCAAGTGGCACTATGAGAGGATATGTGAGAGAGATAATCTCTCAAACCCTAGGATTATAACAAGTGTCACCATGTGACAGCTTGAGAGGGAGATGGTACCTCAAAAGGTACCATGGGGATATGGAAAGGATCAAGGTTATAAAGGATTTCCTTGTCCTACATTCCTATATATTACGAGGAAGGGAATAAAGGAATTTAAAATTACTTTTGAGTACTTTTAGAATAAATTCCCATGTGTAAAGAACATGGAATCTTTCCCAAAAGGGAAAAATTAATGAGGGAGATGTGTGAGGGGATAAGCAATAAATAAAAAGGGATTATCCCTTTCCTAATCCTAAGATTATGAATGTGGAAATGATTAGGGGAGGGATTAGGTGAAGATTAGGATTAAGGGTGGGTGATTAGTGGACAAGTGGGGAAAATTGGAGGATGGGACATTTAGAGAGAGAAAAGTAAATTAAATAATTTTTATTTAATTCATGTGAGGGAGTGTGATGACTAAATTAAATAAATAGAAATATTTATTTAATTTATGGAAGGAAAAGGGGTGAAGATGAGATAAGTAATTAAATCAATTAATTAATTTAGGAATTTAGAAGAATTAGGGGATAAATGGTCAATACTAATTAAATAATAAAATATTAATTAATTAATGCAGATGAAGGGGAACTAGACAGAATAAGGGTAAAATTGGTTGAGTGCAAGTGGTTAATTTTAGGTGTCTATAATAGGAAACCTCTAAAAAATTCCAAGGACTATCGTATAATAGTATAAAAATAAAAAATATCTTTACATGAATTATATAGACTAGTTAAATAAATATGATCAATTAGCACAAATTAATTTAGATAATAGAGTTAGGATATATTATTAAAATAGGTGTACACAAATTAAATGAGTAGATAAGGTGTACATAGCTCCGAGATAAATAATTAATAAGTGATGTGGATGTTGTTTTGAATCAATGTGTCATGAAGGTATAGTTACTGGACACAAACTCAAAGAGACAAAGCGGGCATAGGCATGCGGTTGTGAAGTCTCCTGCAAATGGTGGTGGGGGAGGCAAAGCCCTCCCCCATAGAATTTTATGTATTTGTAGGCTCTCATGCATTCCTTAATTATGCTCATTTATTTCCTTCCTTAAAGCCGAAGTATCTTCGCATGGTTTTCTCTAGTGTTTTAATTGCTTTTCATGATTTGTAGCGTTTTTGGGTTCTTGGTTCCACTAGGGAATTTATGAGTGGGCATACGAGTACCCTCCAACCAAACAAACTAATTGGGAAAACAATGAGAAAACCTCTCAAAGTGAAACTAATACATCCAAGGATATTTTTGTGAAGAAGAAATATACAATTCCCGATAGCACAAAATTTCTAGTTGTGCCCATGAGCAAGGAACGTGACCTCAAATCCAATGGAGGAGAGAAATGTACATGCTTCTTTAAGTTCCCTATAATTTTAACACTCACTCCTAATCCTAAAATGAAAAAGGCCATTATCAATGAGAAAACTAGATTGAAAGAAGTCCCCATTTTCTTGGCTGCATTGGATAATTCCACTTCATCCCGATCTTAGGAAATTCCTTGATGGGTAGTTTTCAAATGTCTAGGCGAATATATTCAATTAAACTTCTGCAATATGATTCAATGTGGTTTATTCATTATCTTCCTAAAAGATCATGCTATGCAAGAAAAAACCCTTTTGAAATCCTACTGGAATATCATAGGGTGCACCTTCTAGGCTATTGTGTGGTCCCTCGAAGCCATATCAGAGGAAGTTCTTGCACTCTCATGCCCTAGGTGGGTGGTAGTGAAGAATGCTCCTCCTGAATACTAGTCTCTTATTCCTTAATTTCTTGCTCCTATCGATTGCATGGTGAGGGTAGATGAAGAAAAATCTTCCCTCCCCTACATGGATGCTTGATCCTTGGTCTCCTTAAACCTTAGGGAAAAAATCCCAAAAAACATAGAAATTAATATGAAAACGAATAGTATGCTTGCTCTCTGGAAGTTTTAGGAGGCATTACCACCTTCTATTTATGCAAAAAAGAGGGGCACATACAAAAAACTACCCCATCATACCTAAAAAACCAAAACTAATTTAGAACCAAGCTGGGTATGGCTGAAAATCTAGGCTTGAATTCCTAAATGGAAAACCATCCCAATCAATGAGCGGTTAAAATTTTATGCCAATGATAAGCATTCATTAGCTACAAAAGAACCTCTACCTACCCAGGATGGTGATGTCGATGACCTTAAACCTGACTTGATTCATGATGAATGTTTTATTGGGACTATGAGTGATAAAATCCCCTCTCCAAGAATGTAAAAATTGTATAGAGTGAAAGGAATTTTGGGGGGACCAAGTCAATCTCAGGCCCCTCCCAAGGAAACTAGTAAGATTGAGTTAAAAAAATTATTTTGTGTCCTCACAAAGGAGGAAGGGGGGTTTGAGGAAGGCCTTTGGAGATGCTGCAACTACATTACCTAAGTTTATTGCATCATCCTTAGTGTCCCCCTCTTCTCCCCGCCCCCACCCACAATAAATGTGTTGGCCCCACAATTTCTATTGCACCAAAAGTTCAACCTGTTAATGTATGATACAACCACCAGATTTAATAGATCCACGAGAGGCGGTTAGTCCATGTCATGAATCTCAAGGGGAGCACTGACCATCTTCCAAAAATCTCCCCCTCAAAATTACTCGAGGGGATTCAAACATGGCACCTTTGGCTCTGATACCAATTTTTGGCCCCATGGTTGTCGTTGCACCAAAAGGTCGACCTATTAATGTCTGATACAAATACCAGATTTAATGGATCCATGAGAGGCAGTTAGTCTATGTCATAAATCCCAAGGGGAGAATTGACCATCTAAGAACAATATGGTGTCTTGGTTAAAAATATTAAATTCCCAATAAATTATAATGTAGAAAATCAAAAAAATTATTAAAGTAAATAAAAAAAGAATTTAATTAATAGTAACAATTTTGTCCCCCAAGAATCTGACTTCCACATAAAGAGAAACTCATTAAATGATGGCATAGAAGGGAATTGACAGAGCTTGAATATGATAGAGAATTCTAACTTGGCTGGGAATAGTAGGGTTTCATTCTTGGTGAAGGACCTAATCTCCCAAATAGAGGCTAGGCATCAAAATATTATTAACCTTCAAGGTCTAGGTAAGCAACTAGATTTCTCCAAGCCTAATGAGTTATTTGGAAACAAGTCTATTAAAATACCTCAAGATATCCTTATTTATGAATCTACTGAGGCCTTGACGATTAATAATAGGCTAATGGATACCCAAAGTGAGGAATTAGTAGACCTTGAGGATTTCACCCTAGGGGTTGGATCCTTAACAAGACCTTGTCAAATTAGCAATGCTACCCTAGAATTGGCTTCTGATGAGGATAATGGTTTGAGGAGGGAAACATATAGAGAGAGAACTAATGTGGCCCCAAGCTATTGTAATAAGAATCAATCCCCTCATATAATGGGATCTCTTCCCCTAAACTAGGGGATGAAATTAGTCTCGATGTGATTTTTGAAATAGCCATAAACCATGAGGCTAATAGTTTAGATTCTAAAGGTAAACTGAGAAAAGCTAAGGGTGATAAAAAGACCAAAGCACTTCCCAAAACCAACCTGGAATCAACGGTGAACATAGGGTGTTTAGATAATGATAATAACACTAAATTGTAGCATGAAAAAACTCCTAGGCATCGAGCTTGCCTAGGAAGGCTTAAGAAGAATGGAAAATCATTATTTGTGGGAAAAGGGGGTGTGCAAATAGCCAAGAACAAAAGAAAGAAAATAATTATAGTAATTCAAATGCCTACATCAAAATGATTATAAATTTATAAAAGGATGCCAAAGTGCTTTGAGTAGTTCAAGTGTGAAAAAGATGCCTCTCCAATCTCTATTGAAAATGAATCTTAGCTACATTTCCTAGGATTTCAGGGGACTTGAGTCCCCTAATAGAAAATACATGTTTAGAAGGTCCCTTAACCTTTAAAAATACAAAGATGTTGTTCTCCTCCAAGAAACCAAAGCTATCGATTTCACACTGGATACCAATTTGAGATTCATTTGGAATGACTCATATTTTAATACTAATCATAAAAGGGGGAGGGGAGAGTTTTCACCCTCATCTCCAATCTCTAGACCCATCATATTACAAGTTGTGGCACTTCCCCTTGCAACATGGTCTAGATCATAATTGAGAAAGGTAACGATAGATTTAGAATTTTCTCTATCTATGCTCCCAATCATTATAAGGATAGGATAAATCTTTGGCGATGGCTTTCCAATCAACCAGATATACCTTGGATCTTAGAAGGGGAATTCAACATGATTGAACATATTGAAGATAAGTGGGGAGGGATGGACATGGGCTGGAAAGCCAATGAAATATATTTTTGGAAAAAATTAAAGGCTAAGCTCAGTTTTTTTGACCCTATGGAAGGGGGAAATAAATATAGCAAGGGGATTAGGTTTACATGGTGCAACACCCAAAAAGGTGGTAAAAGGATCTATTCTAGGCTGGACAAAGTCTATGTCAATAGGGATTTCTTTAATTTTGTGTCTAATAGTGATGGTAATAAGGAGAGTGTATATCCATACACTCTCTTAGACCACCACTCTATAAGGGCAAGGTTAACCACCAACAATGATCAAACCAATGAGAACATAGAGAAATCAAGTTTTATTCTCAACATCAATATTCTAAAAGATAGTTATTGCAAGGAAGTCATCATTACTCTCAAGGAAAAAAAAAATGGATGCTAAAGGACCTAAGTGCCATTGAGAGATGGGAGCATAATGTAAATGGATGGAGAAAATTGTTTCAAATCATTATTAAAAAAAAGCAATGGATAAAAGAAGGGAAGAAAATATTCTCCAAGATAAGTTGTTTTTAGTAGAATCTAGGGCCCATTTGGATCCAAAGGATGAGAGATTATGCGAGGAACATTTTCTAGCCAAAAACAATTTAAGAAGGATTTAGGCCCATAAAATCCAAGGGTTGAAAGTGAGATCCAAGTTAAATTGACTAAACTGTGGCAACAAGGGCTCCAATTTTTTCTTTAGATACATCAAAGAAAAAAGTTTCAAGGAGAAAATTAATCGAATCTAGAGTGAAGGAAGCCTCTACACATCCCAAGATGATATTTTGAAGCAATTCTCCTTATTTTTAAAAAATATCTTCTCATCTGAAGGTGGGAATGAGGACAGTCACAATGCAAGGGCCTATATCAAGAAATTTATCCTCAAGAAAATATTTGAGGATGTTGCAAGGCTGGTTGATGGCACATCCAAAGAGGAAATAAAAAAATCCATTCTCTCCATGAACAATTATAAATCCCCAAGAAATGATTTACTACCTATTGAATTCTATAAAATCTTTGTAGATTGGATTTGTGATGAGTTGTTCCAGATATACTTGGAAGACCTAAACAAAGGCTCCTTGGGAAAGTACATTAATAAAGGTATTCTAAAGTTATTTCCCAAAGGGGGGATAAAACAATGATAAAAAATTGGAGGCCAATCTCTTTATTGAATGTGTCTTACAAGATTTTTGCAAAGGTGATTGCTCTGAGGTTGGTCAATATCCTTCCCAAATTCATAAATAACTCTCGGATTGATTTCATCAAAGGGAGATACATCTTGGAAAACTTGATTATAAGTTGGGAAGCCATAGAGTGGGATAGATACTTCAAAAAAGCTCAACCATGCTCCTTCTTGACTTTTAAAAATCTTATGACAGGGTAGAGTGGTCTTTTGTAAGAGAAAAATTGAAGCCTTTGGATTTCCTAATGCTTTTTAAAACATGATATACACCCTGTTAAGGGATGTGGTTTCTCAAGTAGAGGAAAATGGCCCACTTTTAGAGGATTTCAATCTTGAAAGGTCCATCAGACAGTTTCCCCTTAGCACTGTCCCTCTTTGTTATTGCATCAGATGTAATGTATTATCTTTTGAGAGAATCCACTATCTCACCCAGGATAAGGGGCCTAAGGCTCTTAGATCATAATAAGCTACTAAACATCCAATTTGTAGATGACTCTATAATTTTTTTGGAATTGGAAGAAAGAAATATGGAAAGCTTGTTGCAAAATAATTTCTTCTGCAAAGCCGCTGGTGCAAAGATCTCCAAAGATAAGTCCATAATCTTGGACTAGTAAGAGTCACCTCTCGAGTGGATTAATAAATTTGAATTATAGTGGGAGGGCCCAAAAATAGGTTAGGTACCTTGGGATACCTTTTTTTATTAGTCCTAATCTAAAAGAAATGTGGTTGTGGATTAACTCCAAAATTGAAAAAAAAATTGATGGGTGGAACAGGTAATACCTATCCCTGACAGGTAGGATACAAGTTTGTCAAAAGGTCCTATCCTCATATAGCATATACTTCTCCTCTATTTGGTTCTTTAGAGATTATCAGGTCAATGAGATACATAAAAATATAAGGAACTTCCTGTGGTCTAATGGGAAGGGCAAAAGAAAGAAGCATGCAATGAAATGGGAAAGGTGTTGTCTTGATAAAGTGCAAGGTGGGGTAGGTCTAAAGGATTTAAGGCTTCATGGTGTAGAACTAGATGCAAAGTGGATAGTCAAAGCCCTGGTAGGTGAGGAGCCTTGGAAGGTTATGGTGAGATGCAACATTCAACTTGCTATCCCTAAGCAAGCGAAGGCTTGTAAAATGCTACCAATTAGTGATATTCTCATTAATAAACACCCAATGTCCCTCATAGGTTCTATGGTCTTCAAAAGCCTTTGAAAGGCCTAGGAATTAATCAAACATAATGTGAATTTTAGTCAATGCAAGGTGACCATTAAAAATAATATAAAGTTTCAAACCTATAGTTCCATATGGTGGAACTTGGAGTATAATGACAAACTCATTGCTCTGCTATAGGGGTGTTTAGCCAAAAGATGGGCACAAAATGGTATATGAACCTTCAAAGAAATTTTGTCTGATGGGCATATAAAAAGTTGGAATATAATGTGTTGTGAATACAACATTCCACCTTCAAATTGGAGAACATACTCTACCTTTTTAGAGGCTTGAAAACATGCTAACTTCCCCATTAACACAGAGGGGGACATTGATCTAACCCGCAACCTTAAATGGCATGATGGATTTGCTCTGCCAGGGATCAAAACAATTTTTTTTTATAAATCGTTAATTATCACTACTTCTATTTTTGAGCATGTTAATAAATGCTAGGGGTTACACTTTTTGATAAAGAATGACATATAATATTCAATTCTATTTGGAACAATGTTGAAGAGCCTAAGAAGGCTTGTTTTAGATGGCTAATTCTTCTGCATAAAGTTCCATACAAAATAAATCATAATGATGTAGATATTTGTAACATATGTAAAATTCCAAAATATGTGAATTACACTTTTTTAATTATAACTATGCAAAGGAAATATGGAAAATATTTTGTAATGATCTAATGATTTGGGACAAAAATGGTAATATTAGCTGGAAAGATGTTCTAATTAGAAATGGAAAAAAATTAAATAATGAATGTAAAATGTTTTGGTACTGTCTATCAACTAAAATTCTTTGGCACATTTGGAAGGCAAGGAACGAGGATAAATTTAAGGGATGTAGGAGGACGCTTACCGAGTCTTCAAAAAGACTCACTTTTCTCAATGTTGCTATGCAATTGACCATTGCAATAGAGATTTCTATGTCCAAATTTACGAAGCTAATTGGGGATGGAATAGTTAGAGTAAACAAGGTAGAGGTGAAGTATGGTCACACATGACACCACAATCACAAAGACACTGAAACCTTTCTAAAAGCATTAAGAGAATTTCAAAGGCTATTTAATGAAGTGGCAATTGGGAAACCAAAGAAGGCAAAAGAGGTCCACAATGCTAGACTCCATGTGAATGAGGGCGAGAATAGAGTAATCGAGGAGGTTAGATCCAACGAGATTCTCTCTGAAAAGAGAACTAGGGTGGGATGTTCTTGAAGACTACAACCGAAGAAGGAACTGTTAAGCTCAAATGCTTTACCAAAATTTTCTTGATATACAATATGTTTAGTGTTGGTAGGAAGTATTCTACTATCTTATGTATTCTTGTATATGTAGTATAATTTTTTGTGTAGAAGACAAACTACATTTTGTAAGTATAAGATAAAATGTAAGAGATAAACTACATTTTTTATTTGTTGCACAACAAATTAAAACTCAAATACACTAAATGATTTTAATGTCATGTATAGTCTCTTTCTCAAACTATTTCTAATACAAAAAAGTCAATGTGCCATTGTTAAGAAAATAATTTCCTCTATTTGATGAATGGATTAGGGTTTGAACTAACATACAAGATGATATATATTGGTTTAACTACCCATGAATTTGATCCTAGTCACTAAAAACTTGATTTAATGTGTGCAAGAATGGTCTAATAAAAATGTTCCTAAAGACCCATTCACTTTGACCTTCTAGATATGGAAATGTATTGAGGTGGTGTTTAGAGAGAGCGTTGCAAATATTACCAACTTTATAGTTGAATGAGTTCTCATATTTTAAACCCCTTGGTGGACTTAATTAGTGGTGATGAAAATATTAAAGATAATATAAGAAGACATGTAGATGGCCTAAATGACGAATAGAAAATTTAATTTCTTTATTCCTTTTTAGAATTGAACTATGCTCTAAGTATTTTCTTATTACATTTTGAGATAACATATTTCCTTATGAAATTAAGTACATAATTAATTTACTTAATTACTATGACATTAAAATATTTCACATGAAATATGTGCTAGGTTGGCTCACAATGACTAGTAGAAGAGGATGAGAAAAATAAAATTGAATCTAAATCTTTGGGATTAAGAGAGCATTATTACACTCCTTTGGATTGAGTTGGATAAATCTTGCACCAATTGGAAATTATCCAAAGGGACAAGGTGTTGAATTTAAGGTTGGGAAATATATGGGAATTAGTGCAAATGGGGTAAAATATAGATGAATAGGGATGAGTAGGTATAGTATTATGAGCTAAGTCTAACACAATATGTTACTACATCAAAATAGTCCCATAAATGTTGGCATAAAATTAAATATGAAATGGCATGGGTTTACTAAGTTTACCATTACATTTTGTCTCCACTTTGATGTGCATGAAACTCTAACATGGGTGTACATTTCAAATTATACAAAGTGTCTCAACCAACATGAAAATAAATATCTAGAAACTCATAAAAAGGATATTGTATTTCAAAAAGGGAAAAAATGATTTTTTTGCACTCTCACTAATATTAGCGCTCCATCAAAACCTATAAAATAAAAAAAAGTGTCCAATGAGTGGTGTCAAGTACATGTGAACAAAATAAGCACAAACTACAAGTTTCTTTAAACACATTTGTGAAAAATAAGAAGAGAAGAGAATAGAGGAAATTCAACCAATTTTTATGAATCATATAGGACTCCATATGATACAATAATATGATAAGGGTCCACATGATGTGGCCATGTGATGTGTTGACATGATAAAAGTTCTACCTGATGTAATAATATAATGAAACTCAACATAATATGGTAATGTAATACAATAATACTTTGCATGATGTGCTTATGTTGCTATAAAATTATATAGATCCATCCAACTACAACAATGGGTCTCTATGTAGCACAATGCATCTTTTAAAATATTATAAATATATAGTGCCCCTTAAAGTAGTTGCATCCAAAAAATGAAAGGAATTATAAGAGAGGTGAAAAATATAATATCATTAAAAGCATGCAATAACTATTATGAATAAGCATTATGTGACAAATAAATAGTGAAAATTAAATAACAATTATGTAAGAATATAAAATCAATGGACATGAAGATGCCCCTAATATAATAAAATGATGAGATAGGGATAACCATAAAGATAAGATATAAATATTAATAGGTTATGAAATTTCTTGACGCAATAAGGGTCATAGCATAGGAAAAAATACATGGGCATGACAAGGATCATAAGGTATGATTGCATGGTGTAAATGATTAGGAATCACAAGATGTAAACATGATAGGGATTTAAATATGTAAGAATGATAAGAATCATTAATCATATGATGTGAACAAGATAATAAGCTTAAACATGTAATCAAGGAACATGGTAACATCATAAATCATATAGTATAATAAAATAACAAGGAATGTGTGATTTCCTACATAGTGATGTGAAACATAAAAAAACATAAGTACCTAGGAATATATAAAGTATCAAGGAATTATGTGAAAACATAGATGGAAAATGTAGAGCATAAGATGACATGGAAATAAAATAAGATGTTTTGAAAAGCATGGGAAATTTATGAAGAATCATAAGAGGTAATTATGATACGTAAAATGTAAGCATACAATTAATATAGGAAATACTTCCCCAATTGGAGAAAGAGTGCATAGAGAATGATATATTAGATGAAATGAGAACATGAAAACATAAGTATAGCATAAACAATAGCACCAAAGTGTAATGACACATTGATGCAATCAAATTTAGGAATCCAAGTGAAGAGTGACCTTTCCCTTATATAAATTCATCAAAAATCTACTAAAGGACCTATGAGGGGGTATATTACTCAATTAAAAACCATATTTTAGAATAACTTTATGAGACCTAAATTGTGAATGAAATTTCCATTGAGTAGTGGCACATGCTCGACCCTAACAACTCATAAGTAAGAGGTATTTTCCACAATGTGTCAAATTGTGATATTGTTATCAGGATTCAACTATGTAGATTTTGAGTCAAACTCATTGACCCTGTTTCATGAGTAGGATATTATTTTTAATTTTTAATATACCAAATGACCATAAAAATCCTTTTTTTAATCTTAAATTATTAACAAAATATAGAAACTATCTTTCTTCTCTTGTTGGTTTTTGAATCTCATAAATACAATAAACATACAAGGAATTTGCTAATTTTATAATGCATATAAGAATATAATTTACATAAAATACTATGGTAGGATTTGAATTAGTTATGCTCTTATAAAATAAAGATATATTTTACCCAATAACATGTAAAAATGATATAGAAACCATGCATAACTTTGATGAGAAAATTATATGCCTAGATTAGCAATTATCACATTGTCTTGAACTGACACTTCCAAAACTCCACCCTTGAGCTCCCAAACCACAAATAAACTCTCTTAAGAACTTATACCAACTTAAAAATTTAGAAAAAAACATATGGGAATCTAATTAAAAAAAATCTACTCTTTTTATTCATTTCTTCAATACGGTGCTAAAATGAGGATTATAGAGGAGTTTTTGAGAATGACCAAAAGATAAAGTAGAAGAGGAAATAGGAGCTCCTCATAATTGTGATACCTGATTCCAAACACAATAAATAAACCAATATTTTAAATCTATAAAAAAATAATGAGTGATACCATCTTTGAAGAGGCATCAAATTTGACATGTAAGGCTCATACAAAAATGACATACAAAACTCTTGTTGATCACAACTCCTTATTCACATGGGTGTATCAATATGACACCTAAAAATTACAACTACCTCTAATATTAACACATTTAAATCCACATTTAATGTATTTGGATTACAAGTGTACACCTTATGTGGCAAGTATATTCCTCCATGTATCTAAGGAACCCTTTTGTGAGGATAGATGAATTTTCAATTTTAAATCTTATTGTCCACCTCTACACCTAAGAATCCAAGTGTTAGAGCTAACACAAAATATAAACATTTTTTGGGGGGTTGATGATGATTGATCAAATCCTTACTATTCTCTCGCATTACACACCCAAGACAAGAAAGAACTATTAGAAAATTTACAGTGTAGAATAAACAAAGAAAATCAATAAGCACAAATTTAACATGATATTTACATGGAAAACCTAGTAAAATTATACCAGGAAAAAACCGCAGGAAAAGATCTTAATATTTTATTTCTCGAAAATTTGAAATTACAACAACCTTCATTTCAAATTTCGGTAGAATATTTCCACCTTTGATTGAATTGTAGGAATTCGATCGCACCGAGCACATACCTGAAACACTAGCTAGATATCAATGCTAACTATTTGTGACCACTAGAATAACAATAAAATTGACTTAATATTCCAACAATCTTCCACTTGAATTCAAATTTCTCTCTTGAAAATAAATCCTCATACTTAAATACCAATGCCAATGCTACCAATCATCAAGTAAAATGCAAGCCTAGAGAAGTTCTACACTAGATAAATTTTTCTCTACCAATAGATTTCATCAAAATATCCATTGGGTTTTTATCAATGTGTATCTTGGCCAAAGATATCTATCCTCCTTCCTCCACCTCACACACAAAATGATATTAAATATCAATATTCTTTGTTCTAACATGATATGTTGAGTTTTGTGCTAAGTGTAAAGCACTTTGGTTGTCACAATGCAACACCATGTTGTCCTACTTTACCTACAATTCACCTGAAAGTCTATGAAGCCAAATTGCATCCTTGTTAGCCTGTATTTCTGCCACATATTTAGCTTCAATAGTAGACAATGCCACCATACTATGCAACTTTGATACCCAACTAACTATGCCACACCTCTAGCTAAGGAGAAAACATAACTTGTAGTGGAATTTCTCTATCTCCACCAAAATATACATTCACATATGCATTAACTTGAAGACTAATCCTACTGTAATAGATAGCAACATCAAAAGTGCCCCTCAAATACTTGAGAATCTAATTCACAGTCTTCTAATGCTTAGTACCTGGATTTTCCATGTAATGACTAACTACTCCCACTACTTGTGCAATTTCTGGTCTGGTGCACACCATGGAAAACATAAGACTACCAACTATTGAAGAGTATGGTAAATGAGAAATTTGCGCATTCTCCACTTCTATGCTAGGGAGTTATTTTGAAGACAATTTTATATGAATAGGAAATAGGGTACTAACTAGTTGTGCATTCTACATATTGAAGCTTTGTAGAACCTTCTCACATAGTTTTTTTATGACAACCATATTTTCCTATTATTTTTATCTTTATGTATCCTCATACCAAGAATCTAATTTTCTCTACCTAAGTACTTCATCTCAAACTCCCTAGAAATTTGAGCTTTCAAATGGATGATTTTATACATGTTGGGACCTATTACCAACATATCATCAATGGAGGTGTCTTCGGGTGAAGAGGTTTTTTTGAATTTTCAGGAAGCGAGAAACTAGGTGAGCATTAATGGTGGTCAGCCTGTTGCTGGTGATGGTGTGTTAGGCGAGTCTCATACTTCTTATTTGTTAGGTGGGCCCTCTTTTTTGGAATCCAAGGTGTTTGTTTTGATTCTATCAAAGGTGTCAGTTGATGAGACTTGCCTTGTCTTTGAGACTGCCAGTTGACAATGTTCATCTAACAAATCGAGATCCTGCAATCTTGACACATAGTAATCATCATCTGAAATGAGACCCTTCAGGGATACCCAGAGCGAGGGTATCTCAACTTCGATTGGCAGTACTGCTTCAGATCCATAGACAAGTGGATAGGGTGTAGCTCCCGTGGGTGTTCAGATGCTTGTACGATAGGCCCATAAAGCAGGGTTTAATTGAACATGCCAGCCACGTCCAACATCGTTGAAATTTTTCTTTATGATTTTCAGGATTGTTTTTTTTGAGGCCTCAGCTTGTTCATTCCCTTGAGGGTAATAGGGTGTAGAAAACCGATGCTTGATGTGAAAATTTTCACAGAGTTCTTGTACATCTTGATTTTTGAAAGGTCTTCCATTATCTGTGACAATGGATTGAGGGATACCATATCTGCAAATGATATAGTTTAGGATGAATGATGAGATCTGCTTCCCTGTGATGGTGATCAGAGGCATGGATTCAACCCACTTTGTGAAGTATTCTATGGCTGTGATGATGAACTTATGTCCATTGGATGAAGTCATGTGAATTTTACCTACAAGATCCAACCCCCATTGACAAAATGACCATGTTGATGCAAAGTACTATAATTCTTGTGATGGTGCATGGATAAGATTACCATGGATCTAACATTTTCTACATGTCTTGAAAAATTGAAAGGATTCTCTCTCCATAGTCGGCTAGTAATATCCCAGGCAGAGGAGTTTCTTGGCAAGGTTTAAACCACTTGAATGAGTTCCACAAATACCCTCGTGGACATCACGTAAAGCTTTTTCAGACTCATAATTTTCTAGACATCACAAAAGAGTTCCATCCAGACCTTGATGGTAAAGGACATCTTCTATTATGGTATGACGGGCATATTGGTGGATGAAATTTCTTTTTTGGTTATGAGAGATCGAGAGGAAGGATATTATCTTTTAGGTAAGCGTAGATTTTTCTGTAGAGGGAGGTATTAGCCTCATCAAGGTGGAAAATAAGTTGGGATTCAAAGTCATCATATGCAAGGGTATATAGTTTCTCCACCATGAACTCATAGCGACCACGTTTTTTTGGAATCTGCAACAAAGAAGCAATAGTAGCCATAGCATCGACAACCTTGTTGTCACTCCTTGGAATTTGACCAAATTTGATGTCGATGAAATATTTCTTGAAGTCATCAATCATTCTCTTCTAAGTCATTAGCTTGTCGTCTTTGGTTTGATAATCATTCTTGACCTGATTGATGACTAGTTGTGAATCCCCATAAACTTGGATCTCTGTAATCTTCCATTCCATGACTATCTTGATCCTAATAATGAGTGCTTCATATTCAGCTGTATTGTTGGTGCAAGGAAACATCAAGTGATAGGATCTTGGAATGGTATTCCCTAGAGGAGTGATGAATAGGATTCCTACTCCTGATCCATGCTGAGTGAAAGAACCATCAAAATACAATACCCATTGTTTTGTTGTTATTGTCAGGACATATGTGTCTGGAAATTCAATATGAAGTGGATGATCATCATGAAGTGGTGCCTTAGCTAGTTGATCAGTAATGGCTTGCCCTTTGATATATTTTCTATCAACATATTAGATGTCGAATTCACTGAATACCATTACCCACTTGTCCAGTCTTCTTGTCATATTTTCTTTGCTTAAGAGATACTTTAGTGGATCAATCTTAGCTGTGAGCTTAAGTGTGTGATTTCAACATATAGTGTCACAATTGTTGGGTAGCAAAGACTATAGCTAGACAAGCTTTCTCAATGGAGGTGTGATTGATCTCGTATCCATTCAAGGTTCTACTAATATAATAAATTTCTCTTTCTTTCCCCGTTGAATCTTCTTGTGCTAACAAGGCTCCCAATGATCATTCAGTAGTGGCGATGTATAATAAAAGAGGCTTTCCTTATGTTGGAGGTGCAAGGACTGGTGGACTCATCAGGTATTGTTTTAGTTGGTTAAAGGCTGCTTCACACTTTTCGTCCCATCGGAAAGAAACATTCTTGTGTAGGAGATGAGTGAAAGGATGAGTTTTATCAGCTAGTTGCGAGATAAATCTTTTGATTGATTGGAATCTACCCTGGAGGGATCTTAGCTAACTAATGTTTTTTGGGGGAGGCATCTCCATTATAGCTTATACCTTTGTAGGGTCCACTTCGATACCCTTCTCTAACACTATATGCCCAAGCAATTTTGCTGATGTTACCCCAAATACACAATTCTTTGGATTTAGATGAACATTAAATTTCTCCAGGCAAGTGAATAATTTGTCTAATATATCTAAATGTCCTTCTCTGGTGTGGGGATTTTCCAAGAGATCATCCACATAGTCTTCCATGAATGTATGCATCATGTCATGGAAGATGGTTGTCATAGCTCTCTGATATGTGGCCCCTACATTCTTCAACCCAAAAGGCATAACATTCCAACAAAAATTTCCCCAAGGGCAAGTGAAAGTTGTCTTATCCTGATCTTCAGGAGTTATCTTGGTTTGGTTATATCCTGAAAATCCATCCATTAGTGATAACATGTTGTGTCCCGCTGTCAAGTCCACAATCATGTCTATTTTAGGTAAGGGGAAATCATCTTTTGGGCAAGCTTTGTCGAGATCTCTAAATTCAGTACAAATCCTTATATTGTTATCAGGTTTTGAGACAGGTAAAATATTTGATATCCACTCTGCATAGTCAATGGGCCAGATCAATCTGACATCCAACAATTTCTTTAGTTCAGATTTCACCAATAGAGCAATGTGCGGATGAATTTTTCTCAACTTCTATTTGACTAGCATCAACATCCATAATAAAACATCAACATCCATACCATGGCTCAACCAAAAGAAAACCCTTTCCATAATCTCGATTCAACCGAAACAACAGAGATAAATGAAGTGGATGTCCAACAAGCCCAACAAGATTGAGATTTCCACAAATTCCTAGAAATAGTCTTTGAAAAGGATGGAGAAAAATACCTATTAATGTTATCAAACAAAGGATTCAAATTACCAAATTATTTTGATATCACAAAAAGGACTCCTAAGAAAAAAAAACCAAAAAAAAAATTGAAACCAGGATTGAAACAAAAACCAACGATCCCATGGACACCCTGAAACAACAAATCCAAATCCTTTAACAACAAATGCAAAACATCCAGACCGAGACTACTAAGAGATATTCCATACAAGACATATGTCCCTATCCTTTCGATCAAAACATTAACATGATACCATTCCCTAAACATTGTGAGTTTCCCAAATATGACAAGTACAATGGGAAAACTGATCTGATAGATCATGTAAGGGAATTTCGAATGATGAGTCTTGAGTTTTCCTATGAGGATACATATATAATGAGATTATTCCCACATAGTTTGGGAGGGAAATGCATGCAGTGGTTCTCAAAATTGCCTTCGAGGATCATGTCTTTTAAAGAACTAGTAAACATATTCATTACCCAATATTCGTATAACATTCAACACGAGATCACGATGAAAGACCTTTGCAACGTGAAACAAAAGAAAGGAGAATAATTCCTCATACTCTTGAAAATATGGAGAAGATTATTCGTGAGATATCCCTGACCCATACCAAAAAAGGAAAAGATAGAAGTATTTATTGATAACCTGAATCCTGACATGAGTTATAGACTTGACTTACAATTCCCTCCAACATTCGAAAAAATTAATCAAAAATGGAATCAAGATCGAGGAGGCCTTAGTCAAATGAGGAATTATGAAAATCTACAATGAAAATGACTCATCTAATTTGTCCAACAATGACAAAACCAAATTTTGGAAAAAGTACAAAAAAAATGACAATGATCACTCTACTGAAATGTATAATTCCAAACCGGTTTTCAATTTGTCAGGAAGTTATTCAAATACTGATCAAAAGACCACCCAAACTGCAATCAAACCAACAGTCAAAATGCTAACCAGGGGAATAATCAGAACAATCAAATATCATCATCAAAGAATTTTCCTTATCAAACATCAAATAATCGATGAAAATTTACACCCCTGGGTCAATCACATGAATCTTCCTTGAGGGAACTTATTGCAGAAAATCTCATCACTTTACCTGATACTCGAGGCTTTGAACCTAAGGTAAAATCATCATGGTGGAATGACACTCATTATTGTGAGTTTAATCAATGTAAAGGTCACCTCACCAACAACTGCATGCAATTGAAACATAAGATACATGATTTAATCAACAATGAGGTTATAAGAATTGAGGAACCTCAAACCAACACTAACCATGGTGTGTTCAAAAACCCTCTGCTGAATTATGACAAAGGAGAATCTTCTAACAACAATGGCAAAGGAAAAAATGTGAACTATTTTCATGATACCACCATTCTTAATATCTCGGCCATTGAAAATCATACAAGTGACATCAATAACACACCCAATCCTGTTGCAACCAGTCATCCAATCAATATCAGCAACATCCTTTCTAATCAAGTCCTCAATATCCCACAAGATGTGATTGTAATAGATAATCAAGTTAATTTCATCAAAATTAACTGAAAACAAGACAGTGTACCCATAAACATGACCATAAGGGCTCAAACTAAATATGTTTTAAAGGGTAGTGCTTCTAAACAACCTACCACTACATATAATCAATACAACATTGTTGATCAACTTTAGAAAATCCTCGCGCAAATATCAATATTGGAGCTTCTAAAAATTTCTCCTACTCACAAAGAAATTCTGGAAAAAGCCTTGGTCGACACGACAGTGCCAAATAATCTAGAAGTATGTGCTTTCCAAGCCATGGTAGGACACCTATTATCACCCCACTGCTTATCCTTCTAAGAAAATGATGATGTATCACCAACCCATCCTCATAATGCAGCCCTTCACATCGAAGTCTTAATCCATAAAATTTGTGTCAAGCGCGTCCTTATAGATGAAGGAGCTGGACTTAATATATGTACTTAGAAACTTGTCTGAGCATTAGGTTTTTTTGAAAATGCAATTTATCTAAGAAAGAAGATCACAATCAAAGCATATGATGATGAGGAGAGAGCTTCAAAAGGTCTTATTATATTACCCATTCAGGTGCGACCAATCTTGAAAAATGTGGTATGTCAAGTCCTGGATAAAGATATCACATACAACATACTCTTGGGCCATCTATGGATCGATGAAATACAGGCTATACCCTCAATGTACAATCAATGCTTGAAGTTTCCCTGTAATGGTCAAGAAATCACAATCCATGCCAATTCAAATAATCCACAACAATGCAATTCCCTCAAGGTTGTCCAGGATGTATTTGTCCCTCATAACCGTGAAGCTCCTAATTCCACTCCATATGTATCCAACAATTCCAGTCAAGCTAATCCCTCATCCACATCCTCATCTGAAGGAAGTCAATCCAGTTCACCATCCAAAAAATCAAAGAAAAAGGAGGAGTTTAGCTCTTCTACATCCACCAATTCTGAAGCCTAGCTTAATACCATGACCAAACAATTTGAAGAGAAAGTCCAAATCAAAGACAAAGGTGTCAGTGAATATTCCATTACACAATCTCTCGGCCTATCACAGTTAATGTCACCAAAATCCTATGGTCAAACATCAACCTTGTCCCATACATCATCTCAACCAGTCACCCTTCTCGATGGTCGATTCATAAAGGCAGGAACCCAAGTAGAGGAATCAGATGACAAAGATGTCCTGAATTGGCTCTACAAAGATGAAACTGATTTCAAAGCCATAACAACAAATGTCCAAACCACTCAGTATGGAAAAGGATTCTCAATCTTGGAAAAGATGGGATACGACGGATAGGGACCCATCGAGAAAAGAAAAGAGGGTATCACAAAACCTATCCAACCCATTATAACCAATCCCAAAGACAAAACAAGGTTAGGATACAAAGAGCATCAGAAAGAAGAAGAAACAAAAGATGATCTAAAGAAGAAGGTTGTTGAACGAATTCTAAAGCTCCAAGATAGTGACCACTATGAAACAGATTCTAACAAGTATGAGTGGGATTCATTGTCAGAAGAATCATGTCATGAAAAGAATGTTGATGTAATCCATAAGTATAATCCCATGCTTGAGGAGGGACAAGGTGCAGGAATTAGACCACTTGAATTAGAATCGCACAATATCAACGACTCGAGTGAGGATGACCAGACTCATAGTGAGATGGACCCCTTGGAAGAGAGTGACATTATAGACCTCAACTTGGCCCTAGTCTTGTTCGATGACAACACTGCTATTAGGACACTTACGACATCTGACCTGAATCCACCCAATGACCCCTTTGTCATTACTACATCCTGAGCCAATAGATTGGAACCAAATTGAACCTATTAATATCCCCAACTTTTTGAATGATGAGGCCATCATAAACTTACTCTGTGTTGTAAATACTGAAACAATCTCCACCATTGAACATCAGAGAAGAACTTCACAACAAGAGAGTGTCAAGTTTCCCAGCTGCAAAATAAATGAAACAAAAGAAAGATCTGATGGTGAAAACCATTCCATGGTAGTATCAGATCCAAAAATAGTAAAAACAAAGAGCGCATCCGATGGTGAAAACCTCTTTGAGGTGCAAAAGGATGGGAAATTTGACACTCTCCCCAACCACTTCTAGGAGAGATCAATTTTTTTTATTGAAACAACACAAGCTATCAATTTTGGCAGTACCGAAGCAGTGATAATTCTTCATTTGGCAGAATCATTGACAGAAATAGAAAAGCCCAACTTCATCAAGTTCTTCGAAGAGAGACAAATCAACTTCACTTGGTTGTATGTGGATATGCCAGGGATAGATCCAGACCTCATAATGCATCACTTGTCCCTTCCTTCAAGAATCAATCCAGTCAAACAGAAGTTGACAAAAATGTATAAGCACATTGCTCTATTGGTGAAAGTTAAACTAAAGAAATTGTTGGATGTCGGATTCATCAGGCCCATTGACTATGCAGAGTGGATATCAAATATTGTACCTGTCTCAAAACTTGATAATAGTATAAGGATTTGTATTGACTTTAGAGATCTCAACAAAGCTTGCCCAAAAGATGATTTCCCCTTACCTAACATAGACATCATTTTGGACTTAACAGTGGGACACAACATGTTATCACTGATGGATGGATTTTTTGGATATAACCAAATTAAGATAGCTCCTGAAGATCAGGATAAGACAACTTTCACTTGCCCTTGGGGAACTTTCTGTTGGAATGTTATGCGTTTTGGGTTGAAGAACACAGGGGCCACATATCAGAGAGCTATGAAAATCATCTTCCATGACATGATGCATACCTTCATGGAAGATTATGTGGATGATCTCCTAGAAAAATCCCACACCAAAGAAGGACATCTGAAGATATTAGACAAATTATTCACTCATCTGGAGAAATTTAATGTTCATCTAAATCCAAAGAAGTGTGTATTTGGGATAACATAGGAAAAATTGCTTGGGTATATAGTGTCAGAGAAGGATAGTGAAGTGGACCTCATAAAGGTAGATATAATGGAGATGCCTCCCCCAAAAAAAATCAGTCAACTAAGATCCCTCCAAGGTAGATTCCAATCAATCAGAAGATTTATCTCACAACTAGCTGATAAAACTCATCATTTCACTCATCTCCTACACAAGAATGTTTCTTTCTGATGGGATGAAAAGTGTGAAGCAGCCTTCAACCAACTAAAACAATACCTAATGAGTCCACCAGTCCTTGCACCTCCAGTAGAAGGGAAGCCTATTTTATTATACATCACCACTACTGATCGATCATTGTGAGCCTTGTTAGCACAAGAAGATTCAACGAGGAAAGAAAGAGAAATTTATTATATCAGTAGAACCTTGAATGGATACGAGATAAATTACACCTCCATTGAGAAAGATTGTCTAGCTATTATGTTTACTACCCAAAAATTATGACCCTATATGCTGACTCACACAGTTAAGCTCATAGCAAAGATTGATCCACTAAATCACCTCTTAAGCAAAGCAAATCTGACAAGAAGACTGGCCAAGTCGGTAATGGTACTCAGTGAATTTGACATTCAATATGTCGATAGAAAGGCTATCAAAGGGCAAGCCATTGTTGATCAACTAGCTAAGGGACCACTTCATGATGATCATCCACTTCATATTGAATTTCCAGATGCATATGTCTTGATGGTAACAACAAAACAATGGGTATTGTATTTTGATGGTTCTTTCACTCAGCATGGATCAGGAGCAGGAATCCTATTCATCACTCCTCTAGGGAATACCATTCCAAGATCCTATCATTTTATGTTTCCTTGCACCAAAAATATAGTTGAATATGAAGCACTCATTATTGGGATCAAGATAGCCATGGAATGGAAGATTACAGAGCTCCAGGTTTATGGGGATTCACAACTAGTCATCAATCAGGTCAACAATGATTATCAAACCAAAGACAACAAGCTAATGCATTATAAGAGAATGATTGATGACTTCAAGAAATATTTTGTTGATATCAAATTTGGTCAAATTCCAAGGAGCGAGAATAAGACTACCGATGCTATGGCTACTATTGCTTCTTTGCTATAGATTCTAGAAAAAAAGTGGTCGCTATGAGTTCATGCTGGAGCCATTGTATACCCTTGCATACAATGACTCTGAATCCCAACTTATTTTCCACCTTGATGAGGCTAATACCTCCCTCTACGAAAAAATCTACGCTTACCTAAAAAATAATATCCTTCCTCCCGATCTTTCTTGCAACCAAAAAAGAAATTTCATCCACCAATCTACTCGTCATACCATAATAGTAGATGTCCTTTACCATCGAGGTCTGGATGGAACTCTTTTGCAATGTCTAGAAAATGATGAGTCTAAAACAACTTTACGCGATGTCCATGAGGGTATTTGTGGAACTCATTCAAGTGGTTTAACCCTTGCCAAGAAACTTCTCCGCCTGGGATATTACTAGCCGACTATGGAAAGAGAAGCCTTTCAATTTGTCAAGACATATAGAAAATTCCAGATCCATGGTAATCTCATCCATGCACCAGCACAAGAATTGTAGCCCTTTGCATCAACATGGTCGTTTTGTCAATGGGGATTGGATCTTATAGGTAAAATTCATCCATCTTCATCCAATGGACACAAGTTCATCATCACAACCATAAAATACTTCATAAAGTGGGTTGAATATATGCCTCTGATCACCATCACAGGGAAGCAGATCTCATCATTCATCCTGAACTATATCATTTGCAAATATGGTATCCCTCAATTCATTGTCACAGATAATGGAAGACCTTTCAAAAATCAGAACGTACAAGAACTCTATGAAAAGTTCCATATCCAACGTTAGTTTTCTACACCCTATTACCCTCAAAGGAATGGCCAAGTTGAGGCCTCAAACAAAACAATCTTGAAAATACTAAAGAAAACTATCAACAATGTTGGACGTGACTCGCATGTTCAATTAAACCTTGCTTTATGGGCCTATCGTACAAGCATCAGAACACCCATGAGAGATACACCCTATGCACTTGTCTATGGATCTGAAGTAGTACTGCCAATCGAAGTTGAGATACCCTTGCTCCGGGTATCCCTGAAGGGTCTCATTTCAGATGAGGATTACCGTGTGTCAAGATTAAAGGAGCTCGATTTGTTAGATGAACATCATCAGCTGGGAGTGAACCACCTAAAATTCTATCAATAAAGAATGTCTCAAAGCTACAATCACAAAGTCAAACCTAGGACATTCCAAGTCGGTGATCTAGTATTGAAAGAAAATCCTCACAATCAACAAGATCGAGAAAACAAAGAAAAATTTGAACCTAATTGGCTAGGTCCTTTTGTTGTGGTTTTAGTCTTTGGATTGAGAGCATATCAATTATCCACACTTGAGGGAGATCTATTTGAAGAACCGATGAACAACCTTCACTTGAAAAATTTCTACACCTAATGCATCCAGTGCATGTTAAAAATCCTAAAAATATCCTAAAAAGTGGAAAAAGTCTTGAAAAAATCCTTAAAAAGCAGAAAATGTCCTAAAAAAATCCTAAAAAGCCAAAAATGTCTTGAAAAAATTGTCGCCCTAATGAAAACCTGGCAAACATACATCTTGGTGACAGCATAAAAAAAAAGATGGGAAAAATTAAAAAAAATGGTTACCTTGATGAAAACCTGGCAAACAAGTGTCTTGGTAACTGCAAAAAAATCAAAAAATCTATAAAGTACAATAAAAACAAATGGTGAAAACTTGGTAAACAGGCACTATTTGTAATAGGTCGACTTCTTCATATTTTTGAGTGTGTGTTGACTGCCCGCTTCATCCATCTCTCTGCATTCATGCATATCTCACAGCAAGATTTATGTCCATAGCTGGCTAATGTGGTCATCCCACTCTGCCATGGTTCTCATTGTACATATCCATAATAAATTTGATTTTTTCTCACTAGGGGAAAAAATCCTGATCTCACTGGAGGCAAATCATCATTAGGCATAATTAAATAGTCAAACAATCAACAAACTGTAACATCGAAACAATAATCGCGACAACCATTTCAAAATCTGAATATCAAATATCAATCCAATCAATCAAACCAAATCAAACATCAACATCAAACTAGATCATCTCATCTCTGAAGGATCATCTTTTGAATCATGGTTGGATCACAATATGAAAACTCATGAATACCTAGGAGATCCTGTGGTACTGCCACCTGATGTGGCTGGTCTCTGTCTTGTCCCTAACAGTCCTACCCCTGATGGTCTTGTACCTGGTGGTGGAGGTCTGGTTGGTGGAAGTGGCTGGGTAACCCCTCTGTTGGTAGTATGCAAATGTGTGTGCCCTGATCTAGACCTAGCATAACTGACCCACTACTCGGCTAGTACAACATCGTAGTATATACTCCTATAGTATTCTACCTCCTTGGCGGATGCTCTAAGCTCTCCGACCAAATCAATCGTACTTGTACCCTGAGCTATAGTTTGTACCATGTCGGCCATAGCCACAACATGTTCTTCCTGCCTCCTGGCAGCATCTCGCTCAATGGTCAGTGCAACTACCTAAGCCTACAACTATACCATCTGCCCTTACTGAGCTGGCACCTGTACCTGTGCCTAGGTCTGGGCAAGCAAACCCTATAATGCCTGTATCTGAGTCTACAAACTCTGAACCTAACCCTGAAGACTAGCAATTTGAGTTTGTTGTCTTTGTGTTGGCATTCGTACAATCAATGATCGTTTCCCAGCTGGTCCCGACCATCGCCTCATGGGGATAACTCCAAAGATTAGCACCCCTACTCCCCCACCACCACCCCCATCATATCCTCCATCATCATCACCTCCATCATCATCACCTCCATCATCTCCCTCATCACCTCCTCCTTCGTCATCACCACCACCTCCTCCTCCACCTCCCCCTCCATCTTCACCCTTGGGTTGTGTAGTTGGTCTTGCTCCCCTCCCTGCATCCAATGTTGGTGCTAGCTCATCTGGACTAGATATCTATGGAAACGAATGACTATGAAAATACTCTGCATAGTCGATCGTCATCTAAGCATCCATAACCTGTAGAAGATTTTTCCAAAAAGTGGGTTGTAAACCAACAAACTTAGCACACGCCACATCATAATCAATCATCGGCCCCCACTCTGGGATATCATGTCGCTGACATGCATAATGAGATAACCCCTGTGGCATCCCCTAGACACAACCGTACTACCTGTGGACTCTCCTGGACATAAATCTCTCTAAAATATAGGGTTTCCTCCCTATCAGGTATCTACAACAAAACATGAAAGGAAGCTCTGCACCATCCGAGGGACATGCCTCACAATCCAAACATCTGACAGATGGCATTTGGGCCTCCCTGCTCCTCAACATTGTACATGACCAAGGTCCCCATAACTAGTATCCACAAAATTTGATACATATCCTCTAGGGTCAGTGTCATCTCGCCCATCAGTAAGTGAAAGGTGTTGTGGTCGCTATGCCACCTCTCCACAAGTGTTGTCAGTAGCCCCCGGTTAATCCGGTACTGGGGCATATCTATAAGGGAGCTCAAGCCACATTGGTCTATGATGTCATGATCTACTAGAGTCAGTTGTGGGATCATGTCCCATGTCCTTGGAAAGTGCTCGCACACCTGAAGGTTCCCCAAGCCACCCTCTTGGAATCAAATTAACACATGAAGTCATCAAATCATTCAATCATCCTATCAATCAATCACATCATCTAATCAAATTAGATCATGTGAGATTCTGATCAAAATCTTAAGGAACACCTAGCTTATCATTCAATTCTCATTTGTCATGAGATCAAAATAAATCAACCTATTCTATATTTTCATCATTCCTCGCCTATCATGAGGACAATAATCAAATCAAATCAAATCAATCTAGTCAAATCAATCAACATCAAACCATCTTTTCATCCGTCCTCTCCTATCATGAGGACGATAATCAATCGATCAATCAATCTAGAATCCTTTGTTAAGTGAATTTGAATGTTAAAATTTGGATGGTAATGGATTGCGGTTTTGAGGGAGATTGGTAACAACATGGTGTGACTCTGTTGTAGGTAAAAACCTAGAATCTAATAAGCTTTGAAAAGGAACTTCATATTGTAACAGTAGATTAAAATGTAGATGTATCTTTGAATGTGATGAATAATCTGCAACTAGAATAAAAAAGTTAATCCTAATCTAAGTAATAATCTAAAATCTAACAACAAAGAACAAGGAAATAAACATAATAAAACTAAACAATTTAATGGAAAGCTCTCACCAAATATGCATTCACCCCTTCGAATTATCTTGATTGTTCTTCTCCATTTTTCCTTTTCAGTATTCTTGCCCTCAGATTTCTATGTTTGAATGCAAGTATAACTTTGTCGAGTGTCTAAGCAAAATAGCGAAGAATAGTCTCTTCTCAAAAGTGTATGATTTCGGGAGAAGGAATAATGATAATGATAGGCCATTTTATAGACTTTGGGTTTTCGAACGATCGGCTCAGAATGAAAGAGAGATCGACAGATGAGATTGATGAATGTCATGCGATGTGAGCTCTGTGTTAGATAGAACATGAGTTAGAACACGAGTTGGAACACGAGTTTAGGAAAGAGTGAAGATAGAGACTAAGTTAGAACGTGAGTTAGAACACAAGTTCAGGATCTTAATCTCCAAAAATAGAAGAAATAGACTTTGTATGCAAAAGACAAAGTTGGAACTCGAAGACTAATGCATTTGAATGCAAACATGAGTTAGAACTAGTTAATCGACCAGTTGTAACTGAGAGTCTTCTCGCAGAGATAAACATATGTTGAATTCGGAGATAACTGAAGAACTAAAAATAGATCTCGAGTCAAAAGGTGAGTGAATGACTTAGATAACTGAATGATAGAGGAATGTGACATAAATAATTAAATAGGAATTAAATGTTAATTTAATTCAACATTCAAAAATAAGAGACTTTAATTAAATAAATAAAGTAATTTATTTAATTTGACTGTTTGAAAAGGATAATATAAATAATTAAATAATTGATAATTAATTATAGATAAAGGGGATTAAATGAATAATTAAATAGAGATATTTAATTATAGTTGGAAAAGTATGATAAAAGGGGTAATTAAATAATAATTTATTTAATTGATAGATAAAGGGGGAAGAATTAATTAGTTCGCAACATAATCAAATAAATATGATTTATTTAATTAATCAAGTTGAATAAAGATTAATAATGAATTAATGAATTAATTAAAAAGGGGTATTTAATTAATAGAGGAAATATGTATTCGAAAGGTTAATTAAATAATAAACATTATTTAATCATGACCGTGGACTATAGAAAATTATGTCGAATGTGTACTCATAGGCCTAGACCAATTTTCGGTGTCTACACATATTTTTGTTGAAATACAGTCCTCTGTTGAAGAGGTGGCGACTCTGTCTGAAGAACCAGTTGATGAATGAAGAAAAAGTGATAGATCTGTGATATTTACAGTCAGGAAGAAGAATTTAACACATGCTGCCAAAACAAAAAATTACCAGGTATTTAATCAAAACTAAACAGTTCACTATTTTTAATTGTGATGGCTGTTTGTAATTAAGGATGCAGATGGTTCCAAACTAGATGTCTAGCATCAAGAAAGGAACAATGATTAGTTTTTCCATACTTCTGATGATGCAGTATGTATAAGGTCATATTAAATCCTTTGTTTATGTTGCATCATATCTTGAAAAGCAAGGAATTCTCTTTGCAGTCACTAACGGAATCATGGTTGTGATAGTAAATTATATGTCTAATAAATATATATTGTTGATGAAATTTTAAATGGGTATAAGTGATTTCCCATATGTAAAACTAGACATAACTATGCAAATATAACAAGTTGCATTGAGCTCTTTGGGGTGTTTTGTAACTCAAAGGTATATGCCTTTTATTTTCAATGATGTCAGTGGGTACCCTAATCCAATTCCTAAGAAGATTAGGAAGTATTTTCCTAAATATACAGGGCAAAGTGCAGAATCAACGTCTAAGCATTTACAACATTTTGTAGATGTAATGGGGGATTATGAAGTCAGTCATGAGGATGTTGTCATGAAGATTTTTGTGCAATCCTTGAAGGGTGATGCCAGGGATTGGTTTTCCTATTTACCTGCCTATTCTGTTAACTCATGGAATCAGTTGGTGATAGTTTTTATGGAGCAATTTGGTGAACAAGTCAATCCCAACATATTAAGAAAAGGTTTTATGGGAATTCACATAAAAGAAGAGGAGCTAATCCCATATTTTAATCTCAGGTTTTCAAAAGCTTTAAGATAAATCCCTAAAGAAATAAGACCGAGTGAGGTTGAATGCTTAGTTGTATATCTTGGTGCTTTTGACAAAAGGATGGGTTACTTACTAAGAGATAAAGAACCTACAAACATGCACCAAGCATATCAAATGGCTATGGAAATTGAAAACAATATGAAATACTCAATGATGAAGGGGTATCTTTCTGCAATTATGATGACCCTAGCTTAATTAGTACAAATAAAATGTCAGAGTAGGCTACTCAGAGCACTGATTATAATAAGGGTAATTTGAAAACTGTTATATCTTCACCATTGCAGTGTGATGATAATGAGATCCAAGTTGAAAGCCAGTCTAGTTTAAATAATGTTGATCAAACTTCTCTTGTACAAGAATTGTATGAAATCAAGAGACAAGAGAAATAATTGCCATATGAGTTTTTCTTGAGATTTTTAGGTGCTTTAATACATATTCCTAGAAGTCATAGACCTAATGATTATGAATGCATTGATTTATTTTGTGAACTTTATGAACTAGGGCTAAGTGCTTTGCCAAAAGAATTGAAACCTGCTAATTTGGCCCAAGTCATTAAGTGGATAGAGATTGCAGAATCAACCAAGAATGTACTTACACAAAATGAAGACAATGCTTGCCCTTTTGAAGAAAGTTGGATAACTATAGAGGAATTTGAGGGGAAAATAATGTAGGATTATGTGAGACACCTATTGTGTCTCCTAATCCTAATTGTAATGCTCATGTCACTGAGATTTTGTTATAGGACAGTGATTGTGATTTCAGAGGTAGTGATTGCAGTACTGAGGATGGAACTAAGCCTTTCTTTTTACCAGAGTTGTATGGAAATGTAGAACCTCATGTTCTTACTTGTTCCCAAGTGAAGGAACAATTTTCAAATGATAAATATTTAGATTATACTCCGGGTATATAGGCAATGGAACAAGCCTATTGTATAAATGTTGAGGAATTTGAGGACAATGAAGTATATGATCAAAATAATAGTATTGATGACAACCAACATATTGATGAAAATATTAGTACTATTGTTTTTCCTGACTTCTTATGTGAAGTTGAGATGGATATTTCATTACCTTATGACATTGATGTTGCTGGTGAAAAGTTCTCAACTTATAATGAAGGTGACATTGATATTTCCGGTGAAAAGTTTTCAGCTTGTGCCAAAATTTTCACTTATAAATTAACACATACAACAGGTAATGTTGAGTACAAGGAGGCCAGTGCATATTGCTCTTTCTCTTTTGACCAGTGTGAAATTGATGTATTTGACTCTGTCTTTGAGGGTTTTCATTTAAGAATAAATGAAGAAATACAAGGGAAGGTGTACATTGAGAGGCCTAAAATGAATGTGTTTACACATTCCCTGGAGAATGATGTAACTAGTACTGCAGACATTTGTGATGCTAGTATGTATCCCAAATTGATGGAATTCAAGTGTTGGCAACCTAACTTATGTGGGAAATTTCACGGTGGGGATTCCCTGAGTTGTGTATCACCTGTGTTGAGCAATAGAAGTATGGATAATATGCACACAATTTTATATGAAAATTTTTAGTTTGATGTGCAAATTGATGATTATGCCAGAATGTGTAATGTTGTAGACTAGGTAAGTTATGAATGTTTCCACTTATCAGTTCAATTGGGCCAACATCCTATGAGTTATGACTAGGAGCAGAGTAAGGTGAAATATTATCATGGTCATATGTTGCTTTTAAAGTTTTGGAATGGGACATGGACTGAATTGATGCAGGGGAGTATAAATAAACATTATGATACTTCCAGGCATATTGATTATCCTATTATTTTTGAAGCATCAAAGTGTAAATGTTGCATACCTTGTTTACTCCAGGTGATAGAGAATTTTGTTTTTGACAGGGGAAAATTTTGATTTCTCTTGTCAGGTGTCCTAGGGCCACCAAGTCAGTATGCACAAGTCCAATTGACAAAGCATGGTAAAATATCTATCAAGGCACTTGTGTAATTCAGTGATCTGGTCTACGAAACTAGAGATTCTGGATTCTTGCTATGCCCGTAGGGGGCATACATCCCCAGTCGGAGCCACTGATGGGACTTTTAATTTTTGAAGGAAGGAGGCTAGGGTTTTAGGGTTTAAAGTTACTCAGGGTGCTGTGAATTGTCAAATTTTTAAACCCTCGTGTTATATTTCAATGATCACTTGCTACCAAGGGTAACCGGTCACTTAAGTGATCCGGTTGAGCCCTTTCCTTTGTGCTCTTACCGGCTCATTTCACCTAGCCTTTCGGTCTTTTTTCTATCACTGGGGTTTAAAATTTTATAATGCCAAGGGTTGTACTGGCCGGTCCCACCAGAATATTCTACATGTCCTACATGCAGTTTGGTTGACCGTCCGATCCCAAGTTTCAATCTGGACTGTTCCTCACAAACCTCGCAGGTTTTCCTGCTGATGTCACATAGAGGTGTGAGGTCTGCGAGATGCTGCCATCTGGCATATACAGAGGAGTGGGGTCTTTTCCCAAAGCACCAGTGATGACAAGTGGTTGTCTTTTCACCAGTGAAGGGATTTAATTACGAGATTAATAATTATCCCTCGCAGACCTCGCATGAGTAAAGTAAATGTCTCTAAAGTACTACGAGGTCTATGATGGGGTGACACATGGCCTGGTTCTTGGAGTGACAGGGCTAAATAGGACCCACTATCCGGTTGCGACCTCTTGTTTTCATGGGTTTTGATTGGCTATAGTTTTTCGAGCCGCTGATGTGGATTTTCTATGCTTGATTGACTCAGTCTGAGTCGTCTGACCTATCAGGTCCTTTCTACATCAACAGTGCAATTTCAAAGAATTACTGGTCACCCGTGTGACAAGGTTTAACACTCTAAAACTAATTTTGTTAATGGCGCGGGTTATTCCAAAGGATCTATTCCTGATTTTCTCTAGTGTGCGAACGATGCCCTCCTGATAAAAAAAATTATGGTGGCTACGTTAGCTACTCATGTCTCAAATACTTGAATTACAAAAATGCAATTAATATTCCTTGCATTAATTCACTCTATAAATACTGGCTAAATTTACTCGGTGTTATCATTACATTTTTTGAGTTGTTTTATTTACAGGTGGTGGTTATTTTCCTATATTCTGCGAAGTTATTTCTTCGACAGATAAATCTATGGAGCGCAGGAGTGCCTGATTCAGAGCCAGGAGGTTGCTAATTAAGGAGCAGCCTACTCCCAGGACACCTAAGGTCACTACTAAGAGTGTTGGAAAAAGGCCAGAGCGTTGTGCATCCCTTGTGTTAATTTCATCAGATTCTGATGATAACAGGTCCAAAAATGACTCGAATTACCGGTGTTACCTGGCGGCTTTGACTGAGCTCATGGGAGTGAAGGAGGAGTTCTTGTAGACACCTAAAAATGACCTAGGCCTGCGAGCACTATTTTACCACTTTCCATCCTAGCATAATTGTAACATTTGAATTATGTCCCTAACCCACATTCAACTATTAATTAGATAATTCATGATTATTTAATTAATTCATAAACTTTCATTCTTCATGATTATTAAATAAATAAATCTTATTTATTTAATTTAATATGTCACTAATTGTTAAAGTCTTCTAATAATTAAATAAAGTCATCAATTTATTTAATTAATCCTTATCATTAATATCCTCCTGATTATTAAATGAATATATGTAAAATATATTTATTTAATGTGTCACTAATTCCTAAATCCTCTCTTAATTAAATAAATTCATTTATTTATTTAATTAATTAACTACTTCTTCTAAATTAAATAATTATTTTAACTATTTAATTATGGCATGTGACATTTCTATATTTTTAAATAAAACAAATCATTTAAAAATATCTCACATACTTAACTGATTCTTCATTTAGTAATTAATTTTAAAAATCAATTACTAATTACCTCACAAAATCTTCTATTTTCAATTAATTTAATTCAAAAGGGAAATATTCTTCTACAAATCAAGTAATTTCCAAAATTATTGATTTTCTAAAATCTCATCCTCCTGTCTTTTGATTTTTACTAATTTCATCTCCAATGTCACATTCAGTCTGGATTTAATTCATTTAATTAAATCTTATTTACACCTATGGGTATTTTTCCCTAACCCTAATTAGGGTTGCCTTATTGAATCTTGACCTTTGATTCTAAGGTATTCCTTAATCTCTCATCTTGTCCGTCTATTCAAGATTGCATTTTCTATAAAATGACAATCTTGATCTCATTTTCGAATCCATGATCATTTGTTTACATGTTTACTATAGGCATTCTTCTCATCTAGACTTTGATATTCATTTATTGCTTGCATTTAGGATTGAGTTTCTATTTTGCATAATGAATAATTTAAATCCTTCAAATAGTTTTGTTAAAATTAGACATCTTTAGAGTGTGCTCACAAATATGAGGGCATTTCATTATCAATAAGAAGCTTAAGAAGGTGCAATAGAAGTTAGACATGGAGTTAGTAAATGGGTGAGATCTTACTAGTTATTCCATTTATTTCTTTATTATTTCCAATGCATTCTATTGTGATTATTTAAATTAACATGCAGGTACAGCTAACTATTTGAATTCAATCTTGCAGGATTTTTAGATCATTACATTGGTGAACCCGACTTCCTAACATGATTTTGCAGGTTTCGTACGGCTCCAGATTGTTTTTTTTGTAGGTCCAGGGTACAGAACGATGCAACTGCAGGCCCAAACGATGCAATCGCTCTATCACAACGCATTTGTGTTCACGAGCGATGCATACACACTGTTGCAACGCATTTGACCAGAAGCGACACATTTGCCAAAAACTGAGCTGCATCCGATTTTTTGAATTGCAGGTAACTGGTTAAAAAGATCATTTTTTTGGTTTTTTTTTGTAAAATTGGATCCGACGCGACCGCGGCCAGTATTTTCAACTTGATCATTTTTTTTTCTTTAAAGATAAAATGAACCAATCCTAGGGTAGACACACTTAAGGATTAAATCTATCAACCCTAGGATAAACATTTTCTTTAAATTTGGAATTTATCAATCTGGGATAGTCACCATACTTACTATTGTTTAAAGTAAAATAAACCCCATGTTTTCGGTGAAGCAATATCTTCACCTAGAGTAAAAAATATTTCATTTGGGGTTTAAATTTGAACAATTGTTTAGTGTGCTTGTTTGGATAATAGGTATATGCTCTCCCCTTTACTGGGTGATCAAAAAGCCAGACCTATCCATTTTATTTCATGCATTTACTACTTTATTACAACCTTTAGAAGGCCTGCCGTAGTGGGAAAAAGTACTCACCCTACGGGAACGACCTAAGTGGGAACACCTAAAGCCAAGGTTTCCAACCCACTATAATCAAAAGCAAGTTGTTGATGAAAATCCAACTTGACAGTAGTTGACAGGATAACCATCCCCAAAGCCTTTGTTCTAAAGGTTGGGAGGTCTCTCGAGTGAGTATATCCATTGCCACATTGAACGAAAAGACTTACTAAGAACCTAGTGTAGTAGCCAGCTGTGTCAGTAACCAAACATTCTTTCAATCATGGTGCAAGGGGAGGGAAGAATCTCCCCCCAAGACACTCACCATATAATCACCACGGATTTTTTGCTTAGGGGATTCGATATCCACTTCCGTCACCTTGAGTATGCACCTGGAAAAGAAAAAAACATGGGTGCCCTCTAGGGGGTGACAAGGCTATGTGAGTCGACGTGATTTTAAGATGTGGGCTGTGATTGCGAGGATGACCCACTTGACTTTTAAGAGTGAGTCTTTTTGAACAAGCATTTCACATTTTTTATTTCTGTGTTTGCCAAGAATTCTTAAAAAAATCTTCAAACAAATTACGCAATCACAAATTGGAATCACAAAAAAACTAGTCGAAAACTACAAACTGTGTTCGATTTTTTCCCTAAAACTGCATATTGCGATGCAAGCACTCTGCTACACCGCATTTGACATTTTAAAAACCGCATTCTCCCTAATGAGCCACATTTGAGCCATCAGGAGCCACATTCGCTTTGTCAAGACGCAATCAACAATTACAAAGCCACATTTGCAACTAGTGAGCTGCATTCAGTTAACTGAGCCACATTTTCCATACACAAACCCGCATTCGCAACACTGTGTTGCATTCGACACTTCCTGAACCACATTCGTTTCAGTGAACTGCATTTGCTCTGTTGCACCGCATTTGCTGCAACGCATTTGCTAAAAACTGCAAACATTTCTTTACTGTCAAAATTAGAAAGTTCACAACCTGTCTCCAAGTCAATCAAATCTTTCTTCACTGTTACAGTCCAAACCAAACTCTGACTTGCTCGACTTTCCCTCAAAACAATTGCATATTTAGATACCATTTTAGGCTCATAATAGGTCACTTTCACTAGATTGCATTGGTAGCTTCACCACCTCCTTAGACACTCACTTTGGCAGATTTTAGGAGTTGACTCTTACCATTCATTGTCCAAACTTTTCATTCATTAGTAGGTTATCATTGGACCCAATTACCTTTATCATTTTGTCAATCCTTTTGTGAAGCATTTCCCACTCAATAGTCTAGTGTGGAGATTTCACTTTGTCCCAGTTATAGTCCTTCTACAGTCCATTGATCCTCCAAAACTGAATCATTGCAAAAACATTGTTTGTCCAAGTTTGTCCTCTTTAAGATCTCTCACTAGTAAGTATATCTTAGGATCACTTATTGCATATCATTTTAGCATCTCCATCTAGTGTCACACCACTTGCATCCACAAATCTTTTTCATAGCATCATTTTGAAAATCCAAAAAAAAATAGTCTCATACTTAGATCATTTTTTTCCATCATCCCAAGTTGAGCAAAACTTTGTATGGTTGAAACTAGACTACAGAAAAATAAAAGAATCATGGATTCCTTTGGACAAGACAACAACTTTCCTGAATTCACAATTGGCATGGACTCATTTCCCAATACCATGAATAATCCTTGTTTTGACATGGAAAATTCCACAATCAATCCTTTTAGCGAGATGAACATACCATCATCTCCCTCACATATTTTTGAACCATTTATCTGACGGGATCAAAATGGGGATGTCTTTGAAGAAGACATATTAGCTGCCGCTCAACATCTAGAAGTTGCTGCTTTTGTAGAAGAAGTAGTCTTAAATGACTCTTCTAGATTCCTAGCTATGCTCCTTGACCAAGGGGCTAAGTTACCAAAGGGATTTGACCTTAACACTCTTAGAGCAACTTCTCCCACTACAACATCATACAATTCCTCCATGGGAGCGTCCTCACAAAATGTCATCAACACACTTAATTCTACCTCCCTTGGTCATACCACTACCACAACCAATACAACATATATTGGGGGATCATCTTCCCAAACCAACACCATATCACAATCCATCCCCCAACAAACATCCGCCATTCCTCCACAAACAATGGGGGCAACCACATCAAACCTCTTTGGAACTACATCTAGTTTCATGAGTACATCAGCAAACCTACTATTAGGTTCTTCAAGTGCCATTGCAACCAACTCATCTAACCCATTTGGGAGAAATAAACGAAGAGTTTTCATCCAAGGCACCCAATCCACTTCATCACAAGTCAACACCAGCATTCCTATGACCCAAAACACCAACACTCCTCAAGGTCATAATCTTTTATTTGGGCAAGGCAATCAAGGCACACAATCATATAATCCATTTGGGCATCAACAAGCTCAAAATCAACAAGGTGCTCCATTCTGCACTCAATTTGGCAATCAACAAGGTCAAAACTAGCAAGGTCCTCAAATCCAATCCAATATGGTAGAATATCATATTCCCACTTATGCTTCTCAAATCCATATGTAGCAGCACATCCCTAATCGAAATACTCATTTCCAAAAACCACCTAATCACAACAATCATTTCACTCACCGACAACCCACTCAAAATCAACACATCTCATCTCAACAGTTGGGGACTCAGGCTACCCCTGTCACCAACATAGGTGCTGCTACCAACCATCCCATGGTGGAAGCACTCACACACCAACTCACTGCTCTTCAAACACAAGTGGAGACCTTGCAACAATCCAATAAAAAGTCATACATGTCACATGACTTGTGTCCTTATCCGTTTGACACAACTTTATATATGCCACCATTTCCTCATGGATATGTGGTCCCTCATTTTCCCAAGTATAAAGGCAAAACAAACCCCCTTGAACACATAAGGGAATTCACAACTAGTTGTATTGACATTGCTTATGAGCAAACTTATCTCATGAGGCTCTTTTCTAGAAGTCTTGGAGGTCATGCACTAGAATGGTTCTCACTCTTGCCTAAGGGAATAAAAACTTGGGACGAATTGGCAAACAAGTTTGTCAAAAACTATTCTTACAATATCGACACAGACATTGACATCGCCTCCTTATGCAAACTTACCCAAGAGGATGCAGGAGAGACTTTCATTCCATTTTTTCAAAGATGGATAACCTTAGCAAGCAGATGTCCGGTAGAAATACCCGAAAAGGAGAAAGTAACCATGTTTGTACAAACTCTCCTTGGACCACTAAGGTATGGATTACAAGTACATTGTTGCACCACTTTTGTTGACCTTGTTGAAAAGGGGGTTCAACTGGAAAAAGCCTTGATTGCCCAAGGTGAACTGAAACATGGTGGAAAAACCATCAACACAACCACCAATAATAACCCAAGTAGCTCAAATGACAAAAACAAATACTGGGTTAAGAACAAACACATCACAAATGACGGTGTAGTTGATGCAAAAATCATAAATGCAACAGGTCATGTACTCACAATCAAAGGAGTACACAATCAAAATGCACCTATAACTACACTGACACCAACTGCCAACGCTCTTCAAAATAATCATGCACAATCTAATCAAAGGCAGTTGCGTCAACCACGACAGTTCCAAAAGCGTACATTCACCCCGTTGGGTGAACCCATCAAAACTGTCTTAAAGAAACTTCTCCAAAATGATGTCATAACGTTGGAGGAGCCAAAACCATATGACCTTGGTCAATTCAAGCTGTCATGGTGGGATGATAGTTCATTTTGTGATTACCACTGTGCCAAAGGGCACAAAACTTCCTCTTGTCACCAATTGCGAAATATGGTGCAAGACCTCATAGAGAACCACACCATTGAGTTGGGTGGTCAATCTTTTACATCCAATGCAGATCATACCATACACAAGAACCCACTATCGGATCATGGTAAGGCTTCCTCATCTGGCACCAAGCATACAAACAACCAAGCCAACCACATTCGTTCGACCTATAATACTACTCATCCTGCATACAGTTATCCTAATGGTACTATTATTAACAATCTTCATGTTGCTAATGAAGATGAATCTGTTAATACCATCAACATCAAAAGAGCCCCAGAATGCAATGTGACTACGCGTAAAGGCAAGGTCACTATCCCGGGTCCTTCTGGCTGTCAACCAAAGATCACCATACCTAGTCCATCCGCTAGACAAACCACCCCAAAACTATAGTTCAACATTGTTGAGCAGTTAAATAAAACACCTACTCAAATATCCATTCTTGAACTACTCCGTATTTCACCCACGCATAAGGCCATCCTCGATAAAGTACTGCAAGAGTCAACTGTCCCAACCAACATCGATGTTAACCATTTTGAGACCATGGTCAGATACTTGAATTTTCCTCACCATATCACCTTTTTAGACAGTGACTATTCCTCACCCAAGCCATCACATAATGATGCCCTCCACATTGAAGTCTTTGTCGACAAGCATAAGGTTCGAAGAGTCCTAGTAGATGGCGGAGCCGGATTGAATATCTGCTCTCTGAAATTGGTCAAAGCTCTTGGTTTTTCTAAGGCATGTGTAGATGCTAGAAAAAGCATCATCATCAAAGCATATGATGATGAAGAACGCGCTTCTAAAGGCGTTATTACAATTCCACTCCGAGTGGGACCGGTCATCATAGATACCACATGCCAAGTCCTAGATCATGATATCCACTATAATATATTACTTGGTCACCCTTGGATTCATGCTTTAAAGGAAATTCCATCCACGTACCACCAATGCCTCAAATTCCCTTTTGATGGAGCTGAGATCACCATCCCAGGCGATCCTGATCCATTCCAATACTGCACCAACCTAAGAGCTACTGCTGAGCACCAGGTACCCATCAATCGGGAGGCCTCATCTTCCACTGCATCCAAATACATTGACCCAACGACACTCATGAAATCATCCATTTCATCATCTTCTACCACACCATCTCCATCGACTTCCATCCCAAGTAAAGATATTTGGATCTAGGACCTTGGTTGTGTGGAATTTAAATAAAATACGGCTTATTGTATAACTACAATACTGAAGCCACCTAAAGTCTATGGCAAACCATGTTTTGCAATTGAGCCCAAAGTAACTTTCAACGTTCCACCAAAAAGTGTTTTTACATGGTGGGGCGATATGGGTGATGAAGACATCATTGACATGGATAACTAGATCTACAAAGACCCAACAGAGTTATCTCCACTACCATTGCATCTTTATGGCAAAGGATATAATATATGCAAAGCCCAAGGTTTTGATGGGACAAGCGGCCTTGGAAAGAATAGTAATGGAAGAAGGGAACCTATTATCATAATGGAAAGACCAAGATACATAGGGCTAGGATTCGACCAACTCAGAACTGACGATCAATGTATCTATGAATTTTCAAGTAAGGACGTAACGGCAACGGAAAGTGTCAGGACAAGCAAAGAATCCCTAACCGAAACAGACTCAAATGAATGGGAATGGGGATTTGACAAAACCGTCAGTGACTATGACATTGATGAACTATTCTTGGAACTTGGCCAACCTTCCTTTGAAGAACGATTCCACCAACAATATAACATTGACCCTATTGACTGACATTCTAAAGACAAGAAATGGGTAAGCATTCCTTGGAATCTAAAAGAACATAAAGTGTCATCAGAAATACTTGAATCATCCCACCCCATTCCTGAGCCCACCCATGAGCCTGACCTATATGATCCCATTATCCATACTTCTGAAATGCCTACTACTAGTCATAATGTTGATAATTTCATCCCCTATTATGATTTTGAATTTGATTCATCTGACTCAGAGTATGGGCCATCCATTGCATCGGACACGGAAGTGGAAATTGATAACTTTTCCTTTACACTTGAGGCATCAATTTGCACACTTTCCGCATCCTCCCCATCCTTCACCAACACTGACGATGGAATCCCCCTTGTGTACCCACAACTAATCGACTGGGACCAACAAGATCCACCGGTGATGGACATATTTTAGAATGATGAGACAATTATAGAATTCATGGGACTAAGAGAAGGTATTCCATGGGGGGACCACAAAACAAGGTTCTCCATTGATCTCTATTGTGCAACTTATTTTGGGGAGACTATGCAATCCTCCAGTGGCAAAAATGCAAAAAATAAAAAAGAAAAAGAAATGCCTTTAGGTGAAAACCGCAAGGCACCTTCTGGCAGTAAAAGAGTAAAAAAAAAGGAGGTATCCAAAGGTGAAAACCTCTCTGAGGCACCTAAGGATGGATGATTGGACTTTCTCCTTGTAACATAGGAAAAATTGGCCATGCTCATTGAGGATACAACATAAGTTAACATAGCTACACCAGAGAATCCCAAAATGATTCTCTTGGCCGCATCATTATCAGATGAAGAAAAACCTGAGTTTACACAATTCTTCACAGAGAGAAAAGTTAACTTCGCATGGTCATATGCTGACATGCTAGGACTGGATCTTGAATTGGTTCTACATCATCTACCTTTAATCCCAGGAATTAAGCCGATCAAACAAAAGTTGCACAAGATGCACCCACAGATCGCACTACTTTTCAAGGCGGAATTAAAAAAGTTACTGGATGCTGAATTCATAAGGTCAATTGATTATGCAGATTGGATATCAAACATTGTTCCTGTTACCAAGCTGAATGGACAAATCCATATCTGCACGGATTTTAGAGATTTGAATAAGGCTTGCCCAAAGGATGATTTCCCTCTACCAAACATAGACATGATTGTTGACCTCACGGCAAGATATGAGATGCTATCTCTCATGGACAGTTTTTTAGGCTATAATCAAATCAAAATTGTAACAGAGGATCAACATAAAATAGCATTCACTTGTCCTTGGGGAACATACTGTTGGAACGTCATGCCTTTTGGCCTAGAGAATGCAGGCGCTACATATCAGAGGGCTATGACAACAATCTTCCATGACATGATGCACATTCTAATGAAAGATTATGTGGATGACCTATTAGCAAAATCTTTGACAAGAAAAGATCATCTCAAAGTCCTAGACAAAATCTTTAGACGGCTTGAGGATTACAAGGTCAGATTAAACCCAAAGAAGTGTGTCTTTGGAGTCACTTCAGGCAAGCTGCTAGGATACATTGTTTCAAGACGAGGCATTGAGGTTGATCCCACAAAGGTAAAAGCAATTATGGACATGCCTCCACCAAAGGGAATCAGTGAGTTGCACACACTTCAGGGTAGATTGCAGTCTATTCACCGTTTCATTGCACAGTTGGCAGACAAGTGTCAACCATTCCAATATCTACTACGCAAAAGCAATCCTTTTGTATGGACAGATAAGTGCAACATAGCCTTTGACCAAATAAAATAATATCTATTAACACCACCAGTGTTAATGTTGCCTATTGAGGGCAAACCATTGATCCTATATGTCACTACACGACAAATGCACTGGGGGCATTATTAGTGCAAAATGACCAGCAAGAAAGAGAAAGAGTCGTATATTATATCAGTTGCAAAATAATTGGATATGAGCTCAATTACACAACCATTGAAAGGGCATGCCTTGCAGTTGTTTTCGCGGCACAAAAACTAAGACACTATATGCTGAGCCATCAAACACATTTAGTGGCAAAGATTGACCCATTAAAATATCTTCTGAGTCAAGCAGCACTAACAGGTCGTTTGGCAAAATGGGTCATGATATTAAGCAAATATGACATACAGTATGTGGAGCACAAAGCTATAAAAGGTCAAGTCATAGCAGATCAATTAGCTGATGCACCAATCTAGGCCACTCATCTTCTGATAACTAATTTTCTGGATGAGTTTATTTTTAACACAGAACCAGCTCTACCATGAAAATTATACTTTGATGGATCCCACACTGGTCACGGCTCAGGAGTAGGCATATTATTTATCATGCCACAAGGGGATTCAATTCCTAAATCATTTCGAATTTCTTTCCCTTGTACAAATAATATTGCAGAATACGAGGCATTGGTCACAGGTCTTAAGATAGCAATCAAATGGAAAATTCAAACATTGCTCGTATTTGGAGATTCTCAATTGGTCATCAATCAAGTGAATGATGAGTATGACACAAAAGATGAGAAGTTGCTTCCCTACAAAAGAATGGTGGATAGTTTCTTGATTTATTTCAAAATGATTGCATTTGAACAAATCCCAAGGACACAGAATAAAGCAGCCGATGCAATGGCTACCATTGGATCTCTCCTAGACATCCCTAAGAATGTGTCACAATTTGAATTCTTAGTGGAACAACTGCTAATGCCTGCATATGATATTCTAGAGTCTGAAATGGTGTGTGATATTGTTGGTCCTGGTTTGCCTTGGTATCAAGACATATATGACTATCTTAAATCCCAAACCCTCCCACCCAACCTGTCTAACAACCAAAGAAAATCCTTTATCCGAAAAGCGGCTAGACATACCATCGTCAGTGACACCTTATACCGCCGTGGCTTTGACAACACCCTTCTTCGCTGTCTCAACACTGATGAAGCCCAAACAACTTTATGAGAAGTACATGAGGGTATATGCGGATCTCATTCAAGTGGTCCAACCTTAGCTAGGAAAGTCACCAGACTGGGATACTACTAGCCGACATTAGAAAAAGATGCTCTTCAGTTTGTCAGAACATGTCAAAAATGCCAGGTGCACAGTGATTTGATTCATGCACCTGCCCAAGAATTGAGACCTATCACTTCTCCATGGCCTTTTGCACAATGGGGACTCGACCTCATGGGTAAGATCCTTCCATCCTCTTCAAATGGCCACAAATTCATAATAACCGCCACTGAGTATTTCACTAAGTGGATTGAAGTTGTTCCTCTCACTTACATCACTGATAAACAAATATCCAAGTTTATTCTGAATTACATCATCTGTCGGTATGGTGTCCCATAATCCATCATCACAGATAATGGTAGTCCATTCAAAAATCAGGATGTTCATGAACTCTGTGAGCGATTCCACATCCAACACCATTTTTCCACTCCATACTACCCACAAGGTAACAGCCCAGCTGAGGCGTCCAACAAAACAATTCTTCACATTTTGAAGAAGACCATCAACAACGTTGGCCGAGATTGGCACCTCCAACTTAATCCTGCTTTATGGGCCTATCGTACCAGTATCTGCACCCCTACTAGAGCCACTCCATTTTCCCTGGTCTATGGATCTGAGGCCATATTACCCATCGAGGTCAAAATTCCTTCTCTTCGAGTCTCTTTGAAAGGAATGATTAATGATGAAGAGTACAGACATACTCGCCTACATGAATTGGAAATGCTACAAGAAAGATGACAAAATGTCTTAAATCATCTGCAGGCATATCAAAACCGTCTTTGTAGAAGTTATAACAAACGAGTCATGGTGAGAAAGTTCAAAATTGGTGACTTGGTTCTCATGTAGAATCCCAGAAATCAAGCAGATCATGAAAATCCTAGCAAGTTTGAGGCTAATTGGCTTGGTCCGTATATCATTACTGCCGCATTCAGTTCCGGAGCTTATCAGTTGGCTACACCTGATGGAGAATAGTTAACAGAACCTATCAACAGTTTACACCTGAGAAAATTCTACACATAGCATCAGAGAGCTTGGGCTAAAAACCTACAAAATACAAAAAAAATGGAAAATACAAAAAAATCGTCCCTTGATGAAAACTTGGAAAACAGGCATCTTGGTGACACCAAAAAAAATAAAAAAATGGCAAAAATAGTAAAAGAAATGAATTCATCCAATAGTGAAAACCTGGCAAACAGGCGCTTTGGATAAGTACCATGGTAAAAACCTGGCAAACAGGTGCCATGTGTAGTCAATCATTGCTTCGCCATCTACTGTTACTCAAATCGACCTTTACCCATTTGTCATAATCACAAAGGCCTGAAACATTCAACACATCCATCCTAAGTCCTGTCAATTCTGACCATGGTTAATATTTGGTTGACATCATTCCTTGCATATCCTTACCTTTACCGTGCATCTACCTATCTCCATATCATTGAACTTGGGTATTCCCCGACTTGTCTGGGGGCAAGAACTTTATCATGTAACTATAGTGGGTACCGCACATGATCTTGCATCTTCAAAAAAGTCTTGAAAAAATCATAAAAATCTAAAAAAGTCCTAAAAAAAATCCTAAAAATTAGAAAGCATCTTGAGAAAATACAAAAACATCCAAATCAATGTCAAAAAATCCAAAATCAAAGTCAATCTAATCAATTCAATCGATCACGTCAATCAATCTTTTGTCCATGTCCGAACTACGTTGTCTTTGCGCATTTGCTACGTAGGCAAGATTCATCTTTGAATCCCTGAGACATTAGGTCAGTCCTTCTAGGTTTGTTGCAAAATAAATCATGATTCAAACTATTGTCCTTTGGACAATGTCATTGGTTGAGTCGAACTACAAGGTCTCTGAGTGAATGACATAGGCAAGGCCATCAATCGATGGACCCCTGAGGCTGCACTAGGTCAGTCCATTAGGGTTCATGGCACTACACACTCACACACGTCAAACTATCTTCAAATCAAGCAAATCTTTTGTCAATCTCAAATTATCATTCTATCGGAAATCTATTTTGTCAAAAAAAAATTCAGTCAATTTAGCATGTCAGCAATGGCATGTAGTCAAAATCATATCAAGGAAATTTATCATGGCAAAACTTTGGGTTCTTCTTCAGATGTGTCCTTCTGAAAAGAAACTCTCATCACTTCTTTATGCTTTTGGATGTGTCCTTCCTAAGCATCATCATCATCACCTGGAATTTTGATGGATTTTCCTAACTCTGAGAATTGATCTCCTAGATATCAATGTCATTCAGGATGTGTCCTTCCTGAATTTGATATCGCCCGACATTTAAAACAACACCTAACATTAAAACACTTGGCAAACACTTGGAAAACTTTTTTTTTTGTCTTTTGATAATAATCATGATATTAGTTCCTTATGTCCTAGGAACCACGACATATCATGATGATTATCCTTGTCTGATTATCACTCTACTATTAGTTTCTCCACAATGCCTTGACTTCAGGATTTAGAGAAGCAATGACATAGTATGATGATTTTACTGTCTATTTTTACTATCATGTGGTTAGTTTCTCAAGGATGTCCTATCATCAGGATTTAGAGAAGCAGCGACATCTCATGATTAGTTGGTTTTTCTGGTGGTTGGTCATGATAAAGTGACTAGAGGCAACTGTGTTCCTTGCATGAGTCATGATCATCCTTGTCTGTGACTGTTGATCTATGTGATGGTTCGACCTTGCACACTATTGATCTATGTCATATCATAGTGTTTGTTGACCATCATGACATTTTCGCCCAATGATGATTAAAGAGCAACAACTAGAATAGCACTATAGCAAAGCTTTTGAAGGATTTTTATTTTTCGCATTAACATGCATATCTTTCTTTGCACTAACATCCATCTTCATCTTCTCTTCTCTCATTCTCTGACGATATCCTATGACATACAAAAACAAAGTTGCATACATAATGGCATGATCATTTCATATTCACATTTGCATATATCAAATATCATAATTCACATTGCATAAACATTATCATTTGCATCCATTCATAAAACCATCATTGGCATCAACATATAAGCATCATAAATAAAACATTTACATCAGCATATAGGAATCACATCATCACAACATTACACAATGCATACATACATCCACAATCGCATTCATAAACATAAGCATAAATACATCTGATCGCATCATCAAAGCATCACATAAGCATCTCATAAAAACATAGAATACCATAACACATTACATCATATAGGCCGCATCAAAACTGCATCGCATATACAATCTCAAAAAAATGTTATGTCACAGGATAGAGTCAAATGATATCCCAAAAATAGAGCTCGCAGGCTCGAATATCAAAATATATACATGTCTAAAGCAAGTCCTAAGATGGTCCTCCTCCATCTCGTGGAGGTGAATGATGAGGTAACTATGATTGATCCATCAGATGAACAGTGAACTGAATGGGTGCCCTCTCTTGCGTCTGACTCTGTGATCCTAAGGGATCAGTAATGGGAGGCTGGCTCTGCTCTATCTGTTGCCCTAAGGACACTGACCTATGACCGTGCTCTGACTGGTGACCATGATCTGATCTGTGGCTATGCCCTGCTGAATGCCTGTGTGAGCTATGTGATCTATGGCCCACTGACTACCCTGATGTAGTGGACCCCCTAGCACTGGTATGACTATTGCTATGTGACCTGTTGTTGTGTGTCCAACAACCACTACCTGTCCTACTGTGCGATCGAGACAACCCTGGGTCCCATCTATCTAGCAGAACGGCCTGCTCATACAATGCCCTATATTGGCCCCTGCTCTCTGCTACCCTGGCCAACTCTCGAGCCATGTCCCCTGTCGGTCCCGTGCATAACCCAACAAACTCTGTAACCCACCGCTCTGACTCCTGTCGCCGAATGATGGCCTGATCCCTCTCAACTCGAGTGACCTCCAACTCCGCTGCCAAGGCCTTGTTTTTGAGACAAGGCCGCATCTAGTCTGCTCTGCAGATCAGTAATCCTTTGGTCAACCGTGGCATCCACAGGAAAAATGGGAAATCTATCACCCTCATCATCCCTAAAGATCATGTGCTCCCGCAATAGTTCATCTGCCTCGTCCTCCTCCTCATCCTCCTCATCTCTCTCCCCCTTGGCCCGGACCTCCTCCACATCTATGTCGAGAGGGTGTCCCCCAACAAGTGGATTCGCCTCCACTCTCTCCTCCACCACCACCTCCACCTCCTCCTCAAACACCACCTCCACCTCCTCCTCACCTCCTCTAGCCTCCTTGGCTCTCGCCTCCGGCTCTCTCTCCTCCCCCTCCTCCCAAATAGGTGATAGTGGTACTCCACCTACTCTTTGTCTAACTCTCCTGGGCTGCCTCCGCCCTCCGCCATCCCTCCTCCTCCTCACACCCCTCCCATCTCCTCCACCTCCACCATCTCCTCCACCTCCCCCATCTCCCCCAACTCCTTCATCTCCCCCATCTCGGCCTCCGCCATCCCTGCCTCCATCTCTACCCTATGCCATCTCTCCCTCCATCTCTACCACCCTGACCTCTCCTTGGTACTCGCAGAATAACTGATCTTCGATCAATGGGCAGTGGACCATCTGGATCTATCAAAGGAATGGGCCCGTGAACCTACCACAAGGTGTCAAACTCGGTCAATGTACCCGCATCTGCTAGACCCCCTCTCCATGCCCACTGAATGGCCAATAACCCATCAACCTGCTGCTCAGCCACTATAACTGATATGGGCGGCCCCCACATGGTCTCCTTGGAAGACTGTGCATACTGTGTTGTGCCTACTGGCACAATCTGTTGCTCCCCAAACTGTCATAGTACTCGCTGGGGCAGGTACATCTCTATAATCCGCTGTGTCTGAATGGTGTAGCCAATGAGATATCGAAACTGTCTACAAAAGGGCAAGTGGCCATCTTCATCTGCCCACTGGGCATAATCTCTATAGGGCCTCCAAACAAAACTGATCATCGTGTCTATCTGATGATGCCAGTACCCGGTATCTCCAACACTAGTCTAGTTAACCGATCCTACATATAGATAAACATAAGGCATCCCATCACCCAACTGTTGCATCTGTACGGGTGGTCAAAAAATGGGAATGCGCTCTCATACCCAAATCATAAGCAAGGTGGTCCCACAACTGATATTGTGCCCTTGGAGGTAGACTACCTTGTGCAACTGATGGTATAACATGGCCAACAAGCATGGCCCCCAAGCAAAAACAGTCCTCTGTGATCTCATACGAACAAGGACATCCCCCCATCCAATGGGAAATCCATGACCATGACGATCCGTGATCAACAATCTGACGATCAGGGTCATAAGTATGGCATCAAACCTAGGAAATCAGTCAGCTACAACATCTCGGCCAATCTCGTAACCATCCAAAGCCAACTAAGCACCATCGGTACCCTCATATCTCTTTATTAGGACCTGTCACCCTCAGTGTGGATCATAAACCACCCTCTCTTCGTTGATCAGAATGCAGAGAATGCAGTAAACATCCTCCAAAGTCACAGTAGCCTCTCCAATAGGCAGGTGAAACGAGCAGGTCTCAGAATGCCACCTCTCATAAAGAGTAGTAAGCAAACCTCTGTTTGCCCAAATAACAGGCATGGAACTAACATGGTATAGGCCTAGGGCCATCAACCGCTACCTCTGTCTATCACTAAGATGATCTCGGAAAGCATAAGTAGCTGGCTAGAACTCTTGTGTATAAATAGGCACAAGCTGACTCTGCACAGGGAAAGGGCCAAGGATTAGAACATATCGAGAAGCATTATGGAAAGTTTTGTACTATTGGTAAGTCAAGGGTACAGAAAAGTGAAGCTCGGCACAAGTCAACAAAAGTCAACTCTGGTCAGCTTCAATTGTGTCTCTTTGACTGCAAATGCGTCACAATAAATCAATTGCGACTCGGGACATGATATATGCGTTGCAATATGTCAAATGTGTCATTCTAAAGGGAAAATGCACAATCAAACATTGAATGTGTCATTTAATCTATCAAATGCGTGATCTAACAACGAATGCGTCGTTAGGCTTATCAAATGCGTCACACATTAACAAATGCGTCACAAAGTTATTGATTGCATTGTAAATTGAGCAAATGCGTCGCAAATTGGTGAATGCATCACTCACCCTCGCGAATGCGCAATCGCACAAAATAGACTAGTCTGCCCATCACACTTGTGTCGCGACACAAGCAAATGCGATGAATGCATAAGCAATTGCGGCTTTCACGATAGCGTTTGTGTCGCACCGCATTTGATTCCCATCCTTTTGACCCTCATAAATGCAAGAAATTTAAAATTTTACAAGTTGGATAGGATACTTACCGGTGCACCTGTGCCCTCGGGTCATCGGAATGAACGCATGTGGTATCCACAGTGTGTAGTCGTAGGGATCACCATCCTCACTTAGAGCTCTGATTTCTAGAAATTTCTAAATAACAAATGAGAAAATGACATTTGGTTTAACCTTTTCAACCTATCTATAGGCTAAAAATTAGGGTTTTGACCTAATCGGTTGTACTGGAGGCTCATTGGACCACCTTTGACTAGCATTTTGGCTAACTTGGCATCCTCCATTTTCGAAATCATTTGTGCCCTTATTTATCTGGTAATTATTCAAGTTAATCGGGATATTTTCCAATTTTTTTTTATCTCGAGTCAAAATTCAAAAATTTTCCCGAGGGGGCATAGGCATTCCATACCTTCGCTGGGGCATATTCTGGACTTGTTTTCTTTGTCACAATGCGACAAGCTGCACTATGACAAAGAGGGGAAAATATAGACACCTAAAAATGACCTAGACCTGCGAACACTATTTTACCACTTTCCATCCTAGCATAATTGTAACATTTGAATTATGTCCCTAACCCACATTCAACTATTAATTAAATAATTCATGATTATTTAATTAACTCATAAACTTTCATTCTTCATGATTATTAAATAAATAAATCTTATTTATTTAATTTAATATGTCACTAATTGTTAAAGTCTTCTAATAATTAAATAAAGTCATCAATTTATTTAATTAATCCTTATCATTAATATCCTCCTAATTATTAAATGAATATATGTAAAATATATTTATTTAATGTGTCACTAATTCCTAAATCCTCTCTTAATTAAATAAATTCATTTATTTATTTAATTAATTAACTGTTTCTTCTAAATTAAATAATTATTTTAATTATTTAATTATGGCATGTGACATTTCTATATTTTTAAATAAAACAAATCATTTAAAAATATCTCACATACTTAACTAATTCTTCATTTAGTAATTAATTTCAAAAATCAATTACTAATTACCTCACAAAATCTTCTATTTTCAATTAATTTAATTCAAAAGGGAAATATTCTTCTACAAATCAAGTAATTTCCAAAATTATTGATTTTCTAAAATCTCATCCTCCTGTCTTCTGATTTTTACTAATTTCATCTCCAATGTCACATTCAGTCTGGATTTAATTCATTTAATTAAATCTTATTTACACCTATGGGTATTTTTCCCTAACCCTAATTAGGGTTGCCTTATTGAATCTTGACCTTTGATTCTAAGGTATTCCTTAATCTCTCATCTTGTCTGTCCGTTCAAGATTGCATTTTCTATAAAATGACAATCTTGATCTCATTTTCGGATCCATGATCATTTGTTTACACGTTTACTATAGGCATTCTTTTCATCTAGACTTTGATATTCATTTATTGCTTGCATTTAGGATTGAGTTTCTATTTTGCATAATGAATAGTTTAAATCCTTCAAATAGCTTTGTTAAAATTAGACATCTTTAGAGTGTGCTCACAAATCTGAGGGCATTTCATCATCAATAAGAAGCTTAAGAAGGTGCAATAGAAGTTAGACATGGAGTTAGTAAATGGGTGAGATCTCACTAGTTCTTCCATTTATTTCTTTATTATTTCCAATGCATTCTATTGTGATTATTTAAACTAACTTGCAGGTACAACTAACTATTTGAATTCAATCTTGCAGGATTTTTAGATCATTACAGTTCCTGGCAGTTGAACCAATAACTACACTGGTATCGAGCCAAGTTGTTGGGTGTGGCACTGATGTGGCTGGAAAAGTGAAGGCAGTTCTTCTTTTGACTGAAGCAAGAACTCGAAGCGGTCGCTTGTACCGGGGACGTGTGTCAACTTAGTGCTTGTTGGTGTGGGATCTGTGGGTCTTGGATGATGATATTTCTAGTGTTTTATCTTTTTGATGTGGACGTGCGCGTGCCTGGCACACTTTTTTGTTTTCTCCGACTGGTTACTGTGTAACCATTCTTTTTATTCCTCAGATCATGCATCTTGTTATCCAATGATGAGGAATCTGAATTTGAATTTCATTCTAAGTGAAATTCAGTTTTGAAAACAACAATGTAGCCTATTGCTTTGTTGCCCTCCTGTCCTATAAAGGAGATTTCATGGCTTATTGTTAAGGTCAAGATTTTGGATCCATAAGGTTCTGAGTATGTACAGTTAGTTTTAATGCAGAATTTTGAAGGTATTATTTAGGAAATCATTTTGGGTCGGGAGTAGTATGAAATAAAGTATGCTATACTTTTGTAATTACTCATATCGAAAGAAATCTAAAAGAATTAAGATAATTTTCTCTGTTGTGTATATGCCATGGATTATGAATGGATTTATCAAGGGTTTGTTCATTCAGTTTCAATGGTGTATTTGAAAGTGTAACTTGTTCTCCTACTTTAACTTAATGAGTTAATCAAATGTTTGAAAACAAATTGCATGTTTATGGTCATATGCTCAGGATTCACTAAGGATTATTGTTTTAATATACTGAAAGATCTCATAGCAGCAAAGAATTATGGTGATAAGTTCATAATATCTGAATTATGTTTTATATGACTCCCGCCCAATGAATGAGGCACTAGATAGTGGTGGTAAAATTCTTTCAGGTGTAGGACTATGGCTCTGAGCATGGTGACTCAATATCTGAACATTTTAACAAATATCAAACGCTATCTCTCTTGAGATATAAATCTTATGATAATTTTTCAATCTCTTTGCTTTGGGACATCTGTTATTATTCTTAGGTTTTGCCACAACCAAGGTAATTACTGCTTGATTGCATGTGTGGGGACTGAATCTATAAGAAAAAGTGTTCTTATCAGTCATAGAACAACCTTATGAACACATGAAGGTTTACCCACCTTGGTCTCACAGAGCCAAAAGTGTAGGAGATGTTATTTGTTGACTAGATCTCATTAGTTGGCCACTAGCCTTTGTAGTTCTTTATAATAGAGGTTGGCTACCTCTCAAAGAATTGCAAATCCTATGTGGGAAAAAACACCAACAGTTTACTTGACACTATTTCATGAGTTTATATGATATGCAACAGTGGTTGATGATCTTATGTTTTGATGTTTTATTATGGATGCATTTGATTTACGTTCTATATGATTATGCCATGTTTTGATCTAATTATGTTATGGATGCATGTATGGATGTTGATTCTTTCATTATTGATGAATGCAATTATGAGATGAATGATGTGACATGAAATGTGATCTTATTTGTTTTCATTTATATTGATGTATGGATGCAAATGAGTTTATTATGATTATGCAAATGGATGATTGATAGATGGTTTATGAATGGAAATGATTTTATTATGGATGATTGATGAATGCAAATGATGTGAATGTTATGATGTTAAAATATAAGTGTTGAGATGATGATGAAGATGAAATGAAATGCTAAATGGAAAGTGGGAAGAACTAAACTATCAAAATGAAAAATCCATTATAACATAAAAAATTAACTAAAAATGCAAACTACACTAAAATGTTCTCTACATCTCCCAAATTTGCACTAGAATTCAGCAGCATAAACTTGCCTAATCTTCATGTTATGAAAATTTTGTAGCAAAGGACCTATTTATAGATTTTTCAAGCCTCAAGGTGATGTGGCAACAATGGATGGTCTGGATTGTGATTCTACGGCATCAACGGTAGAGCATCAAGAGGTTAGAGGGAATCAGGGAGATGGTTCCCTTTCACAAGACAAATTGTCAAGTGTAGAAAGGAATCATAGAGCAAGAGTAGCCATGTGTCTCAGGTTGTTCAAAAGTGGTTACAAATTTGTTGAGGATATTCCACATTTTTCAATTTATAAAAATTCATTTGTGAGACACATGATGAGGTGGCAGGTGAGTTGGAGGAGGTTAGAAGAAAGTTGTAGAAATGTGCTTAAATTGGATTTAAAAATTCAATTTAATAGGAGAGGGGTAAATTATTAAAATGACACAAATTATTTGTGCATCTTAACTAATCTTGGAAAAATATTCTAAATTCGAATTCAAAAATCCAAATTTAAAAGGAAGAAGGGAAAATTAATTAAATAACAAATTGATTAATTCGTCCTTTTAATTAATTGTAGAAAGGTGGAATGCGAAAAGAGGAAATAAACTATGAACCATATAAATAAATTTTGCAATTTATTTATAATAGTAGAGTAATTTGGAATACTAATCAAATAGCTAGTATTTAATTAATGTGATGCTCAGACCATTTTTGCATGTATACAAACTCTACTTTTACTATTTTCATTCCCAAGAAGCATGAGGTCCTCCTCATTTGGCTAGTTTCATCTGATCAATTTATGAAGCTCTATTTATAAAATATTTTCTAAGGTGTTGGCTTCTATATTACAATCCACCCTTCCTCAGATTATTTTTTTGTAAAATAATGGTTTTGTCCTAGGTAGACAAATCATTGATTCCATCCTTATAGTGCATGAGAATATTCACTCCTTATCCATTAATAAGAAAGTTGGTTTTTTGTTGAAGCTTGACCTCTTGAAAGCTTATGATTAGGTCAATTGGCAATTTTTGATTAAATTTATTATTGATGGGTGTTTTTACACAGTCTCACATAGACAACACACAAGTATGCTATCTCTCTTGAAAGGTAATTTTATGCAACTAAGGTTCAAAAATCACCCCAAGGTCTCTTGGGTGTCAAGTCATGACAATGCTTGGAATAGTGCAATTGGTTGATGTGATTTGATGATAATCACAAAGAGTATTTATGGTTAGTTAAGCATGGAGGGAATTGGGTCTGCAAATGGAGTTTTTTAAATTTTGGAAATGAAGAGCAGTTGCTGCAAGTTCAGGACAACAAACTAAAACTCCATCTGGGTCATTAGATTTGGCTTTACAATTGTGTTGGAACTTTATTCTAACTCTAGTTTTCAAAGAAAGGATAAAAGAGAAAAGGGAGCAAGAAGTTTCCTAAAATTGCAACTGATGTTGAATAGTAACAATAAAGGATTCTATAGTGGACAACCTTCCCAAAACTGAGTTCCAGTTAACCAAGGATAGCCTACAATCTCATAAAACTAGTGCAATCTTCTAGGGTTTGCAGATTTTCAAACCATTCATTCACCATTAAAGTATGACATGAACTAACTACTGAAAGCAACTTAAAACTAGAACAACAAAGCTAAAATCTAAGATAGAGGAGATGAATCATGCACACATGTGAAGAAAACACAATAATCCACCAAAACAATGATATTCTCATTAAAATTTTGCAACATGCCTTTACACAACAACTCAACTCTTTCCTTGAAAATGAGAGGAGACCCCCTATTTATAGTTTTCAAAAAATAACATGAATGGACAGGATTAACTTTCATTGTGTGGCTCAGATTAATTTTACATTAGGGTTTCACCTACCCCCAAAATATAACAATATAAAGTACATCTTTGTCATTTTCCCTATTTTGTCACCTAGTGGCCCTGACACTATAGCAATTTTTTCCTCTAGTGACCACCATCCATTTGTAGTCATACTGTCAAATACTCATCATCTGTGATGAGTTTTCCTTTATTTTTTTGGAGAGTAGCATACTCTATGAATTTCTCGATCAAAGCTTGGAGCTTATCCCATTCCATGATATCAGATTGGAGAAATTGGAAGGATATCCTCTTGAGTCTCTTAGTAATCTACTCCCAGCTCTTAGTACATTTTAGGGTGGCCTCGATGACTTGTTTAGACTGTAGAAGGCCCTAGCAGTAAATTCCACAAAGTCTGGTGGCAGTGTATCTATAGCTCCCTGCTTCATTTTCTTGTGGAAGAATGGCTTGATCTTCTTTGGATCTATTTCTAGAGCAGGCATCTCATAGTTGTGTAATGGTTGCACACACGCCCCACCGGAGGTGGGGACCCTCTTTCTCTTTTGCATCTCTACACCTTGGTTTTGTCAATTTCAGTTTTTCTCTTCTTGAGAGGTTATTTTGGGATTAATTTAAGACTTGGTTTGATGAAGGCAATATTCTAAGGCTCTGGGGGCTCTTCACTTGTCTTTAAAATTGGAAATGGGGATTTTTAAGTGAATTTTCAATGTTATATGTAAATATTTTTGCACCAATGGATAGAGGATGAAAAATTAGGCCAAGTTGCTTTTTGAACTTTTCAAAAATTCTTTCTACAAAAAAAGTTATGAGGTTTAGGGGATTTTGACCTTGCTTGGAATTTCAGGATTTTCCTCCTTGAGCAGAAATCCCCGAAAATTCCTTCAGGCCCTCAAAAACCCAAATTTTCCTTTTTTGGAAAATGCTCAAAATTTCCAAAATGGAAATTTCCTTTTTTGGAAAATTCCTTCAAGCCCTCAAAATCCCAAAATTTTCCAAAAATGGATTTTTGTTTTAAACGGAAATTTTTTCCCGAAATGCAATTTAATTTGGATTGGATTTTGACATGTGAGCTACTAATGATGATATCTGTTTTTCAGGATTAAATAAATAAAAAAAAAGGGGGCTTGCATATGGATTCGTGCCAAGAGAGAAAATCTAGAAAATTTTAACTCAAATATTAAAGTGGGGCCTGCATAAGAATTCGTGCCACTAGCTATATACCAATTGGAGAGGTGCATTTAACAAGGAAAAACATGTGAAGCTGTATTTATTCTCCAATGAAGATTTTCTCAAAATTAATGTCATTGGGCCATAATGCAACTGAATGCAATTGATTGGATTATGATGTACCATGAGCTCCCAAATTAAATGTAATAGCTGGATGCTTCTAGAAGTGTAATTTATGCCATTAGATGAATTAAATCTTGGCCATTGATTCAAAATGTAATTTTCTATAAAAATCCAGTGCCTTCTCATTTGTAAAGGGTTAGACTAGGTTAGAAGAGCTAATTAGAAGTTATAGAAGGCCAAAATTGGCAAGTAGATTTTAGAAATTAGTTGTAGGAGAGGAGAGAGACTGTAAATTGTTATGTAATGCTGGAGGAGTAATGCAACTGAGTTGTTGATTTGGATAACTTTGTATTTACCTTTGATAGTTTATGGTTTCTTGTTCTCAATTCTCAGTGTTAGATGCTAGTTTTTCAGTTCTTTCATGTCAATGGTGAAATGTTAATGATGTTGATCGATCTCTGATCCATACTTTTAGCAATTTTCTAATTGTAAGTTGTTGTGTAAAGTTAGTCTGGGCCTTATTTTGTGCTAAGTTCAACTGTGGATATTTGTTTACATTGAGCCATTTACCGGGTATGTGGATGAATGTTCATAGTTTGAAAATCTTCAGTTTCCTTAAAGATTGCACCATTTTTGTAGAGTTGTGGGCTTGTCCTTGATCAAGTAGCGATTGGTTTTATTGGGGATTTTTCCATTTGTAGCATTCATCATTGTTGTGATTGATCTTAGGGGTTCGTTTAGAATCTCTTTGAAACCCTATGTCTTTTTCTATTTATTTTGAATCTGGGTTAGTTTTAGGATTAAAAGCATCACCATATTGTTCCATCTAATGAAAGTACACTTCCAACATTGTTAATTTGTAGCATTCATCATTGTTGTGATTGATCTTAGGTGTTAGCATTAGGATCTCTCTGAAACCCTTATCTCTTTTGTTGTTTATTTTGAGTCTAGATTAGTTTTAGGTTTAAAAGCATCACCATATTGCTACATCTGATGAAAGTACACTTCTAACATTGTTCATTTGTAAGGTCCCCTTGTGATTACCAACATTTCACATTTTATCCTTGAGTTTTTTTATTGCATTGTCAAGACCTGACATTAGAGACTTTGGGGTTATCTCTTGAGGCTTGCTGATAGAGATTTACCTTTCAAGAGAGATAGGATATCATATTCTATCTGAGTTGTTGTTGTGCAGAAAACACCATCAACAATAGTCAGTCATTATTTTTAGATAGTCCTCATTGTCAGCATAGAGTTACACAATCCATTCATGATTGAGCTCCATCTCATACAAAGCCTTTTCTAAAACTTCCTTTCGGTATTCTAAGCTCATTTTCCAAGTCTCCACTATCCAGTGATCATCTTTTATGAGTTCCAACTCCTTTTCCCATATTTTCCAAGAGATTTTGAGGATGCTCCCGAGCTTAGCATACGTGATCCTATATAGCTCGGAGAACCTATTGCATGTCCCTATCATTTCATCTATTTGATTATGTAACCCTCAAAACTTGTTGAATTCCCGGGTAGTGTGGTGGATTCCCATGTCGCCATTGTATATCACATAGTTGAACTAATCCACTATGGCATTGGTCAAGTTTTTCATCTTCTCCATTTTATGTAGCTCCTTTTTGGAGAGGAGAATAGGTGTAGACAATGTTGTAGGAGCTTCCTCTTTTATAGATGTACATTGTTGAATATAGGCAGTGAGGTCTGCCACTTGTGCTTTCATCTCCTCTTTAGTGGATTGATCTTTATTCATTTGTTACATGATTGTGGCCATAGATCCTTAGAATTCATCTATTTTTTTCTCATGGGTTGCCGAGCCTAGATTGATTGTAGATATTCTATAGCCCTGGCCTTGCACAATTCCCGTATCTTTGTCTATTATAGGGATGGCAACCTATACCATTCATGATCCAGAAGCGTCCACCATGATATGGGATCGAACCCTAGGATTCTTCTCTTTTCTTGTCTTTGTCTGTGCCTAAGCTAGGATTGCCTCAATTCTAGCCTTTGGATCAGCAGACACTACCGCTCTAGCCAATCAAGCACCTTAGTTTGTTCCCTAGGTGATTCATGATCACCTTCCTCTTTATCATGTTCGTCCTCCCCATCACTTGGGATCTTATCTTTTTCCTCCTCATCTGAGTCTTTGATTTGTGTGGCCTTTCCTTTGTCTAACTCGATGGAGGCCATTTCATCCTTGATGATTTCTTCTTCTTGGGGAACCTTTTCTTCTTTACGTGTGTCGTGGTGCTCAATCTCAAGGCTCTTTCTCAGGGAATCTTCTTCTTCCTTATCTTTCTCTTTGTCCTCCTACTTTTTGGGAGGTAGTTCATCTTGAACCGAGCCCTTATCTTGGCCAATTAGTGGAGTCTCTTCGACTATCTCCACATTTACATCTGTATCAACCTTCTCCTCATAGATGTGTCCTTCAGGATTGGCCTTCTCACCTGCATCCTTGAGCATCTGGGAAAACTCCTCATCTAACTCCTGGTCTGATGTTTCTATTATATATTTCTCTTTGAGGGCCTTAGTGTCTTCCTTTGAAGAAGGTGACCCATCCTCATCAGACACCACCTTATCTAAATTTATATTTAACCCACCCTCTGGGTGTTCAAAATAATCATCTCATTCAAAGTCTTTGGGATCTTTGATTACATCTTTTGAAGCCTCTCCTTGTTGCTCTGCATGGCATTTCTCCATCTCTTCTGAGATCTACATCATGGATTCCATCTTCAGTGGTTGTGTGGATGGCAAAGGAAGAGGCAGGGTGGAAGCAATTTGAGCCATTAGAGCCTAAATCGTGGGGTCAAGGATTACCCCAAAAAGTTCAAGGGGGATGTTTTTTCATATATGCTACAAAAGGATGCGGCAATGTGAGAGTTGGTATAGTGATAGTGGACACTGTTCATGGTAGAGTAGAGAAAGTAGGAAGCAGAGGAGGGATCAAAGAGGATTAAAGTGGGGATGTAGTGGAGGAGGAGGATTTAAGTATCATTACTAGAGTAGTCGATGGGGTGGAGGTGAGGTGGACTAAGATGTCCATAGTGGGCGGAGATGAGATAGGAAAATCTTGAGAGGTGGTTGGCAGATGAGTGGCAACAGTAGCGGTGGCAGTGGAAGCAGAAGTGGTGGGTGGTGAATGTGGCTGCTCAGATTCTTCTTCTTCATGCATGAGATCCTCCTCTTGGATAGTGAGAATTTCCAATACAAATGTCCTCGTCTTCTTGGCCTTCTTGGATGACTCCATCTTAGTGGATTTTCTTGAATATAACTTATGTTTTGGTTGTCGTTCGGGTGCATCCTTCCTTTTATTTGGTCTTGTCACCGATGGGGATTTAGGATCCTCCTTTGATGAGGCAATGACTACTCCACTATCTATTTTTCTCTCAAGCTCATCCTTGAGCTCTCCATACATCAAGTCAACACCCTTTACTTTGAGCTGGGCAATTTGGGCATCTTTACACTGTCTTGTTTTATTTTCAACAAGTCGGGTCAATATATCAAGGTCAATGACCTATTCTTCACTCCAATCGGTGATAGGTAGGGGCAAGTTAGCCACAACATTATACCCATCATCAATAATATTATCATCCTCTTCCACTACCTGATCAAGTATGGGAAATAGTCTTATAGACTTCACGAATTGGGTTGTAATTCTCATATATTGCCTCATTTTCACTTCCCTATCATCATTGCAATTGGCCCAAAAAATTCTCGACATGGGGTAGATGGGAATATTGTCTCTTGGCCCACTTCTTCAATTTTCCATATGGGTCCATCCTCCCTTGTTCTGTGTGACGGTCCAAGTTATATTTTTCCAGCTCTCTATCTGAGTATTCTACGCACTGAGCAATGAGGTAGGAATACATTCATTTCCCAAAGGTTAGGGGATATGGGATCCCAACTCAATTCTTATCACTTAATAGCGTGTGTGCATTTTGTAGCTGCCTGGAAACTTCTAGCAAGATTGTGATGTCATTGGGATAACAGGGCAACCGATAGGGCCTGTCGAAGAATCATTTTTGTCTAATGTAGGTGAACTTTGGGAACTATATAAACAAGTACCCAAACCATCAGTTGAAGGCTTTTATGATATGCGACACCCTTCTCTCAAAGTCTCCTCCTAAGAGTCTGAAGATATGTGCAATGAAGGCATCATTTACCCTCTGATATTCTCTTTTGAAGTTTCTATACTACAACTGAGGATAGTAGTCATAGACCTTAAGCTCTCCCTTCTTCACTCCCAGAATGCTCACACTGAAGTCCTTTGTATGGGAACTTCTCCGCCAAGAGCAACACCAAATATGAAGTAATGTAGAACAGGGAGGTTTTCTTGATGACCATAAGCTGATTGTGTAGATTGTCGTTGATGATATTGGCCCAATGGAACTTTTCCTCCCCTCAGATGATCTCCTTAATGAAGTAGAACATCCACTCTTCGAAGAAAGTGGAAATTGGTAGGCACATTACCTTGCTCAATAGGGTGACCAAATCATGATACTCGTTGAAGAATTCACTTCTGAATAGCTCTTGAGGTACCTTGGCGATACTTCCCCTCTTGTCCTTCAACTAGTGCTGGTTGATTATCCTTTTACATCCTAGAGGGTCCTGTTTCCACATGTTTTTAGAATTCTCCTTTGTTACTTCCTCCATGGTGTCAAATGTGGGGATGTGGAACATGCGGCCAATAGATTTAGTAGACAAGTCCACCAACACCCTCCCATCATGATCGATAATCTTTCTGTTGTTGTGATAGGCCTCCCGACAAGCCATGACTAATTCTAGGGTAATTAGCATGGGAGGAAAGCCAACCACCTTAGCAAGGCCACTTGCCTTGATCCTTCATGCATTCTTTGTCCTTGGGTTGACCATTACCCTTTGTTAGAACTCATCTATATCCACATGCCCAATATTTTTGTTTGACACTGAATCCCAAGTAGAAGAGAGCTTGGAGGTACACTCCACTTCGTGAGACCGGTACTTCATCTGATCTTTCTCTTCTTTTTCCCTTGGTAGACGTGCAGGATTCTTTCCTTTATCAATTTTCTCAACAAACCTCCCTAATGGACTCGCAACATGTTCCATAAATCCTACATACAAAAGATGCAGTAAGTGCATTCATATATAAATCAAGGAAAATATTAGCCAAATCCTGCAAAGTGAGGGTTAGATCCAATAATTCATTATATTAAATTTATCAGTATTGATCATTTAAGGCTCTTTTGGATCATATTCAACAATGCGGTCTCAAGGATGCGGGTTTCCTGGGCTGGAAGCCATTAGGAGGGACTGGGAGCAGGATGGCGCCGAGGCCATGGTGACCCATAGGCGACCACTTGCAACATAAGTTCCACATTATGAACTTGGAAATCACAGTTGCCACGAGGCATTTCAGTACGTGTGGAAATTGATTATGAGGCACCTGAAGTTGCTTGATTGGGCTTCGAGACACTTGCAGGTTCGAAACATGTGGGTGCAGGAGGGCTAAAAGACGCTTGGAGTCTCCATAGTTAAGCAATGAAATTTGAAGGATGGTGGTTTGCAGACGGAAGTCCGTACTGCAGGACTCGCAAGCGCTTTGAATGTCGAGCGTCACATGTGAAGATTTGATCAATTTGAGAGATGTGGGATGGAGCAATCGGGCCACCATCAAGTGTTTTTTGTTAAGAGCGGTGTTGGAGGGATAGCGGTCCATAGGCGGCGATTCACGTAAATGGCTCCGCAACAAACTGATGGATCATGTTCATATGCTTGCCATTTTGAAGTTTTGGTGACAAAAAAATTCCTATGTGGAACCTGACATGTAGAAGGTCGCAAGTGCATGGATGTTAGTTAACAACGGCAAGGACACAACTACCCACATGCAACCACCCGTGTACTACTTTGACTTTGTGTTTTTGTTTAGAAAATCCCAAGACGACAATGAAGAAGTTAGAGTCTACATTGCAAATGGATGGAATGGTTTCGCCGCTACAAGATGGTGCTCAGGAAACAATGAGTTGCACACAATGGCCCACAAGCCTTGTGACTTGGAAAAAAATTGAACGAAGGCTCAACAGGAAAGAGAACAATGGGGCCTGCGATGTGGAAGGCAACACGAGCGATGTCATCAACTAATGAAAAAGGTAGGACAGTGGTCTGCAAGTGAAAACCTGCATGGTCACATACACACGAGATGAAAACTCAATAATTTTGAGGGTTTCTTTGGGTTTGATCAAGGCAGCATCGACGAGGATGGGGGCCACAAAGGCATTCATGTCATGTGGTGAAGAGACTACTCGGCCCCGCACAATGATTAAGGCACATTCTAAGCAAGTTTGACAGAGTTTCTAAGTGCCATGAGTGGATTCTTTTGCGAAGCCAACTGTGGTGATGGTCGCTAGGTGATTTAAGGGTTTTCTTTAAGGGAATTTTACCATTAATTTACAAACCCTGGCTAGAAAATCACACATTTCAAATTTCAAGAGTTTGCATACCTGAGATTAGCACAAAAATCTGATGGAAACCTCAACCTGAATCAGATGTGACCCTATGCATGCGTGAGAGCTTCATTCTTTGTCTCTCTCCTTTTGAAATTTAAATTGGGTTGGTGAAAATGATAGGTCAAGGTGCATATTTATAGGAAAAGACACATTTATGACCCATAATAAATGTAGGGTATGATAGTATGCATGATAGATGGACCTATGGAGACGTGAACTGGCACAACCATTAAACAACGAAGGACAATGTGGGGCCCGACATGCGAAAGGTTGTAGGTGTATGGGCATTAGCCGAGTGGTGAATGAATAGCGGCAACCCATAAACAGAAACTCACATGTGCAAGCCTGGAAGAACTGGAGGATGATGAGGCTAAAGGCCAAGGGAAACCCATAGAGGCATCTCCACAAGAGACAAAGACTTAGGGAATTTTAGGGTGGTGACTTTGGTCAATGAGGAATTACTGCTTTTAAGGCATGTGACCAATTTGGGCTCATAATTAGGGGCACACAAAATGAGGAAAAATAAGAAGCGACCCAATGACAACGAAAAGGAAAGCGGGGGTCCCTGGTATGAATGGGGCATGTGTGCTATAGGCACAATAGTTATGAAGGCTTTTGGTTTTGACAGTAAGTTGGTTTAGCTTATTTGACAACTGATCTCCACCCCTAAATATTTTGTTTTAGTCAATGGGACTCCCTCTAGTTTTTTCAACAATTCAAGGAGTTCACAACAAGGTGATCCAATCTCACCTTTCCTCTTTACTAGTATGGATGGTACTTTGGGTACATTCATCCAAAAAGTGATTAATGACGAAACATTGAAGGGATTGAACCTGTCCTCGAATGGTTAGGTTCTCATCAATTTTTTTTTTATGATACGATCTTCTTAGGGGAAGTTTTTGTGAGGGAGGCTAAAATTATATTTTTCTCAAGTATGAAGTTGCTAATGGGAAAAAATCTAGTCTCCCTAAAAGCATCATTTTCTTCTTGAATACTCCTAATTCTAGGTAGAGAAAGATTGCTAGGATTCTTCAGTGTGATTTTGGTGACTGTTCAACAAAAACTGTCGAGGCCTTGGCAGTTTTCTTTTCCTCTGCGGTTGCTCCTTAATTTTGTATGCTCATTATCCTCGAAGCTCGCCATGTGGCTTCCTCACAAAGATTTTCTCTTTTCAGCAATCTTCGTCTGCATGTCACATGGCTCACACTGGCTGCTTTTCCAAGTCGAGCCCGCCTTGTTCTTTACTTTTTCTCAGAGCTCTCCATGTGGATCTCTCTCACGACTTTCTGTTGGGCGCCTTTGCTATTTTATGCTGGGCTCCGTCTGGGTGACACGTGGCAATTTTGTTTCTATGCTAGTTACCTTGGAAGTACTGCTAGATCTTTTGTACTTCCCTGCCACCGCGTTCCTTGCTATGTTGTGGCATGTCCTCTCCTCCTGCTGCATGGTTTTTCGTTGTGTGTCATGGCCTCGTTGGCGTATTGTTAGCCGATCGATGTTTGTTGTGGCGGCTCGAGATGATCTGGGCCGTTGATCACTGCACGTGGGTTGTTCTTCTCTTGAGGCATCTCTAGGGGGTGTACTGGCCAATAAATAGGGCCTTGTTTTCTTTAATTAGGTTGTTGATTAAGTTTATGAAAAACTCCCAAGCACTTGGAAGTAAGTCTTGTGTAATAGTTGTTTTTAATTCAAAGACTTCGGACTGTGCCAAATAAATTCGGCTTATCTATTTTCAAGCATTTGTTGGAACTATTGACCTGTGCTGTTATCTTCATTTTTGTATGAATGCATGTTCTTCAGTTTTTGTAACCTCTCATAGCTAGAATGAATATAGATCATGTTTCTACAACTCTTCTGTGTTAATACAAAGTTATGCTTGATTACATTATACAAATTAGAGGGTATTTTTGCATGATAAGTGTTTTTGAGAAAATTATCTTAAACAATAGCAATTTAGTGGTTCGGGCCTTTTGTATTATGCACTGTGCTCTGGTAAATTTGTCTAAAGAATTCGGCACATCACGTGTAGTGTAGATTTTATATTCCTGCAATCTCCTTCACCTTTTACTTCACCCACTAAGCGAAGATCCGGCTTCGGTAAAATCCTAGAGGTTATTTAGCTAGCACATAAGGTTCCCCAATAGCTAAATTTCCCATAAGGTTGCTACTACATGCAAAATATTGCGTCAACAGTTCTTTTTTTGGCACGCCCAGTGGGACCGCGAACTAGCACGTTTGCCTGATTTTCAGAAGTGTGTATGAGCCATCGGCCTGTAACTAGGTCACAGACTGCAGGAGTCCCTGGCCAGCTTGTACCACCTTTAGTTTATGTGCACCTAAGAGGTCACTGAGGTAGCCCTTCACCTCCTCTGTCTCCACCTTCTCTGACACCACTTAATCCACCCGCACCTATGGCTACTAGAAACTACGTAGCTTGGGACTCCGGCAGTCCATTAGTAGCACCTGTGCCTCCTACAGTATGGGCCCCCATCCCTGTTTCTGCTCTAAAAGCTATCCCTAAATATTATGGGGATGAATTAAAGACACTGACAGAGCATCTGCAAGATGTAGCAGATGTATGTCTGGTACATGGCGTATCCAATGAAAATGTAGCCCTCAGATTGATGGCCGCTTCCTAAGGAAAAATACTAAACTGGTACAAAACTCTACAAGCTGGTAGTATTGTTACTTGGGACCAGCTCGGGACTCCATTTTATGAGCGTTTTTCAAATGTTGGCGACAAATCTTCGTTGTACCATCAACTAGCAAACATAAAGCGAGCTCCTCATGAATCTCTGCCCGATTTCAATGCGAGGTTCCATTCAGCTTGGTAGAGAGTGCCTGTAGGAAGCTGACCGCCTCTGGATCTAGTGTTCATGTTCTACCTTAAGTCAATCAACGCTGATATCTCCATGATGTTACAAGCGTTGGGCGGAGATACTCTTCCTGATGCTTATGCCTTAGCTGTCATAACAGAGAATAATCTGATCGTTGTAGGGAAATTGGCACCGAGACCCATCATGCCATTCTTCCCCAAGTGCAATGCTCCAGAAGCTGAGGTCCCTTCCACCAGCACTCTTGTGGCTCCTCCCCAATCTATGTATGTCTATCCTGAAAGTGTTCCAAGCACAGCCCCAGTGGCAGCTCCCGTGGTAGCTCCTGTGTCGAACCCTATGACTGTCGAGATGAACGAAATGAGAGAACAGATGCAAGCTATGACTAATGAACTGACTACTTTGAAGCGGTAGCAATACAACTATCAGAAGCCTGTGTACCAAAATTACCAAGGCGAAAAACCTCCATACCAATCCAATTAGTGGCAGGATAGGTCACGTGGGAATAACTCGGCTCAGCCAAGTAACCAGATGGTTCTGATAACCCTGTCGATGCAGACTGTTCATCCTAGTTTGAACAAGGAGCTGGTGGTGAGACAAAATAATTTGGCTGAGGATGCTAACTCATGGTGTTTTCCTTGCAATGATGCACATATGCCACGAAATTGTCCATGAGGAAATTTTCAACAACAAATCGCAGATCAATGTAGCCAAGGCAGTGCATTTGTTTCAAGCAACACACCATATGTCTCTCAGCAAATGGACAATGCAGTCCTTTCCGCTCAGATGTAGGGGATGTCCATCCAGCAAGAATCGGACATAGTTCCAAACCAGGCTCTTTTTTCTTGGATGGAAGGCGAAGAGTCAGCGTTTTTGAACGATATCCCTATTGATAAAGTACCCCGAGTGCAATCTGACTACAATACACATTCTAAGCGTAGGTTCACCAGAGAGTGTACAGCTTCGCCTACCAATGCTACATCACAACCGACGCCTAGCCCAGTAGCAGGCCTATTGCCAATCCCACCACAGTCGAAGATGACTATTCCTAGCTCTCTGAGTCCACTACCTCCGATGGCAAAGCCTTTATCAGTCACCCCTGCTATCGTCAAACAACTAGATGCACCGGCAGTCAGGCCTATACCGATTGTCAAACTGAAGGAGCAAGCCACTCCGACTTACCAATCACAAGCACAATTCAACGTGGTGGAACAACTGAAGAAGTCATCTGTCAACGCTTCTCTGTGGGACGTCCTGGCTATCCCAGAGCAAAAGGTGTTGCTACGAAAGGCATTGTCTAATGAAGAAGATGCAAAAACTCCTATTCACTCTAATGAAGAAGACGTATCCAAGCCGGACTTGGATAAAGTGCTAACAATTCAACTAGAGGAGAAGCTCGAGTCTGGAAGGGAAAGTAAGCCTAAACCTAAGCCTTTCTTTCTAACACTGATTATTGGTGACAAGCTTTTGCACAACTATATGATCGACTCTAGTGCTAGCACCACTATCATGCCAAAGCAAGTAGCTGACGCTTTGGGTCTAAAATATGATCCTTTGAATAAAGGAGTCATGCAGCTTGATGGAAACAAGGTGGATACTGTCAGGATAATCAAGGGATTACCTATGACTTTGTTTGCCTGCCCCAGTATCACTGTAAATCAAGATACCATACTCATCGATATCCCTCCTCTGTTCGGGATTTGTTTGTCCCGAGAATTCACTGCAAATGTAGGAGGATATCTGGCGCTAGACTGGTCACACTTGATTCTGAGGAATAAGCATGGGGCTAAGATGAAACTCTTATCAAAAACTTTGCATTCCAAACATGTTGTTGATGAAGCTCTGTTAAATTTTGAAGCGACACACACTTCAATCACAAAGGAAGAGAACTCCAATGTGGAATTTCTTATAGAAGAGGAGGCTACTAGCTGCCGAATAGAAGACGAAGAAAATTTGTTGAATGAATTTATTGATGCAGACCCTTTCGGTAATTACCATGCAATTGGCCTTGAAACCTATGTGATACATGAAGAAGGGCATATCATGCCCAAAGTTACTAAAGAACCTGAAGACAAAGAATTTTTAGAAATATGGACATTATACTTTGATGGCGCCAGATGTAGGGTAGGAGCCGGAGCGGGGATTTGTTTGATATCCCCGACTAATGAAAAGATGATGAGGTCTTACCGCTTCCACTTTGCATGTTCAAATAATGAAGCTGAATATGAAGGTCTCGTCCATGGATTAAGCTTTGCAGAGCAAGTGGGTGCGAAATAGATAAGTGTCTTTGGAGATTCAAAGCTGATGGTCAACCAAATCCGTAGAACTTAGGCCGCAAAGAACATCGTATGTGATCCTATCGACATAGAAACTGGGATCTAATCGACAACTTTGAGGCATTTAATATTCAGGCTATTCCAAGGGAAATGAATGTGGAGGCTGACAAGATGGCAACTATTGGAGCTCAGTTCGAGTCGGCCTCCGAGTTATTAAAAAATAAACATGCGGTGAAATTAATTGTAAGACCCACTGTCCCAGATAACAATCAAGATTGGCAAGTTTTTTATAGCAATGTTCATATTGCATCATTCCTCCAGTCATCGGGAGAATTCGCCGATCAGCTACAACCTAAGATCGCTGAAGCTTATGGAGATCAAATCATCTAGCTGAATTCCAACAAGCTCCCAAGGGGGCTAGTCACTCTAGAAGGCCTGTTCGATTTTGATGATGCAACAAGAGATAAAAGGAAGCTCGTGGCTGACAAAGGTGATTATACCGATTTGCATATTGGGGAAGATAGGAAGCTCAAAGTTGGGAAAGAAATGTCGCAAAAGAATAAAAAGAGACTAAGACACTTCTACGAGGAATACCCTAGTGTAGTTGCCTGGTCATATGATGATCTTAAAGGGTACGATCCTGGGATCATCAAGCATACAATTGAGCTGACAGAAGGAGCAAAGCCAGTTCACCAAAAATAAAGACCTGTGAACCGAAAGATAGAATCCCTAATGTTCCAGGAGTTGAACAAGTTGATCGCATCCCAGATAGTGTTTTCGATCAAACATAGCACCTGGGTGTCAAACCTGGTGCTAGTCCAGAAGAAAAATGGGGATATACGTCTATGCGTGGACTTTCGAGACTTAAATAGAGCATCCTTAAAGGATCATTACCCCCTACCTTCAATGGAGGTAATTCTATAGATCGTAGCTGGCTCCGAAATGTTCTCAATGCTATATTTTTTTCGGGATACAACCAGATTTGGGTAAAAGAAGTAGACCCATACAAAACAGCATTCACCACGAAGTGGGGAACGTATGCATATGCTAAAATGCCTTTCGGGCTCTCAAATGCCAGAGCCACATTTCAGAGAGCTATGGACATTGCTTTTAAAGATTTGATCCACAAGATTATACTCATTTACTTGGATGACTTAACAGTATTCTCAAACTCTGTTGATGATCATTTTTATCATCTGGAGCTTGTTTTCCAGAAATGCTAGGAATTTGGGATCTCTTTGAATCTGAAGAAGTGCGTGTTCGGAGTTCCCTAGGGAAAGCTATTGGGATATGTCATCTCTAAGGAGGGCATTGCTATTGATCTAGAAAGAGTTGATGCAATCCGAGAACTTCCATTACCTGTCAACAAAAAGGGTGTGCAGTCTTTCCTAGGTAAGCTCAACTTTATTAGCTGGTTTATTGCAGATTTTGCAAGCATTGTTCGTCCTATTACTTTAATGCTCAAAAGAGATTAGATTTTCAAATGGACGACGAAAGCCAAAAAAGCTTTCGAGCTTGTGAAAAGGGCTATTTCTTCCGCCCCTGTGTTAGTTAACCCGGACCTAATAAAAGATTTTAGTATGTATGTTTTTGGTGGTGGAAACAATATTGCCACGGGGCTTATGCAGAAGGATGATGAGGATACAAGGGAGTACCCTGTTGCTTTCTACTCATGAACTTTGAAAGAGTACGAAGTAAAGTATAACTTTGTAGAGAAGTAGTCCTTCACCATTATTAAAGGGCTCAAGAAATTCCAGAATTTGATATCATATAATAAGGTGATTGTTTGTGTTCTCCATCCTAGTTTGTGAGAATATATCATGGGGGGAGAAATCATTGAGAAAAGAGCTAATTGGATTACCAAGATCCTAGAATATGACATTGAAGTTAGACCTGTCAAGACCGTCAAGGGAAAAGGACTATGTGAATATATCACTGAAAACAGTGAAACAACGATAGAGTTTGAAGTTTCGGAACCTGTGTTAATAAACGAAGAGAATTCTCAGAGCAATTGGCTTGATGATAGGATAAATTTTATGCAGACAAGAAGGTATCCGATTGATCTCCCATCTTTTAAAAGACATTTCTATCGCCTACAGAATAGCAACTATGTTATTTTAGAGGGTGTCCTATTTAAAAGAAATTTTAACGACATCCTGCTAAGATGTGTCAATAAGGAGCAAGCTCAGAAGATATTAGATCAATACCATAATAGCCCTGCCAGAGGACATTTTTCTGCAAGAACCACGACAATTAAAATTATATGTGTTGGTTTTTTTTTCCAACACCTTTTAATGATACATTTTCATTAATCAAATCTTGCAAGGAATGTCAGTTCTATGTCGAAAAGAGATAGAATGTTGCTATGCCTTTAAGGCCCATAGTGATAGAAGAACCCTTTTCTCAATGGGGTTTAGAATTCATTGGGATGATTAACCCTCCTTCTTCAACTAGACATAGATGGATACTAATAGCAATGGACTATTTTACCAAGTGGGCAGAAGCAGTGTCATTGAAGAATGCAACTGAATTAGAGATTGTTAATTTCCTAGAAGAACCGGTGGCCAGATTCGGCCCGTCTAAAACAATTATCTCTTACAATGCTAAGGCTTTTCTCGGCTCGAAAATGAGTCAGTTCGCTCTAAAATATGGAGTGTTCTTGAAGACCTCTGCTAACTACTATCCCCAGAAAAATGGTCTAGTAGAGTCTACTAACAAAAACCTCATCAGGTTGATCAAACGGATAGGCTCGGAACATCAAAAGGAGTGGCATAGGAACCTCCGGATAGTGTTGTGGGCAGACCGAATCATGCCTAAGTAGGTATTGAAGACATCTCCTTATGAGATGGTGTACAGAAAGGAGGCATTGCTGCCTATTGCCACAGAGATCCCTGCCTTACAATTGCTCAAGTCTCTGGAAGTTGAACAAAATGGAGCGATGGAGGTGTGATTTTTTGAGTTATTCGAAGTGTAAGAGAAAAGAGAACACGCCCTAGAAGCAATGAATAGCCACCAACAGGTGGTAAAGAAATGGTTCGATAAGAAGGCTTCAGATCAGGGGCTACAACGCGGAGATTTGGTCCTCAAATTCAATGAGCGTGGAACAAAACTTGGACGGTATAGCAAATTTGACAGTCTCTAGGAAGGGCCATTCAAGATTCATCAATGTAAACAGTTCAACTCTTTCGAGTTGGAAGATATGGAAGGTAATGCACTAAGTATTCCAGTTAATGGAATACATCTTAAAAGATTCTATTAATTCTACCTATGTGTTATTTTTGTACATTTGTATATATGTAATTACTCTTCCCTACTATAAGTTTTGGATCCTCTCAGAGCAAGAAATGAGACAAAACACAGCATGATGCAAACATTTGAAAAGAATTTGTAAATGGGCTACATATTCAGGAAAGATATATTTTATATTCATAAGAGCCAAAGGTTTACATTATATTTGGGGCTAAAGGCCTCGTAGTAATATTTACATAGTTCCGCTACATGCGGAGCTTAACGCTAAAAAGCAAAAGGTTTGTAATCATTGACATTCTCAATAACATCAATAGGAGGGACCAACGATCATTGCAGCAGGCGGCTCGAGCTCAGAGAACACCATTCTCTCAAAATCTTCATACCATTGAATATTCTAGAATGGTTCAATGTAGTGTATACGCATGAGGAAGTAGCATCCCGCGCGAACCTTTGCACGGTGCTCCTTGTGTGTCTCCAGCTCAAACCCAAATAGGAAAGGCCCGGTTGGAACAATGCCTCCATGCAGCTGCTGCAGGCGAATGTTTCTAGCCGAGGGTATCCCATGATTGAAATTGGGCCATGCACACAATCTTCTCCAAGCCTCCGAGGTAGCGCCGTGGGAAGACCCACTTCGTCAGCTTTAAAATCTTGCGTTTTGAAACGCTAATATCCAGCAGAGACGCGACGAAGTGGGAGCAAATGTCAGTGTTCACCCGATACTGCTCTTCATAATGTACGTAGTCCTTCCCAAGGACCCATTTGATGGCCTTCACATACAATAGGTTTTTCATGCCTGTCATGCGCTTCAGGCGCCTGCATCTAATTTTGCCAAGAAAGGCAGCCTGGGTCTTTCTGCAAGTAAACCTCACTGATGTTTCCATATCGTCTGTTTTCTTAGCTAAAAATGAAATCGCTAAGGCAACGAGAGCTCACTAAGCTGGGAAGCTAGAGGATGTTGTGATTTGAAAAGTTGTAGTAGGGCTATATTTATAGACTGGCTAAGGTTCGCTTGCTGAAGAAATCATAATTATCGACTGAGCCTAGGTGTGTCGCATCGCCTCAGTTTTCTGCATTGTAGCGTGTGAGGTAATGGGAAGGTGTAGGTACAATTTGCAACTTTCTCCGCTAAGTTGCCACATTCATTGATGATAATCCAAGTGTCAGCACCAAGGATTTGTTGTCTATTTCATATCAAGGCTAAAACGTTTGCAAAGCTCTATTGAGTGACGTGCCCTGTACGTAAAAAAATTAGTTAATGCAAATGCCAGTGAAGGGGTGCTCGAAGGGATTGCCTTGGTTCATTTTTCAAGGAAAGTCTATTTCCATCATACGCAAAAGACTGAAAATTAAATGCTCAAGCAAGTAGTTTGGCTGGTTGGTGATCCTTTTGCATGAATAAACTGGTAACACATGATGGCAACTTGGTATAAACGACTGGCACATACCTTTTTTCAGCCGCCTTTCTCGAGGAAGTGAAAAGGTAAATTATGGCATGTAGGGAAACATATTTATTACAAAATTTATCAAGGATTAAGCAATTAAGGCATTCGCAAGAAGAGAGAGGTTTTTAGAAAAGCTAAGCCATTTGTGAAAAGATTTGGAGAGAGACTCTTGTGAATAAAAAAATGGTCGAAATTGTAGAAAACCCTACACAGACTTTGGCTCGAGTAAGTCTAAGCGAGCAGATGAGGAATGCACCTCGCATGTAGCTTTATGATGGAGAGTCTTATGCCACTCCAAGCATACCTGCAAAGCCTAGCTGGCCTTTCACTCACCCAGTGAACCAAAAGTTATTAAGCACGGTTCCTCACAGAGACCAAACAGTGGTCTTGGAGGATTGGGACAACGTCTTTGACCCTGAGTTGTATTGCAATCCTAAGAGCCTTAGGGAGACTGCATGTGAAAGAATGAAGCATATGATGGACCAACTTCACAAACGGCTATGGTATTGTGGGCTTGCACAGTACATGGTTCCCTTGGTGCACCCTTGCCCAGAAGTTGTGGCAGCATGCGCGGCGTGTTTCGACCCGAACACAGGGGTTATCAATGGCAAGGATTTTTGGGTAGTCATTAGCCCCGTGGCTATTCAAGATATGTTGTGTGTCTCATTTCCTTTGGGAAAGGAGGTTCACAATTTCGATATGGAAAGAATGTAGCAAAATTGGGGAGAGCTCCAGTCAGGGCCATAGTTTTATCTTTCCGAACTTCAGCAAACGATTAGTTCAACCTCGCCCAAATTCCCTTTCAGTTTGAAAACTCTAAAAGGTGCGGCTTCTTCTATCACTTCTATGCTGGTGATGGTGTGTGGTTTGGACTCGGACAAGGATGTTCATCAGTTTCAAATGTCCCTCTGCTTTATGTTGAAAAGGAATCGCGAGGACCCACTTTTTGACTTTGCAAGAGTTATTAGCAACGGTATTTGGCAGCAGCTGAAAGAATTCAGGGTCGGGTCTAAGTTCAGGTATTCATCATTCCTGGCTTACTTAATATTGCACCAAAACGTAGATTACTTTTCAACATCTATGCTCCTGTCTATTTTTTATGAGGGTGGTTTAAAGAAGCCGGTTTCGGCATGGAACCCTGTCATGTTAAAAACCTTTGATTATTATGCATTCTCGGATGCATTCATAGCCCCGACTATAAGGGCTTTGGATCAGGCTGGCCTAAATATGACCGAATGCATATCACCTTGACAGAGGTCCTGGTTGGGGAAGTTAACTCCGCCCTGCAACTTGTTCTTTGGTACGGATTTCACCATGCTTCGCATGTCGGGATTCGTCCGGGAGCCTTTCCGACTTCCTTGTTTTCTTTCCGACAGAGTGTTGGCCTTAGAGGCAATGAGGCAACTATGTACCCTTGATGATGATTACTAAGGAGGAAAACACTAAACCTCCTATTTACTGTTGCCAATCATGTTTGGTTCGGTGTTGCTGGTTAAAAAGAGGACCCCTAAGATTGATACCTCAGTGATTCTACTTTCGAAGTTGGGCCATCTTGGGTTGATACTAATAGATGATCCATGGGATTACAACCCCGACAATTATTTACTAGGAATCGGTATCAGGATCTCGCATTTGCCTCGGCCATTCTGGGATCTCCGGAGGAATCCTGAAGAGGGAAATTTAAGTAGATATGTAGGCCTCGAGTATTTGCCTACACCGGATGATCGACCACCATGGCTGAATTTTTATCAGGTCGTGGGGAGGGTCAACCCAAAGCTGATGATCAACCCCACTCTGGTCACCCAATTGAAGAAGCTCGAGTGGTCGCCCGAGAAGATGCAAGCTTTCTGGATATACTGGCAGGAGATTTTGGCAGCTGGCAAGATGCATAACGAAGTAGCCCTCGATGAGAGATTTGATGACATTTGGGAAAATGAACATCCAAATGTTGAGAATTCTCCAAACCGCTCAACATCCATGCAGCAATATAGAAGAGAGGAGGCTACTCCAGAATCTAAGGAGGAAGTAACTCAGAATCCCCTTGTCGTCGCCGAAAGTCCAATGCTTGAAAAGAATACTGGTAAATAGCCTATGCAGGAGGAAGAGTCATGTGCACAAACATCCAAGCCAGCCACCTCCTCTAAATCAAAACAGAAGAGGGCAAGGAATACCAGTGGTAAGAGATGGGTCATTCTTGACTTCGACGATTTCCCAGAGGAGAAGCGACAATGAACTGAAGAGGCCGGTGTGGAGGAGGAACAACCAATGAAGGGAGCGGTCGAAGCGTCTGCGGCTCCGCTGGAGCATCAGGTAAATTTTCTTCTCTCTTCTCTCTCCTCTATGTCTTTGGTCTCACCACAGTCTACCCCTGCTGTCTCATCCATGCCAGTCCTCTCTGCCATTGGATTTGTCGATCATTCCAGTCTCACCCCTCCATTTTTCCCTCCTATGTCCTTCGCTTTCCATACCTTACCCAGAACACAATTTGGTGTCAACATCGGGCTATCTGGCCAACAATTTCTATCCCCAAGGCCAAGCCCTACGGTTGGTGTGTCTCCAATTTTCCCTTACACTATCACCTCATTTTCATCCCCTCCGAGTGGCCAATTCATCCTGCCATTCTCCCCAGCTATTATAATGCGACCCAGCAAGACCTCTGATGCATCAGCTACATTGTCTTTCGCACTGGTTGTCCCTTAGGAGTATCCATTCACTGGTGGACTGGGTATTCCATCCCAGGAATATTTCATGTAGGTTGATGCGAATAAAAGTTCCTGCGCCAACCCAGATCAACAAATGAAAAGCGAAGGACACAAATAGGCAGGCGAAGCCCCACTTGCAAACTATTTTCAATGAAAGCCAGAATTCTTTGATGTTTGCGAAGATCACTACTAATGTGATCAAGGCAGTAGGCGAGATGCAGCCCAGTGATTATTTTGTAAATGCAATCGGGTTAGACTTGCAGCAGGCCCGTCTGCGAGATAAGGTTGAGCTGATGGAGGAGACCCAAAAAATAGTAACCATTGATTTTTTCAAGCTCAGTCGGCAGGTGAAGAGAAAGGATGACCAGATTGTGGAGCTCAAAAGTAAAGTCGACATCTGGGTAAACAAGTTTAAAGCCTAGGAGAATGAAATAAGTCAACTGGAGAAGGAGAGGGGTACCTTCAGAATTAAGATCAAAGAGTTGTAGGTTTTAGGCGAAGAGGTCATTCTGACTCTCGAGAAGGAAGTTGAGCTACTCTGAGCAAGTGAAGAAAGGCTCCAAGCAAAAGAGAAGGAGCTGAGTCTAATCTATTAATTAAGGGGATGAGAGAGCTCCAGCAGAACACCACTGCCGAGATTGCTGAAGTGAATGCCAACTTGGAGTTGGAGGTCCAAAAGACTAAGCAGGCCAAATTGGCCCTGGTAGAAAAGGAAAATGAGGTTTTTACCTTGAAGGAGCAGATGTTCGCATTGGATAAAAGCTTGGAAGAAGCCATGGCAGGTTTAAGCAGCAAAGAGGCAGAATTGGCTGCCCTAAAGACCCAACCCCTTGTACCCCGAATGAGCTCGTTGGAAATTTCCAAAGAGTTGCACGCATCATAGTGGGATAAGGTGAAGGCTTTGTGTCTTACCCTGCAGCCCACTTTAAAGTTTATGGCGCAAGCGGCTAGCCTCTGTGGAATAGTGAGTGAATCAATACAGCAGGTTCAGGAGTTAACTTCTGACAAGGTTCCAAAGGCTAGAATATTATTGGGTAAGTTGTATACTGCTTCGGATGAAGCATTGAGTAGCGTGGGCATCAATGACCGAACGACAATGGCTTTGGGTACAAGTAGCCTCATCTCCATGCATGAGGTCATCCAGTAGGTGGTAGATTGTAGGGCTCAGTTAAACCAGATTACTAGCGACATGCGAGCGAAGTTTTCCCATTTGACTCAGAGAGGCCTCCCTTCGCCTTTCATTACCGACCAAATGGTAGTAGGAGTGGAACATATTGTTGCAATGATCGAAGAGAAGAAACATGACCTTTCTGTCTTCCAGACCTTTGATCAATCTCCGACTGCTGAAGAGATTGAGGGAATCGTACATCAACTGGTGCAGCTTTTCTTCCAATTAGAATTGGAAACAAAAGTATCAGGCGGATTGCCCTTCAAAGCAATCATTGATCTCAGACTGGCTCATGAGCATCTACGAACTCTCTCTGCACCGACAAATGAAGTATGGACCAATCTACAAGCCACCCTCTCAAGGTTGTGAGCATTTTGTTGCTAAGCAAAAGGTTTCTGGGGTTCTCCTTTCCGTGAGCGAAAAGCCCCTATAAGTCACCAAACTGTTCAACAAAAACTATCGAGGCCTTGGTAGTTTTCTTTTCCTCTACTGTTGCACCTTAATTTTGTATGCTCACTATCCTCGGAGCTCACCACATGGCTTCCTCATAAAGCTTTTCGCTTTTACTTCACTTCACTTTTCGGCAATCTCCATCTACATGTCATGTGGCTCGCACTCGCTATTTTTCTGAGTCAGGCCCACCTCGTTCTTTACTTTTGCTCAGAGCTCTCCACGTGGATCTCTCTCACAACTTTTTGTTGGGCGCCTTTGTTGTTTTCTGTTGGGTTCCATCTGGGCGACACGTGGCGATTTTGTTTCTGCACTAGTTACCTTGGAAGTATCACTGGATCTTTTGTACTTCCCTGCTGCCATGTTCCTTGCTATGTTGTCGTGTGTCCTCTCCTACTGCTGCATGGTTTTCTGTTGTGTGTCATGGCCTTGTTGGCGTATTGTTAGTCAGTCGATGTTTGTTGTGGCAGCTCAAGATGATTTGGGCCGTTGATCACTGTGCGTGGGTTGTTCTTCTCTTGAGGCATCTCCAGGTGGTGGACTGGCCAATAAATAGGGCCTTGTTTTCTTTAATTAGGTTGTTGATTAAGTTTATGAAAAACTCCCAAGCACTAGGAAGTAAGCCTTGTGTAATAGTTGCTTTTAATTTAAAGACTTCGGACTGTGCCAAATAAATTCGGCCTTTCTATTTTCAAGCATTTGTTGGAACTATTGACCTGTGCTATTATCTTCATTTTTGTATGAATGCCTGTTCTTCAATTTATGTAACCTCTCATAGCTGGAATGAATACAGATCATGTTTCTACAACTCTTCTGTGTTAATACAAAGTTATGCTTGATTACATTATACAAATTAGAGGGTATTTTTGCATGATAAGTGCTTTTGAGAAAATTATCTTAAACAACAACAATTTAGTGGTTCGAGCCTTTTGCATTATGCACTGTGCTCTGGTAAAGTTGTCTAAAGAATTTGGCGCATTGCTTGTAGTGTAGATTTTACATTCCTACAATCTCCTTCACCTTTTACTTCACCCACTAAGCGAAGAGCCGGCTTTGGTAAAATCCCAGAGGTTATTTAGCTAGCACATAAGGTTCCCCAATAGCTAAATTTCCCATAAGTTTGTTGCTACATGCAAAATATTGCGTCAACAGTGACCTTCCTTCCATCTATTTGGGTCTGCCTTTATGCTCCAAGCAAGTCCCTATTTATTTTTGGTTGGGTATTATTGATAAGTTTCAGTCCAAGCTTGCTAGTTGCGAAATTTCCTTACTTAGCCAGGCTAGTAAGGTCCAATTAATAAAAGCTACTCTCTAAAATCTCCTGGCCTACGCTATGAGTATTTTTAAGATTCCCAAAATCTTCTAAAGATAAGATTGAGATTAATCAAAAAATATTCTTGTGGACTAGGACTAAATAAAGGAAAAGAATGCACCTTGTGTTGTGGGAGGATGTTTGCAAGTCTAAGAAATTGGGTGGACTTGGTATCAGAAAAAATGAGGGAATTTAATTATTCCATTCTCACCAAACAACTTTGGAAACTGTTTTCCAAGAATAGTGAATGGGCGTGGATCCTTTCAAGCAAGTATCTTAGAGGCCTAGATAGGGTCAAAGACCTTTTTTTGGCTAATTATGTTCCTCCTTTTGGCTCGTCTCTTTAGAACTTTATGATGAAATAAAAATATATTATTTCTAAGGGGCTTAAATGGTCTTTGGGGAATGGGAAAAACATTCTTCTTTGGGATGATTGGTGGATTGGGATCTGACCTCTTAAAGAAGTGCCTTGGGCGAGCCCTTTTAGGTATTTTTGTATCAAAACTTTTGGTTGTTATGTTGTTGATGATCTTTTTGATGGTATATGGAAGGACATCCAAAGTGTTCATCTAAGCCTTGAAGATCTCCATAAGCTGCTATTTTTGGTGCATATTCCAGATTCCTCCCCTACAGATCGTGTGGTTTGGAATTTATCTTCTAATGGAAATTTTTTTGTTGCGTCTGCCTTCTCCCAATAGTTCAATTTTCATGGTCCTCCCCCTTTTTGGATGTCTTTGTGTAATTCTAAGTTTATCCCCAAAATAAATTATTTTTCTAGCTGATGGATCAGAATAAAGTGCTTACAATTGATAATTTTTGGAAAAGAGGTTTTCTGATGCCTAATAGGAATTTCCTATGTGAAGAGGATTCTGAGAGCTCCATCCATCTTCTTGTTGGTTGTAGTTATGATAATAACATCTGGGCTCATTTTTTGTCTCTTTAGAACTTGATTTAGGTTTTTCCTTTTTCTTTCGGTGATATTTGCTCCCAATGGGTTGCCCCTTCCAAAAATCCTTCTCTTATTTATTTATTCTCTAATAATGCCTCATGTTGCATGGGGTATTTGGATCAAAAATAATAATAGGATTTTTATAAATTCTTTCCTATCTCCTCTCAAGTTGTCCTTCAAAAAAATTTCTTCTATAAAGGACAACTTTTTAGCAAGGATTTCTAATGCTAACCAAGTTGGTCCTATAGTCCATGTTTCTAAGTATGGTTTTTAGGTTTCCCAATGTTGGAGGATCATTTCAATTGTGAAAGTTAAGAGCTCTAGGGAGAATATTATTTGACATGCTTTGTCCAGGGATTGGGTTAAAGTTAACTTTGATGGAGTGGCTAAAGGAAATCTAGAACTTGTTGGTTATGGGGGAGTGATGAGAGACTCTAATGATAGGTTCATTTTTGCTATGGCACTCCCTTTGGGAATCCATAAAAACTACTTTGCAGAAGCATCTATGACCTACTATGGTTTAAAATTGGCTCAATCCAAAGTTTTCAAGAAGGTTTGGTTAGAGGGAGATTCTTTGAACATTATTAATTTTCTTAAGGATAATCAACCTCCAAGTTGGTCGATTAAGAATATCATTAGAGACTCAATTTCTATTATCAATTCCTTATATGTCTACCATATCTCCAATATCTATTGAGAGGGCAACAAGTTATCTAATTTCTTTGCCAACCTTGGGGTTTCATCCTTGTCTAGAGATTGGGGATCTTATGACCACCTCCCCTTCAATGCCAATAATATTTTAAATCATAAAATTCAGTTGTTATATGGTGGAGTTTAATTTAATGATTAGAGATTGGAGCTTCCCCATAATTTTCAATCTTAATATTATCAATGATATCTATAAATTTAAGTTGGATTGGCCTTTAAAGGTTATTATTGCTAACAGTCTTTTCAATGTGATGTCCACACAGATTTTGGGTATGTTTTGGGGCCTTTTCCTTGATTTTGGTGGAGTTTGGTTACTCTTGATGGGCTCAATCATTGGCTAGTTTTTCTTTTATTATATTATGCTTTAATCATTTCTTCTTGTAAGTTTCAAAGGAATTACCAAGAACTTACATACCTTTTATATGTCTTTTATACACTTTTAAGCAGTTTTATGTGGAAATGGAAATATGTTATGTTGATATATGTATGTATGAATGCATGAATGTCTATGGAATTTAATATGATTATATGTTTAATTTATGATTTTTAATACTGTGGATGCCTTAGGAATGATACTAACACCTTACATCAAGAAATTTTGTTAACCCACAACATAAGGACTACAAGTGGTTGTAGAGAAGTCAAACAGCCAAGGTGTGACACTTTTAGAAGGGAATTAAGGTGACCATTTATCGATTAGTCGTAAATCACCACTTAACACTCTTGCTCACTGAGTAATACAACCATGAGAAGGAGTCTACTCTTAGAAATATTGACTCGTGACATGATTGTTCTCGAAAACATGTCTCTATCATAGTAGTTAAACCATTGGGTGTAGAATTCTAAATTGGTTTCTCTACTCTTTCTTTATAGTTATTATTTTATGTTTCAGACTAAGTCCTCTTCCTATCTTTAAGGGAGAGTGGACAATTTCTTTATGAGTTTGTTTTTAGTTTGAGAATAATAAAACTCCTCATAGAGCCTATATAGTGGGATCTATTGTTAAAGAGAAAATCTAATTGGTAAGTTTATTATTGCTAGTTAGTTGTTTATCTGTTACTTAGTAGTTGAAGCAATAAACTATGTTATTGAATAAGAGATCTTCAACAGATTCATGTTGGATTTTATGCAATAATTTAGTGTTTGATGCAGTCATGGCGGGAGGGTTTTCAAAGAAAATAGTCCAACCATGCAGTGAACACAACAAAAATTACACAAAGCGATGCAGAAATTGGAGAAAAATGCAAATGAAAACATCCTTATTATTAGAAAATTAGATTACACATAGTTGGCCACATCCAGGCTTATAGATTTGGCTCCCAGGCCTACTTACAACATGCTCAAAATACAGTGCTCATACATGCGAGTTCAAATATTATAGATCAAACTCTATGATATTCCTAATATACCTGATCATAATTGATTGCTATTCTGATGATCTATTAAAAGCTTTATAACATATTTTCATATCTAGAAACATCCGCGTCGACCAAAGATCATTACAATCTCCGATGAAGAAAAATGTAGCGTGTGCAAGAATAGGTCGGCCTCAAATCTGAAATTCTTCCACGGTAGATGTGCATGATGAAGTGTGGACCTAAGTGTAAGGTTAGGGACACTCCAGGGAAAAAATCTAAACACACCGTGAGGATTTGCAAGCGTCAAGTGAGATCCAAGATTGATCCAACTAGTCATTAGGGTTTGAAATCATTATGGGGCCAACTCTAAAAACTGTCACTCAATCTGAAAGAGATAACTTGTTAGAAAAAGACCCAATCAAGCTGAAAACTTAGAATACGGAAATTGAACATTTCCACAATGAAACCTCAGGTACACAAGATCTAGTGAGAAAACATGAAAAAATTGATAGCTTTTGTGGAAGTAGTAACTCAAGTAAGAGCCACTTGAGGACTGCTGATCCACTTCATTTTCTATTATTAGATTAAATAATGCATTGTTGAATTTAGTTAATATTTTCTATTTATATGCATGTGTTGTAATTTATGAATGTCATTTTGTAGTTTTGAATTGAATTATGTAGCTTCATGTTGGTTTCATACTCTGAAGAAATTAGCTAGGTTAGGACACTATAGTTTTAATAGTTGTCAGTTATAATATTAAGCATTAGGTACTTGTAACATAAGGTAACAATTTTCATTCATTTCCTTTGTTTTGTGAATTATCAATTTACTTCATTTTCTAGCTTTTGCAATATTTTGTACATGTGTAATTTCCTATACTTCGTTGATGTACGATGTGTCTAGGATCTATGAATGCATATATTGTGCCAACATTGTCTAAAGTTTACAAGTCCCTGGTTGATAATTAAATGCAACCTCTTATGAAAGATGAATTGTTCAATTAAGGATTATCAAGTCCTCTGAGTTGTGTGTATACCTTATATCACCAATTTAATTAGACATTAGAGGGGCTTTACAACTCTCTTGGGTCCATTGATTTTCTGTTTGGATTTATATTGCTCTATTTAGTCTCTTCTTAGACTTTTAGCTAGGATGGGGGGTGATTGGAGTAGAGTGGAGCCAGTTGCTTGTGATGGAATCAAGAATAATGTGCGGGCATGGAATATTCTCATGGATGGTAGAGTGAATCCCTACATTGAGATACTCCACCAATTTGATCCACACATTTCTATAACTTTCATTGTTGGGTGGAAGGATTGTATTCTTGCTATGAATGACATTGAATTCGACATTTCTAAGGACTTCATTGGGAAGATTTATGGTCTGTCTACTAAAGGTAGGAAAATATTTTGGGATATAAAATCCTCTGATGTGGTCTTGAGACTCTTCTTAAAATGGTATTAATGTGATAATTTGGTAAAGGTTTCCTATGGGGGTTACAATAGGAGTTTTATTAAGCCTAGTTGGGCGCATACTGCTAAGACCTTAATGCGGTATTTTACCTTAGATGGAAGGTTCTATGTACTTTTTGGTTATCATTTTATTCTATCAAACCATTTCAAAAATAAGCATAGAATTTATTTTCCTTATTATCTTTTGGCATGTTTGGAAAGTGGTATTAAGGAATACAGGAAAAACACTAGGAGTCCTATATTGCATGAAGTTATTATTATGTTGATTATGGAGTATGTTAAATATTTTTCTATCTCTACTAAACCAAATAAGGTCTTGAAATCTTATCTTGCTAGGTGTGTTTTGTAGCTCTCTGATTATGAGATGGGAAAGGATTTAGAGGATGAGGAGTGTAAGTTTGAGGGTGATGAAGGGGATTCTATGGAGATCTACTTTTACCCTCTATCTAAAATTCTGCCTAAATACAAGAAAACCTCCAATAAAAAACCCTAACTCTCCTAGTTTGGGGGCTCTCAAATTGGAAATGAGGATGAAAAGGTTAATGTACCCTCCCCTACTACTAAGATGGAAAGTTCAAAATTTTCCAAGGGGTCTCTTGAGGGTAATGAGGAGGTTTATGTTTCTCATCTACTACTAAAAGAAAGAGTTCCGAACTTGTTAAAGGAAGTGGTAAGGGTAATGAGGATTTGGATTCGTTCGTTCACTCTTCAGTTACTAAGAGAAAGAAGTCTACTACCTTTGAGGGAGTTTTTGAAGGAAATTTGGAGGGTAAGAATCTTGCTATGGCTATGAGGCCAAAAAAGCCCTTGTTTGAAGGAGTGAAGGAGGTCGTGAAGCCTAAAATCAAATTGATGGAGGTGTATGATGAAGATCACATGAAAAATAAAGGTAAAGTTTTTCTGGAGGATAATATTTAATAGGAAAAACAAGGTACTCCCCCTCTTGAGTTTTCTGAAGACCTTAGTGTCTTCAACTGCAACAGGGGGGAGATTTATGATATTTTAGGCTTGGATAAGGAAGGTACCATCAATTACTCCAAAATGTTCAAATGGTTTTTTATGGATATTAACCAAATCAATGTCAAAGTTCAATCTCTACACAATAGAACCAAAAAGAAGAAGTCTAAAGAGGATGGGTCTAGAAATCTAGATGTGAACAATAAAATGTTGGAAATTCTCCAATAATTAGCCAAGGTTGTGGGCTTAATGAAGAATGATTTCGACACCTAGATTTTAGTGCTTGAGGAGAAAATGTTGAAAGTGTGCGAGAACCTGGAGAAAGTGGTTAAGGTTAGTGAAATATCACTCCAAAACAATACTAAAGGGCTTAGCCTTCTTAATGAGAAGGTGAGAAATTAGAAAGGTGAAGAGGTGACTAGGTTGATAAAGGATGTTGATGTTGTGGATATGGTTTTGGTTAAAGGTAAACATGGTCCTTCTATTGGATTTGGTTCGAGTACGAGTACTCACAACCATTCAAAGAAACCCATAAATATTTATAATAAAGATCCATCTAAAGTGGTTGATCTTCATGAACACATGATTTTGCAAGACTTATAGACAAATAAGATTCTCAAAGACCTTCAATAGGTTGTTGTTGTTTGGTTTTTTGATGTTTTTCTACTTGTTGGTTACTTGTTTAGTCTGGTTCTATCTTTAGCAATGTTTTTTGTAAAGAGTTTTGGGTCCCTTCAAAACCTATTTTACCTTTAATCAAAATAATATCATCAAATTACAAAATAAAAATAATAAAATTGTCATCATCATACCTTTGAAATTAGGCACAATGATCAACCTCACATCTGCTAAAATCCAAACTCATCATGAAGGAATAAAATCACTTGTACCAATACCTCGACACTTTTTTCAAACCATACATCGATTTTCTCAACCTACAAACAAGATTCTCCTTGTCTCTTTCCTCAAAAACTTTTGGTTGCTGCATATAAATCTCCTCTGAGAGATCACCATGCAAGGAGTTTGTTTTAACATCTAATTATTTTAACTCCAAATCAAGATTAGTAACAAGAACTAAAACAAATCTAATAGTACTTAACCATATAACAAGTGAAAAATATTCATTGAAATCAATACCATAATTTTGTGCATACTCTTTGGCCACCAACCAAACTTTGTACCTCTCCAAATTATCATTTACATCCCTTTTCAATTTGAAAACCCACTTATTCCCAATAGATTTTTACCCCTTAGGCAATGACACAAGCTCCCATGTCTTGTTCTTATGAAGAGATTCCATCTCCTCTTCCATGCCAACTCTCCACTTGCTTGCACATTCAGCTTCACAAGCCTCTTGACATGAACTATGTTCACCAACATTAGTTAGAATGCATGCATAGAATTACAAGTAGGAGAGTACCTTTCAGGTGCTTTGGATAATTTAGTGGATCTCTTTACAAGGGGTAATATATCACCCTGTGGCTCATTTGGTTGTTCATCTTGTTGATTTTTATCTGGTGCCTATATATTATCATCATAACTTTCCACCTCAATTGAAACAACTTTTGTACTTTATTTTTCTTTAACTATTTGTATTAAATTTTCATTAAAATAAACATCTCAACTAACTATAACCTTGTGGGCAGTAGTATCCCACAATCTGTACCCCTTTGTACCTTCTACATAGCCAAGAAAAATACATTTTATGGACTTCACATCCATCTTATTTCTATTCTCTTTAGGAATATGAGCATAAGTATAAAAACCAAATACATGAAGAAATGAATAATCAACAATTTTACTTGTCCATACTGCTTCAGGGATTTTACTATCAAGAGTTATAGTGGGTGATCTATTGATCAAGAAATAGGTTGTAGAAATGGCCTCAACCCAAAATTTCCTCTCTAGACCAGTATTGCTCAACATACATATGGCTCTCTACATAATTGTATGGTTCATTCATTCAACAACATCATTTGGTTGTGGTGTCTTAGCAACTATCAGTTTATATACAATACCATACTCACTACAAAACTAGTTAAACTCTCCTAAACAAAATTTTGCTCTATTATATGTTCTCTAAAATTTTATAGTCTTACCCTTATGATTCTCTACCAGAGCTTTAAACTTCTTAAAATAATAGAACACTTCAAACTTCTTGAGAAGATAAATCCACACCTTACTAGAATAATCATCTATAAATGAAACAAAATATGATGAAACCCCAATAGATGTTACAAGAGCTTCCCAAGTATCTAAATGAATTAATTCTAAAACATCTTTACTTCTAGTAGTGCTTAAAGAAAAACTCAATCTATTCCATTTTCCAAACAAACAATGTTCATAAAAAATTAAATCTCTACATTTGGCACTTGGGAGAAGATTCCTATATAGTAGTACCTTGAGACCATGTTCACTCATATGGCTTAGCAATTGATGCCAGGTTGATACTAATTCTATTTCTACATCAAACCCCAGTACATCTTCTCCACTACTAGTTCCCCCAACCAACCTATAGAGATTTCCCACTTTTTCTCTCTTTAGCACAACCTACACACCCTTTTTTACCTTGAGGCAACTATTTTCACCATTGAATCGATAACCTTGTTCATCAAAAACTCCAAGTGATAATAGATTTTTCTTTAATCCTGGTACATGTCTAACATACTAGATAGTCCTTGCCATTCCATCAAACATCTTGATTCTTATGTTACCTTCACCAATAGCTTCACAAGGGTTCTCATTTCTTATGGAAACCATATCTCCATCACATGGCCAATAAGTAGAAAACCACTCTTTGTGTGGATTCATGTGAAAGGAGGCACCAAAATGAAGAATCCAAACATGAAGTATATAGCCTCTCAAATTAGCCTTTAATACCTCTATGTCTTCTAATGGTGTTTGAACTTTTATCATGTTTGCCTTAGATGCCTATGAACTAGAATTTTCTTTGCTTGCTTTTGGGATCCTACAATCCTTTTTTACATGCCAATTTTTTCCACAGTTCCAAAATTTTACTCTTTTTCGCCCCTTGGATTTGGACTTGGTTTGTCCATGCTTAGTCTTTCCTCTTTCCTGAGTTATGCCTCTTGCAATTAGGGATTCATTAGAAGAAGATCCTTGAGATGTATTTTTCCTTGAATCTTCAGAAATTACAACCACCACATATTCAAAGACCAATTTCCCACTTGGATTTGAGTTACTAAGAGCCATAACCAATTGATTATGTGTTTCAGGTAACAAGCACAATAAAATTGTTGCCTTATCCTCTTCTTTAATTTTCACCCCCACTGAAGCTAACTTGCTTGTCAGTGTGTTGAAATAATTCAAATGATCTTTGATAGATGATTTTTCACGCATTATCAAATTATATAGCTTCTTGTGTAACATAATTTTATTTTCTAATGACTTAGTCTCATACAACTTTTCAAGCTTAGACCACAAGTCATGTGCAATTTTCTCCTCTACAACATTGAATAGTATTGAATTTGCTAGAGATAGTTGGACTGTTTCTTTATCCATGCTATCATTTTTATTCCAATATACCTCAATCATGGTTGTCAGTTTTGAATCTACCCCTTTGAGAGCTAGGGCACGTCCATCCTCACCAATAAAGCGTGAATCTTTAGCTTCCATAAATTAAAATTAGAACCATCAAACTTTTGCACCTCAAATCTGGTAATTGTGCTTCCTATCATTGTTTACTTCTCAAAAACAAAACTTTAGCACAAATAACCATTCTCAAATATTAATTGTAAGAAAATTTACAATGCAAAATAAATAAAGAAAAATAATAAGCACAAATTTAACACAATATTTACATGGAAAACCTAGTAAAATTATACTAGGAAAAACCATAGGATAAGATCTTTCATATTTTATTTCTCAGGAAATTCACAATTACAAAAAACTTCAAAAGTTAAAAAAAAACCATGACTTCAAAACAGTATAAGAAATCTAAGTTGTAGAGTCCTTGTTGAACAAAACTTTCCAACAATAGAAAATGCAACTCATGAAACTTCATGTCAAATATTTGTCAAAATTACCAAAAATAGGGAGTCCCAAACTAAAAAATAAATAAATTAGGCTTCATCAAAAATTCCTTCGATATCTAGAGGCTATGACAGCCCCTTGGGACCCCCCATCATTTCAACCTTTGATTGAATAGCAGGCCTTCAGCTATTCCATACGCATACCTAAAACGCTAGATAGATATCAATATCCACTATTTGTCACTGCTAGAATAACAATACTGTTGACTTCATATTCCAACAATAACTTGAGCTCCTACTCACATGATGGTTTTTAATATATTAATCCTTTTTGATACACCTCTTCCAACTTTTGTGTAGGTCATGCTCCATCTTCCTTTACCAAGTATTATACTTCATTTCCCTTTTGAATCTTTGTCCACCATAATTTGACCTCCTCCTCCAACTACTCTTCCTTCACTTCCCTCTATTATATAAAATAACACCATTTACCTCTATCTATGGCTTATCTTTTTAAAAACATCTATACTACCTCTTTTTGGAATGCACTCCCATTTTTGACATCCATAACAACTCTAGATCCAGTCTCCAATACATGATTATTTTAGAGTGGATCTAGAATTGTTATGGATGCCAAAAATTAATGTTTTGAAGAGTGGATCTAGAGTTGTTATGGATGTAAATTTATTTCTCTTTCTTTTCCATAAAAAATTACATAAGAATATTTCTCTATAATTTAAAACCTTCACGTCAATCTAACATTTCTCCCTTATTATCAAATCATGGCCCTTTGATAACGAAGACACTTGGTAGAGCTTAGGTTATGACACACATTTTAAATCTAACTTCATAGTAACCATGTTTCACACCAATTTCTCTACACTACTACCATATAAACTAACTTCACAACATTTACCTTTCAACTTCTTGTCCTAAAATCTAGTCTCACAAATGGCTCCTCATGCTTCCAAGATTCTTCAAGGTAATTTTCTTTATAAATAGGATTTTCCTTGGTTCTTAGGTGATGATTGGTCTTCTTGAATTTCTCATCATACTCTTATAATTTCTTAGTATACTCTTCATATAATTCCTCAATATACTCTTAAACCAACACACCCCTTTGCTTCATTTTATGTAACTTCTTTAAAATAGACAAATTTTAATCCATATAAAGAAAATTACCTTGATCTTAACCACCAAATTGTGACTAGTGCCTTTACTTTTAAAGGCCTTTTCCTATCCACAAATCCTTCCTTTAAGGCTAAAAATACCCTTTTTCTCAATCTCTACTTTCTTTGCTCTCTCTTGATCTATAATTTTATAAAAATTAAATCGATCCTCCATATTTGTTATCTAATCCATTTGTTCTTCAAATCTCAAATACCTAGTAAAGATTAAAACTTCCATCTTTTCCCTTCTCCCTACACTCCATTTCTCACACACTTATAGGATTTAAAGAAATTTTAAATTGATTCATCATCAAATAATTTCTTAAATAAACTAGACATACCATCTACCCAATAGTTTATTTTGACAATATTTCGACATACTCATCCTACTCTTTTGTGAAGTAAACCCCCTTTGATACCATTTGATGTAGTCAAGGGCAAGAAAAAATATGAATGGTGAAATTTCCCTTTCAACGCTTCTTTGTAAAACCACTCTAAAGTACCAGTTAGGGGGTATATTACTCAATCACAACTAGATTTTAAGAATTAATTCCATGAGACTTAATTTGTAAAAGAACCTTGTTATTGATTAGCTACTAATTTACTTGGCCATAATAACTAAAAATTGAGTTTGAATTGAATGATAATTTAAAGGATAAAATTTATAACTTATAATTGACCAAAGGGTCATAAAAGATGCATGGTTTTATAATATATTATTGTTACCAAATTGGAAACTATTTCTCTTCTCTTGCTAATTTTTGGATCTCACAAAAATAATAGACTTGTATAGAAACTATTGATTTAATATAACATAGAAGAGTAAAATTTACATCAAATATTACATGATTATTTGGATAGTCTCCTATTATATAATGTGTATGTATTATACCCGACAATATACAAGTTGATGTAGGAACAATACACAACTTCTACAAGAAAATTGGATGCCTGGATTAGTAACTGTAGCACTATCTTAAACCAACACTTCCAAAAATCCACCCTTGAGATTCTAAATTTTATAAAAATTATTCAAAATCTCACCTTAAACCTAAATAAAACCATATGAGAAGCTAACCTAAAATCACTCTCCACTTCCTTTTTTAACATCTTCTACATGGTGTCAAAATGAGAATATTTCCAAGGAGTTTCCAAGAAAGAGAAAGGGAAAATTTAGGAGAGAAAATATGAGCACATTCCTCTATTTGAAACTAATTCCAAAGAGAAGAGAAAAATTGGTATTTAAACTACAACAAGTAATGAGTGACACCATCTTCCAAGAGGAGTCACAATTGAGATGTAAGAGTAAATCATGATTCCTTCAATAAAACAATTAACTATTAAAAATTGAAACAAACATGACATATATAATCCTACTTAGGTGTAAATCCTACTTAACATGGGCATACATTAATAATATACATATTCAAAAAATGTGGCACATGAAAAATATAATTTCATCCAACATTAACACATGTAAACCCTTATTTTTAGCGTGTGGATTACAAGTCAACACCTTATGTGGTCAGTGAATTCCTATGCATATATAGGGTTTCATTTTGGTAGGGAAAATGATTTAAATTTTTATTTTATTGTTTGCATCTATACCCAATAAGCTAGGATTTAGATCTAACACACAAAATAGAAATATTTTTGTGGTTGATGTTGATTGCTCAAATCCCTCAAGTAATTTGGCTGCCCAATCCTTCCTACGAATTCGCACCATCTTTATGAGGATATTTTCAATTTCTATGTTGGTGACTTCCACTTGCCCATTTGCTTGAGGGTGATAAGGTGTGGAATTCTTGTGTCTAATCTCATATTCTTGAACCAATTTGGTGATCGGATCTGATGTAAACTAGGGTCCTTGGTCTGTGACAATTTCTCTTGGAACTCCATATCTTGTGAATACGTCTTCATAGAGAAACTTTGCCACATTACCATCCCTTGCAAACTGTAAATCCTTAACCTCTACACATTTAGTAAGGTAATATGTGCAAACCAATATGTATTTTTTATTGTTTTTTGTTGGTGAAATGGGTCCAATAAATTTCAATCCCCATTATCGAATGGTTCTATTGCTAACTATGGCTACAATGCTATTTCATATATTTTTTTGTCCTTCCATTATTTGACATCTATCACAACTCTTGGTATATTTCACTATATATTTATGAAGAGTTGGCCAATAATAGCTAGTATTGAGAATTTTAAGAGTTGTCCTCTTTGTTACAAAGTGTCCCACCATAGAGTTCATCATGGCATGCTCTGAGGATATCATATACTTCATCTTCGTGGATGCATCTTATCATTATGTTTTCTGGGCCTATGTAGAATAAGTATTCAACCATCCATACATAGGAAAAAATCTCTTGGACTAACTGCCTCTTTTCCCATGGGGAGAAATAGGGTGGTGTTTTTCCTACTATAAGATAGTTTGCAATATTTGCATACCAAGGTGTATGCAAAGATAGAGAAAATAAATGCTCATCTGAGAATGAGTCATCAACATCTTCTTTTGATTTGGTTGGTATTTTAGATAGAAAATTTGCCACTATATTTCCTTTACCTAGCTTATCCACATTGCTAATGTCAAATTCTTGAAGTAACAGTAACCACCAGACAAGCTACCATCAGCCACTAATTTGTTCATGAGATGCCTAGTTACTGTATGATCAGTGTGTATGAACACTAAATACCTTATAATATACTATTTGAATTTATTTAATACATAAACTATTGCCAACATCTCCTTCTCTATCACTATATAGTTTAGTTCCACCCCTTGAAGATCTTTGTTGATGTAATATATGGCATACTCTTTGTTTATTTCCTTATATGTAAGTACAACTCCTATGGAAAAATCAAAAGTATTTGTATGGATGTGGAAAGGTAAGCTCTAGTTTGGTCCTCTCAAGATAGGTTTTTTTGTTAATGTTATCTTGAGTTCTTCAAAGGAATGTTTTTGATAATATAAGTTGCATTTATAGGGTGGAGTACCCTTAACATAAGAATCCCATAGGGCCAAAGTTCAAATAAAAAACAAAAAACCAGTTACAACTTAAATTCCAGACACAGACAATAAAGAGACAATAAAAAACCCACCCAAAAATAGGCAAGACCCCCCATCACCTATAAATACCCTCCCACTCCACCATGAGGAGTTTCAACACATCATCCTCAACCCAACTATTGTTGGATTCAACCTCAACAACTTTCTTGTTAACCTCATATTTCAGCATTACCGATAGAGTGAGAATAGAGTTGTGGATGACTTTGATTGTGAACCAAGTCAGTCTCGTAAACTTCCTTTCCAGTTTGGTGACATGAGCAATCAGGTTGTTGGGGTCTTCATCCTTCTCAGCATCTGAATTGTTGTTCTCTTCTAGATAAGCCTTATGATTTGATTAATTTGGTGTGGATTCCTCCATAATCATCTGGTGCTTCAAAATAATGTTGACAAGCAGCTATCCATTCAAATTCTACATCTTTTGACTGTAAGACAAATAATGGGGCTGTGAGTTTTCTAAAGCCTTGGATGACTCTCTTGTAATACCCAATATTTCCAAGGAAAATTCTAACATCCTTTTGTCTTTTAGGCACAAGGAGTGTTGATATCACCTCAATTTTTTGGGGGTCTACTTGAATTCCTTCATTTGACATAAAATTTCTTGATACAATCCCCTCAATCATAATCATGTAACATTTCTCATGACTTAGGGACAAGTTATTTTCTTGACACATCTTTAGTACCTTCTCCAAATTTCCAAGTGCCTCATCATAGATATTCCCATAATTTGTGAAATCAACCATGTAAACCTCCATAGAATCATGTGCAAAGTCTGAGAATATGCTCAGTACTACCTCTGGAAGCTAGCTAGTGTATTGTGTAGCCCAAATGGCAATACAAAATAAGCATCTACACCCCAAGGGCATGTGAAATTTGTCTTTTCTTGGTATTATAAGGCCATCTTAATTTGATTGTAGCCACTAAATCCATCCAAAAAGGAAAAATACTTCTTTCCTACTAATGAATCAAGTACGTGGTTAATTAATGGGAGTGAAAAATGGTCCTTCCTAGTTGCAACATTCAATTCGTGGTATTCTACATACTCTCCATTCCCCTCCTTTCTTATGGACAATTACTAGGGGTGACACCCATTTACTATCAAAGATGGGATAGATAAAGCTTGTATCAAGCATTTTTTGTAATTCTAATTTAACATTATCATAGATTGTAGGGTTCACCCTCCTTTGTGGTTGTCTAACTGGTTTGAAACCATCATTGATGTACATCCTATGTATGCATAATGTTGGGTCTATCCCCTTCATGTCATGGTAATCCCATGGAAATATTGTTGTGTGTGCTTGTAGCATATTCATCCATGAGGTCTATTGTATATCAGTCAATTGGTTGTTAACATTTAATATTTTACTTGACGTTATCTCTAAATTCAAGGATGTTGTTTGAACACATAAAATGTCAAGTCCTGTTATGTTTGGAACACATTGGTGTGGTAACAAAGTATGGAAAATTTGGCAAACTAAATCAGATGAAGGGATTATATTTTGCAGAGGATCTTGCAAACATGTTAGATAGTCATGATGTTGTGAGTCCCTACCATAGTTTTTTTGCATGATGTTTTCTATCAAGTCATCTTCATCTTGGTTTTCTAACAAGGGGTTGTGTTCAATAGTCATTAGGACTTGTAAGGAGTACTTATCTTCCTCATCTAGGGACAACCAGATAGTTTGTTCTAGGTTTGCATGTGGTTGGGCTGGTGAATAAAGGACTAATTTCTTAGTCACATTTCCATTAGAAATGATCATATTCCCAGACCTACATCCTATGAAGGCATCTATTGTTGCCAACCAAGGTCTCCCTAAGATGAGGAGATAGCTTGCAAGATTAGCTTTAGGCTACAATACCATAAAGTTTACAAGGCACTCCCATGAATCCAATGTTATCACCAAGTCTTCAATGATAGCCTCAAGTTTAAATGTGGACCTATCTACCAACTATATAATAGTTGGTGTAGGTCTGAGTTCTATTAACTATAAAAATTTCATGGTCTCTTTGGTATTATATTAATAGTTTCCCCTAAGTCAATTAAGGCATTCTTAATGAGAGTGCCATTTATTTTGACATCTATAACAGGGCTCCCAAGGTTTGCATACTTGGGGACATTATGTTTCCCAAACATAATGTCTACAAGTTTTCCTAAGACATGTATATTATGAGGGTCTTTTCACTTCCTGAATTTTTGAGGCATAACTCTCTCACTATTTTATTATAAATAGGAACTTCCTTAATGGCCTAGATAAGGGTTATTTTGATGCAAACATCCTTGAGTTGTCCCAATAGTTCAATTTTAGCTTGTTTTTTATGTTTTTGAACTGCTAATCTCTCAGGGAATGGAGGATCTAGACTTAGATTGGTTGGGTTAACTTGATTTGACTCAAGTTCCTTACATTATGTGTCTTTATTAGGAGTTTCTCATCAACCAATTCAGTGATTTAAGGAGACGAAGGCCCAACCAACATCTTCCCTGATTTGAGGTGGACATCACTCACCTCAACCCCATAAGTAGGTTATTGAATAGCTTTGTTAGCATAAGCCTATTAAACAGGCTTATAGTTGGGGTTAGGTGCAGGTTATGTTGGCAACTAAGGTGCTCTAGGTGGTTGTGGTGTTATATTTTTTGAGTTTGGCATAATGGCTTGCTTGTTGTTGCTACTGATAATTCATGTTTTGATATTGCCACTCTTTACCATCGATGTTTCCATTATTTTTATTGGGGTGGCGTTTGGGAGTTATAGTTAGATCCTTGGTAATTTTGTGGTTGTCACATTTTTTTTTTGTTGATCCAATTAGATTGAGGTATTTACCATTTTTGGTTTTAAATATTGGCCCAAGATTGAGGGTTTCAACTAGGAAAATATGCATTATTACCAAGAAATGACATGTTATAATTCAAAGGGTCTTTGGGCATACCTCACTACTATATATGACTAAAAATTCTGATAAATTTTTGGTGACATATCGACAAAATTTTGTCAACTTACCAATGCAACACTGATTTAAATTTCATCGCTAGATTTTCGTCGCTTTAACGACCAATTTTATACGTCGAAACCACGACCCAGCATCATCGTTCAGTGCCATAAAAAATGTTGGCAGTGTCTATCGCAAAATCAAAGTAACTTCGTCCATCTATCGATGCAAAAAAATCACAAAACGTTGTAGAACTCCCATTTGAAATTGTTGAAAAAACACCAAACATTTATCCATTTTCCGACGAGGTGGAGCAAACCATCATTGCCATTACGACAAAAACTACGTCACGTGTACAACAACCTCATCGCACATTTTTGTGGTTCGTCAGGCTATATTTGTCGAAATTGTGATGAAAACTTGCAGTTTAAAAAAAAAAAATTCGTTCAAACATCTTCCCTCCCTAACATGGTTATATATTTTGGTTTTGTTCTTTGCATGAATAATTTTTCCGATGTATCTTTCAGTATAAGTCACTCTGAAAAGTATTTGTCTTTCCTTGCGTCATTTATCGGTGTAGCTTATCCAATGTAATCCTATCAGAGAGACTTCGTTCTATCAGGCCCAAAGTTATTCATTACTTCCGATGGTGATACTCCCACCGATGAATTCCATCGGCACAACTTTCACCAATGGTGCCTTATTTTATCCATTATGTCGGCGTAACTTGAGATATGTTCTCCCAACTAAATGTTATCGGTGTAAGATGTGTCATCGGGTGGTCCATTTTTTGTTGTTCCGATATCAATGTGTTCCTCCGATGAAATATATTGGTGTACCTCATGCCAAAATCCTGAGTGAGTCTATATTTTATTTTCTTGAATAACCCATCGGTAGAACAAAAAGAATGTGTCCCTGATACGAGCCTCTTATCTTCATCGGAGTAGTATATGAGGTCGGAATTGTCACTTGTTAGGCTTCCAATGGCCAATGATTATTTTTTTAGGGAAAATTTCATGAGTTATGTCGATAAACATTTCCTGTGGTGCTACATTCTCTATTTGTTCCTTTTTAATCAAAATACACAGCCTAATTTCTTTTGTCGATCGGTATGAATGCAATGTGCCTATGTCGATATTGTACAATGTGCTTCCTCATTCACGTAGGCCATTCCTACAATGTTTGTATCAGTGAAGCTTTCTAGTTGTTGTGCCGATATATTGTAGCATTCCAATATAAACATAAAACATGATCAAGGTGACATAGATACTGCTTGGCCAATATGTTATATCTCTTCAATTTGAAATGTGTGAACAATGGGTCTTGGATACATATAGTGATTAAATAGCTTATAAGAACAATGGTACAAGACCCAACAATGAAGACTTGGGAAAAAACTACCATAGAAATTGTTGGATATGTCTCACATGACTTGCTATAATGCAAGTCCCAAAGCATATGGGCATAGTGTTGAAAACCCACACATGGAAACTAGGGACCCAAATTTGTGTCTTAAGGTTGTGGAATCCCTACAAAAACCCTCATTAACCAATCAAAAAGTAAACAATTATCTACTAATTTGAAAGGATTAATCACAAAATTGGTTTTAATAGTTGAGACAGGTGTGAATGAAAAATTGGAAGACTTATGGTAAAATTTCAAATATGTGAAGATATCCTTGGGAAAAAATCTAATAGTCACCTTCTTCTCTCATAGTGGAATAAAGTAAAATATGTTCTTAAAATTTTATAATAAAAAATTAGTGTAAAGACAACACACAAGTATGATGATGCCATCATTGAACTGCACACTAAGCTCACAAATCAAAACAAGTATTGTTCCTGCAATGTATGAAGCCCACTTGATTACAATTGAGTTCAAATATAAATTAAATCCACAACTAATAATTTCCAAATGGTACATTCTATTTTTGTTCAGTTGTGTGTGAGAGAGAGTGAGAAAGTGAGTGTGTGTGTGTGTGTGAGAGAGAGAGAGAGAGCAAGAAAGTGAGTGTGTGTGTGTGTGAAAGAGAGAGAGAGAGAGAGAGAAGTTCACTTTTGTGATGGATCTCTAGCAAAATATGTGCGTGCTTTCTCATATGATACCTAGGCGAATAAAAATAACAGTTAAACCCAAACCAAAAACCAAACCAACAACATATAATACATAACTATATTAATTACATCTAATGAAATTATTTTATCATCAGTGCATGAAGCACATGACAGGCGATTACAAGGAGCAATCCATCCACTCACTTATTTTGTTGGTCACTAAATAAGAGAATCATCTATAAAATTGCTACCCAGATTGAAAGGTGCCCCTCATATGGATCAAATGGCATGTAAGCAACTAGAGACGATTATTGGGAGAAACTACATAATCAATAACCTACCAAACAATGGCATGACATCATCACTAACTACTCATCACATAGTGAATTGTGGATGATTTTAGCATTAACCACATAATTACAATATTTGTATGTTTAATTATTTAATACTGGTTGTGTTACAAGGCTCTCTCCTAGACCCCTCATACCTAGACCTAGTTTGAAACACGTGCCAGTCTCAAGCCAATTCTTGTGTTGAAATGGTTGGGCTCTTCTCTTTTGTTTTTGCGCTACATGAGTACATCCCAAGTTTTTCTAATACAAACTTGTATATCCCCATATGTGGGATCCATTCGTGGATAGCTTCCCCTGCAAAAGCTGTCATCTAGGGTAACATATGAGATGTGTTAAAAAGTAAAATAAGTATAAAGGGTAACATATTGAAGCAAAGACAATTAATGAAAATCGCATAAGGTTAAAAGTGCAGCATAATGAAATATTGAAAAGTGCATTACCTTATTGAGCTTCTCTTTGTTTTGAGAATAATTTAATATTCTCTACTTAACAAGGCCAACCATGTGACGGTGGAAGCTCATTTGGCCCCTCCCCCCCTCACATCACTCTCAATTCCCCATACCTGATCATATAACATTAATCATTCATTCATCCATTAATAACATATAACATTCATTCATTCATCCATTAATATGTTGGGGATACGGAGTCAGTTATGTCATCAAGATAGGCATCTAAGACAATAGTGCCTTAGTGATTACAATTCAAAATCACATCAAAGACACAGACAACTATACCATAAAGTGGAAGTAGGCACAATTGATCCCCCATTGACCCTACTGAGGAAAGTAAATGCAAAACAATAGCAAATTCAACACAAACAGATAACCATGAAAGACAAATATGATGACACATTGATATACGTGGGGAAAACCCTTTCGGGTAAAAAACTCCACACTCCAAAAGATCGAGCCGTTGTATTATTCAGCAACAAAAAATAGTTACAATACAATATCAGGCTCAAATCCTATACAAGAGTCACATCTTGTTCAACTGGAGAATACAGGCAATAGCAACAATCAGAACCTTCATGTAGTTACAATGTCATTCAGCTGACATACTACATAGATTCCCTTCAGCTCCTCAGGAATGACTGTCTCAGCTAGCCTCTCGGCCAGCACAGCCCCAAGGCCTCATAGGTTCACATCATTCAGATATAAGAGATAGAGTGTTCACAGTTACAATGCCTTAGCATACTGCTCGAACACACTCTACGTCTCTCTCTCTCTGTCAACCTCTTCTGGCTCATTCACATACTGTCACCTTTTGGTTTTCATTAAAATTTATATCTTTGACCAAGCCATACATCACATTCAATGTCCCAACCAAATGCTGACCCTCAAGTTCATGCATTGAATAGCCAGGAACACATCTGATCTGCACAGATTACATCAAGCCACCCAGGCAATAAATCCATCACCTTAATCAGGTTCTATATCCATGGCCTGCAATAACTGCCAATCCTTCTTTGGTCTTCAGTCAACCAGACGTTGCCAACCTACCACGTGTCAACCTATCAATCACCTATCGCACTGACACTGAGTCCAACTCAGTCAAACTTTGCCCCGAGCTCCTACCGTGTTACCACTGAGTCCATTCAACCCAACCACGGTATGGCGGTGAGCTCGCCTGAGCTCACCCAAGTCTTCACCGTGCTCCATCTCTCCTTCCCACTGCGCTACCATAGCCCTATTGGCTTTGCCTCATTGTATGGCGGTAACTGCCTGTGTTGACCGCCAACTCCACCATGCTACCATTGACACTCCCAAGCCTTCCTGCGGTAACCGCCCAGCAAACCGACAACGGTCATACTGTGCTACCCTGGAGACCACCAGGTCTCACCGCGGTAGAGCGGTAACCACCCTGGCAGACTGCCAGAGGACTTACCACGGCCACTGCGATCATCCAAAGCACCACCCATGGAAAGGCAATAACCGCCAAGCAACACTGCAAGTGGCCTCACCACAGCCACCGCGGTGAGAGGACCCACCGCCCGCGGTATGGCGATAACCGCCAGACCCGACCACAGGCGGTCTCACCGTAACCACCACGATCACTCCAAACATTGCCTGTGGTAAGGTGGTATCCATTACATCTACCACCCTCCAATCGCCAGTGGCCTTACCATGCCCACCGTGGCTTAGAAAACAAGCCACATGGTAGGGCAATAACCGCCACACAGAACTGTCGCAACGATCGCCGCCCAACCACTAACCGTGCAACCGCGCAACCTTCAAGAGACCTCTATGGTATAGTGCTAACACTTCCCAACTACCAGAAAGAGTAAGGTGGCCCACGGTAAAGTGGTAAACCGCACAACCACAACACCAAGGAAAGAACATGTAGCGGTATGGCAGTAAAGGCCAGAATATGAAGAAAGCGGCCAAGTCTTCAAGGGAAAACCAGAATGTTGAGGCATCAATTTCCCAACATAATAACATATAAAATTCATTCATTAACATATTCACATTCATTCATTAACATATAACATTCATTCTTTCAATTTTTACATATTATCAAAAATATGGTTGTCAAAAATATCAGTTTTTAACATTCATTAACATATTATCAAAAATATGGTTGTCATAATATAACAACAATCACTTTTTTTTTGTAGCTTAAAAAAAAAGTGGAGTATCATTTTCTAAATCATTTGTCCCCCTTCAGTTGTTCTGCCCTCTACTCATGATCTTAATGTATGCCTAGTCGTGTACTCACGACGTGGAGACCGCTACAAGGGGGGGTCTGCTGCAATAACAAAGAAATGTTAAATTGATATGTTTTATTATTATTGTTACAAGTATTTCATTAATTAAAAGAACATTAGAGTGGTTCTCTTTACCTGATGGGGCCACATCATATTCCTGATCTTGTCTTATAGCCTCATGCTCAACATGCTGAACACCCTCTAAATCCTCTGGAGTTGAAACAAGAAAGGTTACATTAATTAATACACCAATTGTAATTAAATGTGTTTAAAAGAAAATTAGAGTGGTCCTGTTTACCTGATGGGGCCACATCATGTTCCTGATCTTGTCTAGCCTGATCATGCTCAACATGTTGATCACACTCTACATGCTCTAGAAAGTTGAAACATGAAAGGTTACATTAATTAATATACCAATTGCAATTAAAGATGTTTAATTGTATTAATCCATACTGCATTTTGTATAGCACATGAATACATCTAGTACCGAGATGCACACCATGACCTTCATCTGCAACTTTTGCTCCACCCTCACCAGGTTGCATTCCAATGTCATGTGCAGTGTTATCATTGCTTGCCTGTTTAAAACAAATAGCCACATAATTACTTTATGGTGGAAATTAATATTGAATAGATTGCACAAGTATTCAATTTTAAATAAACTTCATTGAGTTTATTTACCTACATGTCGGATGCAGTGGAAGCTTGTGTTTGCCCAGTCAAGAGTCTTAGGCATTCAGCCATGGCTCCATAGCCTTGTTGGAAGGAAATCTTTAGATCCTCTTCTATGGGAACTCTATTGAATTCAGAGCCCTGTATTTTTGCATAAGATGATGAATTTTGCTTCTATGGTGTGATAAAACCAAAATTGTTTTCAATTTATTATTTGGATGCAATATTTCATTTATTGATACTTACAATTCATGCGGCTAATTTCATATAACCACCAGATCCAAGTTTGTGTTGCCCGTGTTTTTCTAGTCTTACCTTTGTTGCCTTTGATGTGTGGGGCAGCCTATGAAAAGTTTGAAATACATTAGATTATGTAAAAAGAAAGAGTAATCAGTATATAATTACATTGTTGATTGTATCACATACCTTCCTTGGCCCGGTGGTGTCTTTCCTTTTTTCTTTTCAGCCTTCTCCTTTCCATCTGACACCAGGTCCTTCCACTCCCTCTCTGGAATCATGGGGGGATGCTCGTACTTTTTGTTCTTCTCTAAATGTGACCTAGACCTATATTGGTCCCTCACATACTTTAGATAAGTACCAGCTTTCTTAAGGACCTTGGTTCAATTGAATGTGTTATTATCAAACAACACGACTAAATAGTTAATGAGCTCATCTTTTAAATCTTGATTTTGGGCATTCCACCATGTACGTATGGTGGGCCTAAAAATCTCCAATGTAATATCATTTAGATGTTTATAAAAAAACATCATTTCCTACAAAATGATCATGGGATCATTAGTCTAAAAAGAGTGATCAATAAGTAAATTTCAATTGGATTATATATAAAATAATTAAAACATTTTAAAGTACCTGAGACCTTCTCTATCTTTATAGGAATGAAATCCTCAGTTACCATAGATGTGACCAAAAATATTCCCGTACTAGTAATACATGAAGATCCAAGAAATGTTGCTAAAACATCACCAGTACTAGTGGCCTTTGCATCCCCAAGTACATGTCCTGACGCATGTTTTGACATGTGTTCACTGCCAGAGGGTGCACTACCTGATGCTTGCATGCTATGTGTTGCTGACATTTCAGTCAACAATATAGCCATGGATGATGGGGTCAAATGATGTGATGTATGTGCAAGAAGATTAGGATCGACACTTGTACCTTGATCATGGCTAGCAACATCATGAGGATGCAAAAAATCTTGTAAAAATAACACATATTTTAGTTCATGACATAAAAGAGTAAAAAATATAAAACCATGAATGAACTTATGTTATAATTAAAGATCTCATGACAGCTTACTTGCAAGTTTTGTGCTCTCTCAGTCAATATTTTAACCCTTTCTCTTATCTCATTTGTTTGAGGCACTATGAATAACAACTGAAGGATTTCTTCATTGCATTTTTTTGGGTCTTCCTTATCATATCCAGAGGGTTTGCAGAATATGTGATGTCATCATCACATAATAGTGATTGCACCTCTCTATGGATGCTCTCCTCTACTACTAGTGCCTTTCCCTGATCATCCGACTGCGACAAGAATATTAAAAACATTATCGAAATTAACCCAATAAACTTATGAAAAAAACATAATAATAAAACATTTTGTTCGTATCTAATTTGCACAATTACAATGAGGTAAACTTGTTGGGTAGAAGCACCTGAAGATGCATCACGATCTGTGCTATGGGCCAGAGCCTTCCCCCTATGATCAATGTCCCGCTGTGACAAAAAATAAATATAAAAAAACATTACCGAAATGAAACCAATAGACTTACGAAAAAAACATAATAATAAAATAGTATATTGGAGTCATTAATTGGAGGTTGGGTGAAATGGTATATAGTACGTACCACCCCCATAGTAACTTTTTTTGTATCTATGTGATTCAAATTATAATTGATTAGCAATTCTTCCCCTACAATTATTGATTTTATCACACATACGAATACACAGTTTCCCTTGCGCACCTCGAATATGCAATTGGGTTGCTTATTTGTTGACCTAGGTCATGTACTGTTTATAAACCCTACAATATTCCTTGATATTTTTTGCCTTTCATCAATGTACATAGCCACTTCTTTATTTTTATCCTTATCTTTTAGTTGTATATAATTTGTTGATAGTGCATACATACGCATACTTTGTGTATATCAAACCAGCTGCATTCAATCTTTGTAATTGTAATAGGGTCTAACATACTCCATCAATTTAGTAACTTTGTCATAATATACCTTTATTTCATCCATACAAAATAGGCCCAAACCATGTAATGATGATGGTGTTATGCGATATACCCTCTTGTTGACACAAAAACCAATGTTTATTGGAGGAAGTTCCCTGGGTACCCATTATTTCCATAGATGTTTGTACCTCAAGGGAACCTCGATGTCTCCTATGCTCTCGTCATCATAAGAACATGACCCCCCTTCAACAAGAAAAAATTCCATGCATTTACGCAATTTTCTTCTAATATTTTGACCTCTACTTGATCTCCCTCTTTTAGACCTACTACATGTCTCGCTTTCCTCTTCTCAACCTGAATTTCCCTCGCTCAAGGATGATAGATCTGAAAAATACTTATTTGGTGGTACCTGCACTCATAAGGATGTTGGATGAAGTTCTTTCATGGTGATGTGATCCCAAGGTATGGGGTTGGAGGATTAAAAACCAAGGTTGTCACTACTAGTCAAATGCATGTGGAGGTAACAATAGTTGTCAATGTATCAATAAACCTTGTAAGGGTCTGATGATCAGAGATCACTAGGTAAGCATGGGAATGGTTTGTAGGGTCACCAACCTTGTGTTTTGAAGCCTTGGGTTTTGGGAACATATAGAGGAGTCATTGTCTTGTTTCTTGGAGGTTGATTGGGTTAGTTGGTGGAAGGTTGCTATTACTTTTTGTACCTGTCTATGAAATTTTTTGGACCACCTTCTTTGAAGACAATAGTCCCTCTGAGGTAGTACTGGTGTCTGGTTAGTTAGTCTATGAAAAATTTTGGACCACCTTTGATGTGAAATAGCCCCTCGTGCAACCATCCTTTCAGTCTATTTCTAAATGGACAAACCCCTTGCCTTTAATGATTAAGCTCCATAGGTTTCTACCCTTATGGTTTTTTTGGTCCCCCAAATAAAATAATAAAAGATGGGCCCTACTCAGAAGAACCCCAAAATGTATCAGAGTTTGTTTCTTTCTTAAGAATCTAGTTAAAGAGGCTAATTGGGTCCCTCCCTATCCAACATTCCTTCACCATTTTCCTAATATGAATGTTATTTCATGTTTTAGAGGATTTAGGGAAAAATCATAAAGATAAGATGCAAGGGAATGAAGTTTCTTGACTGAAAAATTGTGTGCAGTCTATGAACAGAGTAATTATGAAGGTTAAGCCCTTAGGTTTTTGTGAAAAAACTTTGTAAACAAAATTTGATGCTTTGAAGATCATATACCAGTCAAACTAAACATGTCCCAAGCACTGGACAAGTGTACTTTGGTCAAGAGTTAGTAAAGCAACAAACCCTTATGCAAATCAGGCCTAATTAGGCCTAAATCTATCTGAGACAACAATATTTGAAGCTTGTGTTGTAAAAGTTTTGATATCGATTTTGAATATGTTTTATATCTGCAAGGAGGGCATTGAAAAGTGTGGATAGACTTGTGTAATAGTGCTTAGATTGTGAATGAAGCCCTGACAAATAGGTTGGCAGACAAGCGTTGCAAACAGGGTATGAAGGAACCAGTGATAGTAAGAAATTTAAGGGCTTTTGATGATTAAGTGTGAGTTCTTGGTTGTTTTAGTTAAGATATTACCAAGGTATAATTTGATCTCATTTTATATAAGGTTTGGTGTAAGCATGAAGTTAAAAAGTCCATTGCTTTGATTGATTTGTCTAATAATAGCCCTGTTTTGGAGACTAAAATGAAAGTACAGTATATGATTTTGTTAAATTGTCAAGAATAAAGGATGGGAGATGGTTTACATTTGTTTGAAGTGAAATGGAATGGAAATTGTGTGGTCTATATTAGCCTAAATACTATTTTGGTTCAGATTACTTTATGTTGAGTTGAAATTGTGAAGTTTAGGACAGTCATAAAGAGAGTTAATGATAAAATGAAAGGGAAGACTGGGTAATTGTTTGTTTTGATCAAGATGAAGTTGACTAAGGTGTTTGAAGGTCTAGTAATGGTTTGGAACTCTAAATAAAATTTGAGTGTCTGTGTTGATATTTATGAAGGGAAATATAGTTGAATAAGTGTGTCAAAAGAAGGAAAGTTCAAGATTTTTTGTGACTTATCAAATGAGATTGTGTGAGTTTGTTTCCTTCCTCTAACTATGCATCATGTACTTCTATATGTTCTATTATGGACAAGCACTAGGAATTTTTCATTGCACTCACGGACCATGTATTGTTTTCAGTCCCTTTGATCATTTGTGGACCTCAATATGTAAATTTATTTCATCGCAATTTAGAAATTTGAAACCTAGTGAACTTCGTGTGCTATTATGTGATAGGAATTCCTTTCAATTTTATAGTAGAAAAAATATGCTAAGATAGATACAAAAATTGCAGTTCACAAGCCAAAAATGGCCACCCAACTGATTGAACATCTCAAAGCTTGGTTGTTCAAACTAACCAGACACCAGTACTAGGTAGTACTTGGGTTTGTCAATGGGACATTGGCTTGAATTGACCAAAATATAGCATGCAACACCTTGAGGGAACAAACAAAGTCTAAATCACTATACTTGCAACAAGATTTATAAATGTGGAGGAAAAATCACTTACAGTCATTGTCCCTTGGTCGATTTTCCCTTTCTAAGTGCCCTCACCTCTCGCTCTGGTTTTCCTCTTGCCAAATGGTTCCTAGTATTCCTCCTCGACTCAATGGCCTTGCAACACTCAACCAGTGAAGTCTCACAACTCTCCACTTAGGGGTTGGATGCAGTGGTTCTCAGTGCAACTCTCCAGTTAGAGTCTTGGTGCAGTATGTTATGTTGTGCTCCTGCGTGTACGGGGCCAAAATTCAAAATATATAGTTTATATATATGTTATGTCAACATACAGTTTATATACAAAATATATATGCTATGTCAACATATAGTTTATTTTATTTTCTACAAAATATATTTTTTGTATGGTGGTTTGTTGAGCTTATATAGTTGGTTTTCTCTTTCTTTATATTTTTTGATGATTTATTTCCTATGACATGATTGAATATTATCTACAGTCCTAGTGATTGTTAAAAAGGCTTATGATATGTGATGTTTAATCATGATGGATGTCTAAGAATCAGTGATTGAAATACTACTTGAATAAAGATTGAGCTATCTGATATTTTATCATTTAAACATCATGGAAGAAATGCTTGCAATCAATGTCTTATTAATGTAGCCTACAAGGTTTCTTTTCCTAGTTCTTTTTGGTCCTATTCTTGTTATGACTTATTTTTTTACATTGGTCTATTACAGTAATGGGGATCATATCTAGTGAATCGATTCTTTCAGTCTCTTTGATTCTTATCCTTGTGCATAATGAGTTTTCTTTTATCCTATGATTCATTGATTGTTGGTTTAAAACACTCATTACAGCTAACATGGACATGAATTATGATGTGGGTGTGAGAAGGGATTGTTGAATATGAAGGAATGGTTTAGGAAAGTACTCCTTAATCCAATTGAGTCATTTTCTTGTCATGGAATGTGTTAAGAGACTTTAAAATTAATATATTCAATCTAGTTAATATTGACACATCTAAAGCATGCCAAAGACACTTTAGAGATATGTTATGACATAAAGAAGATTGTTAAGGTGATGTCAAGTCTTGATCCATTAGGGTAGGAAAACATAGATGCATTGGTACAAAAGGTTCCATTCAACTTGGGGGGAATGGATAATTACCTAAGGGGCTAATGTGAGATTGGACCAAGTTTATATTATGATACAAATAGCTTGAGAAAAGGGATGATGAAATGGTTAAGTATGAGAAATTGTAGAGATAAATATAACACCAAGGGAAGAACACTAGAAATAATTTTAGCACTATGGATTAATCCAAGACTCAAAACTCCACTAAGAGGAATTACCTCTTAAATTAATTCCATATGTGGGTTTATCCTCCAATATAGTGTCATTGGTTAGCTTATCATGTGAACTTCCACTATAAGTAGGATTACCATACACTTTCATAACATGCATGTGTGGTTTCAAAAGGTTTATACGTTCTTGTCAATTTGAAAGAAAGGCATGTTTTGACTTTTCCAATAGGTGTTAGAGGTTAATTTGACTTGGTTTTATCATTAGAGTGACAAACCTTGTGGTTTAGGTTCCATAAACAAAATATACTCATTTTTTTAGCTTCTTATTATCATCTTTATATTCAATGAGATTTTTAAAGATCATCTAAATATTCATTGCTAATGAAAATGCACAAACTGATGTGTAATAGATCCAAGGTGAGGCTCACAGAGCCTCATCTTTTGAAACCATTAACCAAAGAAATGCTAAGAACAATATATGAAAGAGATGAAGAATAAGGCAACTTGTATTATTAGGAAGGACGAGATGCCTTTACATAGCATGACCTCATTTTTGAGTCTCAAAACCATCCCATATCATCAATGCATGCGTCTAGGCTAACCATGTCAAGTTTCACTCCATACAAGCATAAATTGAAAAAAAATCAATGTTGGCCCCATTCACATGTCACTATGTGGGGTCAACATGAGGAAACGCTATTTTTTTGGGAATGAAATAACCAAAGATATGATCAAATAATATCTAATCATAAATAGTCATAGAGTAATTAGGATTTGATCATATGGAAATTTCTAGGAGAGCTACAATAGTTGTAACATCATGAATTAACAACATTAAAAAGTACATCATGAATTAATTATGTAATGACATAAAAATTAAAAACATCATGAATTAATTATGTAACCATATAAGTCAAATATAATTTTATCAGTAAATCAATATCAAATAGATAATATAATCGAATAACTCATACATTTCAATGTCATTGATCTTCTTCTTCATCCAACTCTTTGTCTGTATCATCCAATCCAGATTCGACATTGTAAGGATTGGTCATATCATCATCATCATCATTGAGATCAGTTTTGATAATGTCATCATCCACATGGATATCATCTTCATGAACATTAACTCCTACATCATCATGATCTACTTCCTCTTCTTTGACATCTTCATCAGGCACATCATCGACTAACTATTGATCCTGATCATCATCTACATCATCTTCTAGTTCTTTGATATCTTCTTCTTCCACCACATTATACTTTACCGACCTTCCTCTTGGATCATGTCTAACAACAAATGACCAACCCGGTTTACCTAGAACCTCTGATTAAAATACCTTCTCACATTGGCTTGGAAGAACATAGGCTTCATTTTCAGCTCACTCGATTGACCTTGTATTAACCATGGTAAATCCATTATCATGTTCAATAATAGTTCTCTCAGGATAATTTTCATTCAATCATAGCCTATACCATTGGATGACGAACATAATTAATTTGAAGGACTTAAAGTCACACTCAAGTATATCATCCAAAATCCCATAGTATCAATTTTCTGAGACTTCTAGATGTATGTCGCTTCTAGATGAAACATTAATCACTTGAAAGACTACAGTTATCCCAAAATCACAAGTTTTCTTCGTATCATCCAACTTTTTTATTTTAAATTTATGACCATTGCACCACATAGCCTTGTGGTGTTTCACCTGCAATATGTCAAACATGTAAAAAATATTGCATCTTCAGTTGATAAACATATTTATTCTTGGTTGAATGTATGCAAAGAAAAAAAAAATCAACATATATATACAACAATATAATTGAAAATAATTAAATAATATGGGTGATTAATATATTTATACGTACATGTTTATCTCTTAAACCATATGCTAAATCAATTTCCCTTGGTGTAACATTGGAATCTCCATTACGATGAGCTTCTTTAACCAATGAAGCTACACCTTCCCATGTTAATACGTGACCAGATTGTTGAAATCGTTCAATCCATACCGTCATCCAATCAAGATTATTTGTGACGTACAAATGTAGTGCATCCCACTCTCGACCAATTGTATCAAAAAAAAATTAAATTCACAAACGACGTATAATTAGTTAATTACCATGGTATACGAACTTAATTTATAATTGATATACCTAAAAACCTAACATCCCACTACCGATGATCTTATTATCTTTCATTATTGGATGAATTCAAATTAAAGGAATATGCACAAAGAATGAATTATGACCCTAAAGGGTACATACACTCTTGTAAGAAAAAGAAAAACCTTAGTGGATACACCCATGTTCCTATACCGGGGGAAGATGTATTTAAGAACAAAGAAGACAAAGAAGTAGAGGAGGTTTTAGAAAATTTCATGGAGTTAGAGAAAAAAAAGAAAAGGTTGCAAGAAATGAATGATTCATCTGAAGAAGAATCTGTGGGAGAAAATGAAGCATAATCATAGCAGAGAATAGTCTCTCGGATGATGAATGATGAATATAAAGAACTCCCTGACAAGGACTTACAAGTAGCCAAGGAATTACAGCCTATGAATCCTTTATTTCTGATAATGAGTTTGTCAAGTCAAGAGAATTTAAATCTTTTTTATATAATTACAAAGGAAAAAGGTTGAGGGAATCCATCCCAAATATTACCCTTGAAAATGAACAGCAATTGATGAAAAGGTTGAAAGATGATATAGACAGTGAAGTGCAGAACATGACCCCTAAAAGGGGTAGACATTTGTTACTTGAAGCTGGTGTAATAGTGTTTCCTGGTTGGGACCTCAATGCCTCTTTAATTTTTGATAGTTTATTGCATAACAAGGAAGGAGAATACAAGTTAAACATAGAGGTGTGAAGGAATTTTACATGGGGTCAAGATTCAATCCTAATGAAAATTCAATGTTGATATGGGCACTATACCCACCTCACAAAAGGCCAAAGATCATCGATATCAAAAAATCCTTTGGACACATGATGACCCTTACAGTTGGGGAAACTGACCTTGTGGCTTCAGCAGACATGGGCATAAGCATTTCCAAGTTCAACAAGGCACAAATAATACTATTGATGAAAGAAAGAAATTATTACAAAATTAAAAGTGAAAAATCAGATTTGGAAATTACTGCCATGAAAGATGCCAGAATGAGGATCACCTCTGGAACTGATATAGAGTTGTAGAGTGAATATGAGCAGTTGCAAGAAGAACATCAACAAATAGTAGAAAAGATGAAGGACCTTCAGTTTGACACTATAGAAACGATGTTGCACACGAGATTTACAAACCTGAAGATATGCCTTGATGATTTTTGGCATGTTCACAAAAAGAACTATGAAGCCATTCTTGAGCATGGGAGAGTGGAAAAAATATTGGGTACTAAGAGACATGATATGCAACTACATGATGGATCTGACACCAATTCCATATTGGTCATTGACACAATCATGAGAAAGCATGACAAATATGATGAAGACTTACACTCAGAAAACGCAGGGTTTGATGATACTGTGAAGTTGGGATTACCCAAATTATGTGATAAGAACGAGTTTCTGAAGGAACGAGATGATTGGATGGATGAATGCAATAGGATACTTCAGGAAGCATTGGATACAGTCAAAGCAAAAGGTCTATTGTTGGATGGAGCATGCAAACATATGGAATTGATGATAAAACTCGAATATGAAGCTCGAAATGCAATGCATGATGTGGATACCCATACCTTGGAGGAGTATAAAAAATATCTCTCAATGGCTAAGTCAATGTTAGGAGAAGATTAAATTGTTTTATAAGTTTAATTAAGATCATTAGTTTAATTATTTTCCAAAAGACAATCCGAAGAGACACCTTTGTTGTGTCTTCTTCTTATATATATGAAATTCAAATTGTAATATTTTATCATCAGCACTTTTTAAGATTTTAATACTTTTCAGCAGTAAAAGACTTATTTTCTGGAGTAATACAATACCAATACTTTTCTATTTGTGTGTGGAAGATACTTTAATTTGGATGAGTTCTCTATTGTTTCTTTTCAAGCAATTGAAGGAAATGTAAAATGTATTCTAATTAATCTCCATGACCATCTTATAATTACCTCTCACTATCCTCAATCTACCTTTCCCCATCAGGTACTCCCCTTCGAATTTGTTAATGGATTTGGGATCCCAAATGTGATCTACATGGATCTTTGTTGCAAACTTAGGAAGATATTCAATAATGTACACCATGTTCTGGTATACCATATATCCCTCCACCATAGAACCCTCAAGATGTGCTCTTTGTATAACCAAATCCTTCAAAAATTTCAAGTGCCTCTCAACCATCCACATTGACCTTGTGTGTACAGGTCCACACAATTCAATCTCCTCAACTTGGTGTATGAGACATCATACATAGTGACACCATTCCATAACTTTAGTAACTCGTTGATAAGAGGCTCGATATATACATTCATATCTTTAACTTGGTACTTACCTAGTTGAATGAACATAAACATTACACAATTATTATAACCATTTTACTGCAATATATATAAATTAATGTACATGACTATTAAATGAAAAAATATAAATCATTATGCAACAAATAAGAAAAATGAGATGCTACTACGTTAAATAAAATTGATGTAAACAAATACTTGGAACAATCATTGCCAACATTATGTGCTCCCTCTTTATTGACATCCATGGAGGAATGTTATTGTTGATAATAAAAACATGCCACACCGAGTAAATAGATCTCAGCTCTCCAAATGGATTGACACCGTCCGCTGACAATGAAAGCTTGATATTACGAGGCTCTTTAAAGTGTGGCCATTTTTCCTCCATGTCCCTAAATGCAGAACCATCCACAGGCATTCAAAGAATATCATCTCCACTTCTATTACGTGCATGGTAATCCATAAATTGTGCTAAGCTTTCACACCTAAATAATTGTTGCATACATGGAATAATGGGAATATAATGAAGAACCTTGCGAAGCACCTTTTTTGTTAGTTGATCTGTTTGATATCTACTAATATGACATTTCGGGCATTCTATTAAAAATTTATGTTGTTTATGATATATGATATGATCATTGGGACATGCATCTATTGCTTGATACTCCATTCCAATATCTTTCATAATGGCAGATAAATCTCGGTATGAGCGAGGTAAAATATTTGATGGTGGTAACAAAAATTCACCTATCAATCTACAACAAAAAAAAAAAATTGTTAATATAAAGAATATTAATGGTACATATTTCATCCTTTATTTACTAGTGATGAACTAACAACAAAAATAGATGAAAAAAGATGACATATATGACATACCTTAACATCTGTGAGATTGCTATGTTGGATAAACCATTCATAAACTTCAAGTTCACCAAAAACAATATAGCAGAGAGAAGAGTTGTTTCAAAGCCTTCATAAAGGGGCTTGTATGCCTTCTCAAGTACAGGTAAATCATGAACATCATCAAAGTCATCTCGATCATCATGATCACCTGCGCCACTAAATGTGTCATGGATCAATGTTTGTATCATCATCTTCAACTGTGTTTTCTAGTGCATGATCATCTTCTTCCATAGGATCATTAACTTCATCTTTGATATCTACAGCTCCATGTTCCTCCGCTTGCAAAACCACATTCTTCGGGTCATGATAATCCATATCATGTGCCCTAGAGCGCCCCACCTTTATAATAATGATCGACACAAATAAACCATGATCATGATCAAGTAATTTTGTATATATATAAAAATTGTTAAAACGAAATAAACATTTACAAATTCAATCAATATAAAGACATATAATGAACAACTTACCAATGGATGATAATCATGCCCCCCTTCAACGTGACCATGTTGCCTACAATGTTTCTCAGCTGTTGTGATTAAAAGTCTTCTCGTCTTTAAGCCCTTGCAATTATTGCAAGGACAATAACATTTCCCATCACCCTTTCTTTTCAATCTAGCCCACAATCTAGCAAGTGTCTCTTCATTTTGTTCTGCACTAATATTAGCTGACATGATTTTTCTTTACCAAGCTTGAGTATTTTGATCTTCAAAAAATATCAAACTCACACTCCAATAATTTTTAATCATAGACAGGTAACAAAATCTAATAATTCTAATATTTTACACCAAAAAAATTCGGCCTATAACCTCCACAAACTATCACAAGTATAGAAAATTTGCAAGTATAGCAAAACATTGTCGCAAGTATAGATAAATTGTCGAACTCACTTTTATTTATTAAAAAACATTCGTCGGAACCCCAATGAACGCTAACCATATACCCGTCAGCCCACAAATTAAGGAGGCTCACCATATGTCAGCTCACAAATTGATGGAAGGGGATGGTTGACTTTAAGTGTATGTCGAATAGCAATGAAAATCACGGAGCGCGTAATTTCGACAAACGTCAGGCATAATTTTTTATTTTATTTTTAAATCACATTAAATACACAGGTACCCGACGATACATCTAATTATACATCTTTCGTCGGAAAGTTTCATCATATTTTGTAGTCAAATGAGATATGTAGAATATTTGTCCATATTCACCTTCCAATGCATGAAATTTTGATGTCCCTTACTTATCTTCAGAGATACTTACCACCTTTTTGCACTTGCAATTAGTCTTTCTCTATCTAAAATGTGGGTAGTATTCTATAAGGGCTTCTTTTGCCTCTTCTTGCTTCTTTTTCACATGGAGGGTGTCTAATTGTGCAGCCAAGTGGTTGATGATATCATCCTTCATATTTGATAGAAGATTGCTCAGCTCTATTCTAGACACTCCATTATGTGACTTGCTAAGGGAAGATGTCCTATCTCCTCTAACCTTCTTGATAAAAGACCTTGAATAGTTCTTGCATGCTTTGTAGATTTCCTCAAATTATGTCTATGAGATATCTCCTATCCCAATGAGGTTAAGTGGATCCATGCAATCCTCATTAATCCCTCTCAATAATATCAACTTTAAGGACTCATCAGAGAGTCCATTTTGGTGGGATTTCTTAAGGAAAAACTAAAAACTCTCTATATAGTCTTCCAAGGATTCGTATTCCTTTTGTCACATCCTAAAGATGTCATCCCTCTTTCTATCTATGTCTTTGCAGTAATCTTGGTACTTTTCCAAGAACTTTATCTTCATGAAATTCCAATTTGGAACAAAATCTCTTCCCAAACCCATAAACCATCTCACAGTAGCATCCTTCAGTGTTGCTAAAAATAATTTAAGCATGTGTGCATCTATGGTATAATCATAAATTTTTCATAGCACATCAAACTCAAAAATGAAGGTATCTAGATCCTCTATGACCAACCCATTGGAGATAGGTAATTATGAAGGAGGCGTGTTCTTCAAAGTAGTTGCTCTCTCCTGGTTGGCAATGGGGAACTCAAAGGTTACATGCTCTAGTGGGTCTTGAACTGTTGCATCAGCCATGATGTTGATGTGTATGTGGGAAGTCTCCTCTATATCTGGTGCGGGTAATGGTATCAGGGATGATTCTTCTTTAGGAATACCCTCGCTCTATTCACTTTGTCCACCAATATCCTTTATAGCTTTGTGTGTTGAGGGGAGAAATATTCCCAAAGCATCTCATTTCCTTTGCATATAATGAATATGACTCTTTGGATCAACAATTCCTACACATTGTTAGTAAAGTGTGTTATATTTGTGGGTTAAAACCTAATTACCCTAATGCTAAAAGAAAAAAAACTTAAACTATGAAAACTTGAAATTACACAAGAGAATCCTAAACATAGCATCGTCCCCGACAATGACACCAAAAATATAAGGCCTTTATAATTTTCAATCAATTTGGTTTCCATGAGTGGACACACAATTCAAAGGATAGTTTCCTAACTGAATAATTCACCAAACCGTCACAAAGGCTTCATTAAATTATTAACCAAAGCTCATAAGATTTTAACAATGATGGAACTATATGTGCTTTCAAGGATCCTAACTACACCCTATATTGATGAAACACGGGTGGTCACATATGTAATGAAAACTATAAAGGTTGGAAAGGAAAGTAAACTATAAAATTGCAAAACATGGGAAATAACATGAATCTATTGCTTATGCTACGGGTAGCTTCTGCTTAACATTGTAACTGCTAACTACTGAATTTGAACTTGAAACTAACTAACACTACTAACCTTTGACTCCTAACTTCTTCAGAGACTAACTCAACATAATGTTACATAATGTAATTCATGCTAAATTTAATCATTCACAGAATTCACATACATATAAGTGAGAATTCAGATAAATGGATACAACAATGTAACTGTGAACCCCAATCCTATACCTACACAAATACAAGAAGAAAATGCATTAGTAAGCTCATATGCAAGATAAAACAAGGATTCCCCATGAAATCCATCTACAATGCTTAATAATAGGAAAAACAAAGAACAAACATGAAAAGATAAATGAAATCCTAATTAAGCAATGCAAACTCTTGATCCCAAGGGGGAATTGGTGCCAATTGGCATGTCGAAATTGGCCCTTTCCCAACTCCTTTGTAAGCTTTTATGATTTGATGGAGATTGTAGCTCCTTGATGAGATTTTGGCATAACCTAGCTATGAAACCATAAAAATGATGAACACTTGCTATGAAGTAGACAAAATTAGCTCTCAATGTGAAGAGAGTAACTTTGCTCAAATTGTGGATGATATTGCAATAGAGGAGGCCTCTATTTATAGATTTGAAGAATGGGAGATTGAAGGATTTGGGTGAATGTGGGACAAAAGACCAACCAATGAGAGAATGCCTCTTGTCCACATGTGATTGGAGGAGGAATGAGCACATTTTGATCAATGTGCATGATAAATGCTATGAGATTCAAATTTGAAATTTGAATGTGACATGTTTAGAGGGAAGGGAAATGGAGTTAATGTCATTTGGCTCAATGCAAAGGACATGTAAGAGAAGTGAATGCTTTGTTGGAAGTACAAATCCACTTGGATTTTGAATTCAAATTTGAAGGAATATTCCTCATTTATTCCATGTTGAGAGAAAATAGGCAATTTAATAAATCAAAGTAATTGATTTATTGTGCAAGTTGCATTCTCTAGAGGATGTGACATGGATTAAGATTAAATTAATCAAAGTTTGATTAATTTAATGAAGAATTTAGGAGATGTGACAATTTAGACTTAAATTTGATTTAAATCATAATTGAGAGGAAAGGTTTATTTAAATAAATTTTTTGATTTATTTAACCAAAGGGGATAATGTTAGATTAAATCAAATAATGTTTAATTTATTCAATTTATTCAATTTAATTAGAGGACTTTAGGGATTTAATGAATTATTTAATTAAAGAGGAATTGGGGATTAATTAAATTAAACTAATTAATTTAATCAACAAGGGGAAAAGACCTAATTAGATAAATAATGATTTATCTTATTAAGAGATGAAAAAGTGATGATAAGCTGAGAGTATGATTTAGGACGAAGAGATGTTAGTAATCAGGATCAAGTGTGTCAGTATATTTTCCATGTCTACAGTAACATCTCATCTAATGTAGAAAATAATATGGGTTGGCAATACCTTGAGTGGCCCTTTCTTGAGTTGCTTCACCCACAGGAGATATCAAATACACACTATTGATCAAAAAATTATGAAAATAACTAAAATCCTTTATTGCATAAGAACTAAACTTATTATAGTCTGACAAGAATCTTTAGAAGATTTCCCATTCAAAGATACATATCCATTACAAATAAATAATGGAAAAGTAACAAAAATAAAGTATTGTTTGGTAAAATAATCCAAAAACTATAACTAAAAACTAGATTTGATCCTCAACCATTGATCCCAATATATAGGTACTAGAGGAGTTTTTATTCACACAAGGACTAAAAATAGGATATAAATACATACTTCCACTCTCCCTCAAGAATAGGGAGAGGACTAATTTGTGCAACTGATAGCAATAATTGAAAAAGACAAAAGAAGATAATTCAAACTATAACTCTGCCTTAACAGTATGATAGAGACGTGCTCTATGAAAACTATCATGTCATTAAGCTTTCCCACTCATAGTAGACTCCTTCCTATCATCTTATTCGATGCTAGTGGTGACTCACAATTGACCATTCAATTGTCACCTTTATTCCTTCTTGGAGTTGCCGCATTTCAATAATTTTGGATTCTATCCCCCACATCTGGTTGTGATCTTATGCTATAGGCTGTAAATCCAATTACTATGGGTCATAGTTCTCCTTAGCTGCAAAAAGGTTAGTTTCATCCTAAATCATACACATCATTAACAATCATAAATCAAGCATTAAATCATACTGAATTTCATGAACATTCATACATCCACACATACAAATACCATCATATCATAATTATATTTCCACATACTAAAGTCTGGTTTAAGATGCATGAAAGGTATAAAAGATGTATAAGTCTTAGTATTATTTTTGAACTTGGCAGGTTGAAATACTAAAATTCATAAACTTAATGAAAGAAAACTAGATATTATCTAAGATCATCAAACATGTCCATAAAAGAAGGAAAAATAATCAAATCCATATTATTACTGATATAAGACAGAAATCCCTCAATAAATATAACTTGTAGCTCATCGTTATCTAATTAGTGCTTTAGGTTACCATATTATGATTGAAACAAAATAACATAATTATTGATATTTTCTTTAATCTTTTTAGCATACTTAGTCAAACCATCCATAGTTATTTATAGGGCCATGATAATGTAAAAATATTTTAGTAAAGTAGTAGCTAGCTTATTAAATTAAAATATATGGAACTGGTAATTAGAAGAAAACCATTGAACAACATAATCCTCTAAGATTATTAGGAAAAACTAGGCTAGGACCTTATCTTCATATGTAAAATATAAACATAAACAATGTAAGTTTGTAAATAGATTTTGGGGTATCCTTTTCTATTATAAAACTTAAATCATAGTGTGACAAAACCATGAGGCAATGGATATGCAAAAACCTCGAGGACAAGAAGTGTACTATGTAAAGGATTGCATGTGATATAATATTTATTCTTATTTGTATTGTCCATATTTTTCTTAAGATTGAAAAAATAGTATATATGGTATAGGTAGGGATAATAGTGGTATGAGGAGTGTGGGAAATAATTGATCTAATTTCAATCTAAGAATCAAAGGAAATACTTGTATGTAGCAATAAGCTTATAACATAATGCAAAAAAAGAGATTTTTATCCATTTGGTGCTTGTTATGTGAAATATTTGGAGGAGAAGCAATCCATGAGGAGGAAGATAAGGTGACTTGTATGAATAATATGTTAGCATTCATTTATACTTTGTGAATAGACAAATAATTATAAAGACATTGGTGGGAAAAAATTTACCATGATCAAGCAAGGAAGACATCTTTTTTATTTTCTACATTGTGAGTTGGGAGAATAATCTCCTCCTAAAACTATGTACAAAGGTTATATTTGTATAATGGTTGTCAACTAGGCCTAAAATTAAAAGGTTAACATATATTATGGTGCATTCCCCATGTGGCTAGGGTGATTTATATTGGATCCACATGGTTCTAGTTAATTGAAATAAACACGTAGAGTAGCCACTACCATTTATTGTATGTGTATGGATACAAATTAAATATATTGGTATAGATTCACATGTTACCAATATGCAGTTCAAGTAAAAGGTAGAGATATTGGTGTAATATTTGGTAATTATGTTGTCAAAGATAATGTAAACCCCCTAATATTGATCAACATGATCGAAGAGTGTGAATGTGTGGTTATATTCATTTGGTTGTGCAAATTTATCAAATTTGATACTTTCATGTATATGTACAAATTCATTCTACTAAAATCCTTCATTCTCATTCAATGCATCTGGGTGCAAATTATTTGTAGAATAAAATATTGTGGCATGAAAGGAGTTGATGTTGTATAGATGTGTATAAATTTAATTTGTGTGAAATTATGCATAGATCAAAAATGAAACAAGCATAATGAAAATGTGTGAAAGGAGGTAATGGCATGGCCATGGAAAGAATGGAAAAAGGAATCACATTTTAAAGTGAAGTGGACATAAGATGTGAGGAAGGAATGGTATGACTATTATAAGTATAGGCAATAAAACTCGTATGGATATGTGTGAAAGGATGGGATGTGATTGTAATTATAATAGCAAGATTAGAAGAGATAGGTATTACACTAGGGGAAGGAACATGAATGGTAGTGGTCATGGAAGGATAAGGATCATTTTTGAGAGGATACACCATTAAAAGAATCCAAAAATTGGCAATGCAATTATTATCATCATTTTTAGGCCCATCCTCTAAAAATATCCTTCAAAACACTTGGGAGAATTAAAGGGTTATGTTTTTTGGTCTTTAAGCAAGTTTTCAAAACTATGTCAGTTGCCGACATAGTTTTAGAACTTGCATCTTACCTGGCAGGCTTAGCTTTTTGAAAGTACGCAGATTGGTCTCAAAACCCAAAAGATCATAAAGAAATTTGTAATCTAAAAAGAGAATCACATGGGAAAATATCAAAGTATTTAAAGGTTTGGAGGTATTATATACATTTTTGAAACCTTTGTTGGTTCCCGACAAGGTTTCCAAAACTTCTTCATTCACGCCAAAGTTTTAAAGATAAAAGTTGTAATTATTCTTTTAAGTATTTTTATAATACTAATGGGAAAATTAAAAGTTCCAATTTTATTATGTATAGAGGCACAAAGGAAAGTTTCTACAACTGTGGTAGACTCCAAAACATTTCCAAAACTCACCCAAAAATATTGAACTAGTGAATTTAAGGCCAAAAATTACTTCATTATTGAGGATGTATTTACAAAAAAGAGAAGATTTCTTGTAAGAAAATGCAGTGTTTCATTCATTCCACATAAACATAAAATGAATGGTATCAAAAAGTAAATGAAAATTAGACAAAGATCTCCATAACATGGAGTAATTCGGAAAGCCAAAAAGATATATATATTCATATATGTATCAATAAAAGTTTTGTATTACATTGCCAAAAATGAGGGTGATTTCACAGCACAGGGGTTTTTAGATGCAAAAGGTGAACATGAGGACTCTGATAGCCTCAATCACCTCTTGTGTACACTCTATTTGAGCTAGGGAGAAAATTCTTTCATTGAGTTTGACATAGTGGGTGAATGTCTCCATTTGTTGCTCTTGAGGCCAACACACAGTAGAGTAACAGCTTGACTATCCCTCTCATTATGCAGTGCACACAAGTGATACAAATTGCATCACCAATCAATCCCACACATAGATGAATAGAAATTCCCCTTAAGGCATCTTCAACACATTGCAAATACTGTGGGTAGACCAGATGCTTAGCATCCCACAAAGCCCATTTGAAAAGACCAAAAGTACACACAATATTGTATAGAAAGCACTCAAGCATATTGGATTTTTGAACATGCACTTATGACATGAAGTGCTCGCCAATAATCTTGTGGATGATCCTCTTCCACATTTTTGTGGATGAGGAATACCTCCATCAATTTATCTAGCACCAACCTATGAACAACATTGCATTTGACACCTTCCACGACCAATAAATCACTCTCCATCACCACTTCACTCGATGAGCTTGGCATACTTGAAGAATTAACCAACATTGTGTAGAATGAATAGTGGTGAAGAGGATTTATAGTGACAGAGGAAAATGGGTAGAGATTATTTGAAAATAATTAGTGTTGAAGTACACACAAATTGCTTTGAACTTAATTAACACAAGAAAGGTGATGTGATGGAGATCTAGTGAGTTGGATTCAAGAAATCCTTAGCATTTAAAGAAATTACATAGAAAAATCTTAGGTGGCATATCAACAGTCACCAAGAAGAGAAGGTGGTAGATCTATCACATGGGAGAAGGCCACGTGGTATGATCATAGTAGGAAATAATTCATCCTCCTATCATATCAATCAAGAGATAGGATGTAATCATAACCATCCCCAAAAATAGCAATTAATAAAGGATTTGTCATAATCTGATAAGGTTTGTCGATTTCTAGCCAACCTTCTATTTGGCCAGACAGCGGTTGACATCCAAGAATCATTTTCAAGAAAATCCTAACCGTTACAATCTCCGAGTTTAAATATTTAGTTGTAAGAGGTTGTAGGGGTCCAACATTTTGATCCCCCTTGCATTGTGATGCATGAGTGAGAATCGAATATAATAAAGGATCAAATTTTGTAGTTTTAATTCATTTTCTATGAATGTTATTGTCTATGTGCAGTAATTATGAATTAGATATTAATGTTTGTGAGTGAGTTTGTGAGCTTTGACAAGCATTTGGATATTCCTTCCCTTTTAGGATGTGTTGTTTAGTAAAATTTAATTCATTCTATTTGTAGTAAGTGATTGAGATTTTACCGAATCGAGTTAATAGGCATTAGTAATTTGATCTCCGAGTCATGGTATTGATCGTTTTCTATACCATTTCATTTTAGCATACTATTTGAACTTAAAGTATTTCTTTTCACGCTTTTATCATGACTATGAACAAGTATTAGTTTGTCTTTCTTGCTTTCTAGTCAAAAGAATACCCTTGAGTTTATATATTTAAAAATTAAAAATAATATCAGAAGAGGGAGTTGTACCTCAACCAAAATTTAGAGGAAGATTACCAATGCAATGGTAATCTCTCCAACTATTGTGAATTGATGTGTCCTTCTTGGGCATCATAGAGACATTTGTATTCAATTTCATAAAGTAAAAATATGTTCACTAATAGCCATAAAGATGTCAATTCCAAATTGAGCACTTATTATTTTCTTATGTAAATGGGATGCCAATGTTTTGGGAGATAGAACATTGGTAAGTGTATAAACAAGTAATTTTCCAAAAATAGCAATACCTTGCTCACTATATACACATCATGATAAAAATCATATTGTTATCCATGATTCTTTAGATTATTCTCAATGTGAGTATAAAAATACTTCATTATCATTTGAATGGGTAGCCATGTTAAGGTGTAAATGACCACTCCTTCACAAAGGAAGATTAGTATCTTGAGTATCTAGTGGCATAAATAAAACAACATGGATAAGAGAGGTATATAAATAAGTCAAAATTAAATCAATATTATATTTGTAATATCAAAAAAATCAATAAGTGATTATATTTGAAACTAGTGCAAAATGTAAGCCCTATAGGTCAAAACAAGGGTGAAAGAAATATGAGATCAATAATTGTATACCAACCCTAAAATAGATAAAGCAATGAAATATTACACAAGATCCCACTTAAACCCTAGGAAAAATTAATATGAATTGTAATCAATAAAAAAATTGATATCTCAAACCCTAATAAAGTAGGTAAAACTTTAAGGGAAAACCATAGGTTGTGTTAATTAAATTTAGGTTCACCAAAATGTAAAGAATAAAAAATGATTTTTACATGAATTATCTTGGTTAATTAAATCAAGACACTCAATTGATAAAAAATAACCTAAATATTAGATATAGAATATATTAATAAATGCACAAAAATTAAATGAGTGTAGTAGGTGTTCTTAGCTATAGGATTGATAATGGATAAGTGTTACTCACACAATTGTAGATCAATCCACCTTTATCAAAAAATTAATTATCTTATTTTGATTAATGTGTTGGGTCTAAATTTCCCCAAAAAAATGATGTAGGTTGAACATAAGTGGACCATAAGTTTGATGCTAAGTGGACCATAATTTTGATGTTAAATGTTGGAAACTTTATTTACCACATAGAATTGATTTGAGATGCATAAGAATAATTTGATAGAATATATTTTCAAGGATTTATTTGAATTTTCATTCTAGATACACAAAAATTTCAAGGTGGTGTTTAGATACATTATTAAGGAGATTATTGACTCAATAGATGAAGGATTTCTCCTAGAACAAACCCCCTAGTGGATCAAATTAAAAATGATGGAAAAGATCAAAGACAACATTCATAGGAATGGAAATGGCCTATTTGATAATGATATATATTAATTTTTTATTTCCCTTTTAGAATTGAAATTTTCTCTAATTATCCTCCAATTAAATTCTAGCATAACATTATTCCTTATGAATTAAGTGCACAATGAATATCCTTAAATATAGTGGCATATCAACATGCCAAATAAAACATGTGTTAGGTTAGTTCACAACAATTAATTATACAAAGGGGCGAAGGATTTAAATATAGCTCCTACACTACTCAGATTGACTTGGATCAATCTCATAGCACTTAGAAACGATATAAAAGGATTAGGTGTTGATTTCAAGGTGGAGAATAAATATTTGGGAATTAGCATGAATGGTTCAGTGAAATAGAGATGAATGGATATGGGATTATGAGATAATTTGGATAGAAGAGCATGCCACTTATCGATATACTACTACATTAATAAATTACCATCAAGTTGGACATAAATCTAAATACGAAATGACATGGATATGTTATTTTTCTATTAAAAATATAAAACAATTGCTAAATTATATATGATTAATGGGAATAAAATGAGAATTAATAGGAGTATACATCCTCTTTATTCACAATATCATCATAGGCATGTGTCACTTTTCTAATTATATATTACCTCATATTTCAGATTTAATCTTACTTTACCTTTCAAAAATTGTCATGTTTTTTATTAATGATAAACAGGTTCTGAAGGGTACCTGAAACCCTGTACAAAAAAAGACAGTGGCAACCTTAGAAGAAGAGGGTTTCTTCCCACCAAAGGAGGGCATGTAATCAAGGTCGGTAATAGCCATCAGACCACCCCTCCAAATTCTCTTCAATTTCAGTTCCTTCACTTTCAGAAACTTCTTCAATCTGACATTTCCCACTTCCTTTCCTCTTTTTGTTCAAAACAAGGGAACGGGGAGCATCAACAATAAATTTGGCTTTAATAAAATCAACAATGAGCAAGATCAAACCCTCATGCAGAAAAGGGTTTCTAGCATTCTTCCTAAAATTCAAGATTCCTTCCTCCAAAGATAGAAACAGGTGAAACAGGAAGGAAATGAGCTTACCGTGTCGAAAATGATTCAACAAAATGAAATGGTGACCATACAGTATAGTGCAATGTCTAACCATTTTAGCACGCTCTCTATCCTGGAGAAAATTTTGCCTGGCTAGCTATGAGAGATTCTTATCTCTATAAAATTTGCTTCCTTTCGAAGACATTCTAGTCACCTCCGCAATGAAGTCTTCATTAATTCAAAAATCTCCCCCAAAAAAATTGAGAACATACCCATGCCAGGCATCCACACATTCTTTGGAAACATTGGACTTAAAACCATGTAATTTTTTCATAAACGGGATCACCCCACCCTTCTGCAAGATAGCCCAAACTTTAGCATTAGACTTTAGGTTTTCACAGGAAAGTGGCTCCATTCTGCACCTATCTCCACCCATCATCGAAAGCTTTGCCAATGCAGAGAGAAAATACTCACAACAATAGAAAAATAATAAGGCAAGAGCGAAATGAACACCCAGAAAGCATGGGAGTCTATCAAGAGCGGTACCACACACAATAATGGCAAGGATACTTATGCAACACAAATTTGAATGCCCACAACTTCCAATAAATGTCACTTGCATAGAGTGTCTAATCAGCCAGCTAGGAACATCAAACTCACTTGAACCAAAAGCTAAGAAGATGGAAAACTCCAACGTGTTAAGATTTGTCATTATGAAGGAGATTAATTAACTCAAATGGTAGGATGTCATTCACCTCTCACGACCTAGCTGATGTCACCCCAAAATTAGCAACCCAATCCGCCACATGATTCGCCTCTCTAAAGTATGTGAAATATATGTGTCATCAAACTCTTGAATCTGAGCAAGGGCATCAACTATAAATTTTTCAATATTCCATGATGGGGGGGATGTCTTCCTAAGACAATTCACAATATTAAGGGAATACCCTTCGATCCATAGCTTTGGGACTCCCTTATCTTTAGCTAATTTAATACTATGATAGGTTGTCGCAGCTTCAACAAAGTGGTTTTTTTTGGGTTCCCAAAGGGAGTGCCACTTCTGAAACTAACCTACCATTATGATCTCTTAACACCCCCCCACAACCAGCAAGACCCTGATTGCCTTTAGCCGAACCATCAAAGTTGATTTTATGCTAAACAGGAGGAGGAGGAGGAAACCAAACAACCCCTTCCCTATCCAAATTAGCCTTCTTCAAGGGCTTAATAATATCAAAGGGAAGTTTCCACCAGGAATACATCGCAGCATCATAATTAGATACCCTCGCATGCCCTAAAATATCAATTTTCTCAACCACCAACATAAAATTATCCCTAATAAAAGACAAAATTTTAAAGAAAAGAGAGAGGGGGAAGGGAAGCCTCCCTGAAAATTTTGTTGCTCCTCTCCTTCCACAATCCCTAGACATTATGAGGAAGGATAAGGGACCAAAATAACATCAAGGAAGGATTAGAATAAGGTGCATTCCATTGACGCCAGAGCTCCCAAACCGAAGATGGAAAAATCCATTCCACATGCCAAAGATTGAGAAAAAGAGATCAAACTTCCTAAGCAAAACTACACCAAATAAACAAATGAGAAAAGTCCTCTGCATCCATCATACAAAGGTAGCATCTATTGGGTATAGAAAAACTTCTTTTTCAAAGATTGGCAATGGTTAAGATCTTATCTTGCACCGTCAACCAAAGAAAAATGTTGATTTTAGGGATCAACTTCGAGGACCAAACTAAAACCCATGACAACCTAGGCCCCATAATATAATTAAGGGACTTGAATGCAGAAGCCACCATATATAGCCCTTGCGGACTCCATCTCCAAATCATCTTGTCTCTTTTAAGGGAAACTAGGATATGAATTTTAGATAAATCACTATACAGTTCCCCTAGCTTAGGAAACTCCTCATGTATCCTTCTCCATTCCCTATTCATAATATAATCCGCAACATAGCTTCCAAATTCCCTGATACACAAATCCCTCCAAGGAGCCACCCAATCAGCATCCCATAGAGGACCATGTCAAAACCACCAATCATCCCAAAAAAGGATATCCCTACCATTCCCGACCAACCATTGGATGCCAGCAGAAACAACACCTCTAGCTCTAACCAACAAATTTCAAAAAAAGAACCCAAAGGAGGGGAGAAATCATCTCCGAGGAACTCCCAAAATTTATCCACTTGAGCAAGATATTTGGAAGCCAAAATCTCCGGCCAATCCTTCTCGCCATGGAGAAAGTTCCAAAGCTACTTGGCCACAAGAGCTAAATTGAAGGGTTTAATCCTACGTAGGCCCAAACCACCTTTGTGTTTTGAATGGAAAACCTCCTCCTAGGAAACCAGACTCAATCTCTTCTTCTCCTCCACACCTGACCAAAGAAATATTTTTTGATACTCTCAATCTTAACCCAAAACTTACGAGGCATCTAAAAGAGGCTAAGAGCATAAACTGGGAGATTCTACAACATGAACTTAATTAACACCAATTTTCCAGCTTGGCTAAGTAAAGTACCTTTCCAACCCGACAACATTGCACTTATCAATTAGACCATTCCAAAAGGAATTAGGGACTAGGTTAGCACCAAGAGGCAAGCCAAGATAGGTAGAAGGAAAATATCCCACTGAACACTAAAGAATACCAACAATTCTTTGCATCCTTCTTTTTGTAGTGTTAAGGAAGAAAATTGTGCTCTTAGGAAGACGCACAAGCTGACTCATAATTTTGGAGAGTCAACTTAATAGACTTAGCTTCTGCAATTGACGCCTCACCCATAATCAAAGTATCGTCAACAAATTTTTGATGAGAATAGGGGGGAAGACAAAGGTCTCAACCCCTTAAGATATCTCGAAGAGAGTTTCAGCTGCAACGACCTCCCCAAAGATTTAGCCAGGATGATGAAGAGGAAGGGTGAAATTGGGTCACCCTGTCTAACCCCCTAGAGCTCTTAAACAAATATTATAGAGAGCCATTAACCAACATAGAGAAGGAAACCATCAAAATGAGGCTCTAAATCAGCTTAACAAAATTATTAGAAAAACCAAAAGCAGAAAGGATTCTGAGCAAAAAAGGCCAATTAACCTGGTCATAAGCTTTAACCAAATCCAATTTTAATAAAAAACTAGCCTTTTTATTAACCATTAGCGAATGAATATTTTCATGCACAGTAATAATAGGGACAATAATTTTCCTGCCTGCAACAAAGCCACTTTATTGAGGATAAATGATCATAGGGAGAATCCGCTGCAACCTAACCGCTAAAACCTTAGAGAAAATCTTGTAAATTGAGTTGCATAGGCTGATAGGTCTAAACTCATTGAAGGCCGAGGCCCCAAGAATTTTTGGAATCAGCACCAAGAAAGTCGCATTCAGTTCCTTGAGCAAGTTACGACTGCCAAAAAACACTTTGGTCACATCCACCACATCCTTAGAAACAATAGACCAAAATTCTTGGAAGAAGAACATGGGAAAACCATCAGGGCCAAGGGCCTTGTTCCCAACAAAAGAGAAAACAACATATCTAATTTCCTCTACACAAGGAATACTACAGAGCATGTGATTAAGATCATTTGTCATAATTCGAGGAATAACCTCCAACAACTGATCCTTGGCTTGCAAGGATGGGACAAAATCATCAGTCAAAAGGTTAAAAAAGAAGGAGATCACCGCCCGCCTAATCTCTTCCTCATCATCAATCACCCCATCAACATGATGAATATTCTTGATACGATTGGAGGCACGATGCTTCAAAGTGGTTAGATGAAAGAATTTCATATTCCTATCACTACAGTTGAGCCACACCGTATGTGACCTCTATTTCTAGAAATCCTCCTCCTTTGCCAGACAAGAGTACCCCCTCTTCATTTACCAGATTAGCATTATAACTTGAAGCCTGAATATTCTATTGCACAATATCAAGATCCACCTTGATATGGGATTTCTCATGGAAGATATTACCGAAAGAAGACTTATTCCAATTCCTCACATTGGCCTTAACAGAAACCAACTTTTTTTCCACTCTATACATAGCATAGCCATCCACCTGAATATCCCAACACAAGCTTGACTTTGAAGTTCAGGTGAGACATCCACATTTTTTTGAACTTGAAGGGGAAGGATCTCCTACACCCAGCCACCTCAACCGACAAAGAGATAGGAAAATGGTCAAAACCTAGCCTTGTGAGAGTATAAATGGAGCAAGAAAAATGAGTCACCCACTCGTGAGAGAGGAGGGCCCAATTAAGCTTCACTTGGATCAAAGAATCTGCACACCTATGATTCAACCAAGTATATGAAGCACCTTGCAAATCAATATCAAACAAAGCATTTTCATTAACAAAAGACATCAATTCGAATATGCTTTCGCCGGCAATCTCAGAACCACCCTCATTATCACCAGAACTCAATGGAGTATTAAAATCTCCCATCACTAACTAGTGTTTAGAAGGATAATTCACTTTAAAGGAACTCATATTCTCCTAGAATCGCTTCCAAGCACTTTTGACATTAGGAGCATAGATATTCGAGGTGACCCAAGAAAAATCACTCCTACTATGATAAAAGGAAGTAGCAATGTGATTTGGGACCCCAAAGATAGGCTTACCTACAACCACTCTCATATTCCTGAAAGTAGCCACACCCCTAGAAGCACCATCCACATCAAAACCATGAAGGCCACAATCCTTAAAGAATCTTTTCTTCAAACACTCCAATCTTTCAATAGGCATTTTCATTTCTTGAATCAAGATCGCATCCGGTTTATGATCCCTCACTAAGTTAGCAAAGAGATCCTTCTTCTGGGGGTTATTCAATCCTCAAATGTTCCAAGAAATAATCTTCATAGAAGATTCTGAGATGCTCCCTTAAGACACATCTCAAATAAATTTTTCTGGGAGCCATCAACAATATCAACTTTTCTTTCCTTCTCCCTGCTTTGAAGCAAAGTGGGTCTACCTTTTCCCCTTGGTTCCGAGCTATAGGAAGCCTTTGATCAATTCCTGGTGGCAACTCCCTGAGGGTAAGGATTCTTCTTTCTATTTCTATTCTTGACCAGAGAAAAGGGAGGTTCCTTAACTCGTAATGAGCCCTCCAGCTCACAAGCATTGATAGAAGAGGTGAGCACCATGTTTTAAATAGCCCCAAGGTGGGCCTACAAGATCGCTTCCTTAGCACCTGACCCCAAGGGATACGTCACAACCATTAATGGATCCTTCACAACTGAAGAAGCCAACTCCTTATTTGCGTCCTCTACACCTTTAGGAGCCTCCATTTCATTTGAGGGAGGATCCACCTCACCAGCAACTAATTCTCATTCTTCCACTAGTTGTTCATTCCTCGGTGGGACCTGTATTCCCTAAGGAGATTCCAATAAATGCAATCTCCTTTTCCAGGGTATCCTCCTCCTTACGAGAGGTATCCATGACCCACTCATCCATAGTTAAACCATGCTTAGCAGCACCATTCCCTTCCACAACATAGACCTTCGATACTCTTTGTTTCTCCTTCCATTCCATAAGAGGAAAAGCCTGGAATAGTTTGAACTTTGAAGGGAATTTCTTGGCCCAATGGCCAACCTTTTGTAGTGAAAACAAGCAAAAGGAATCGATTTGTATTCAATTGCTTGATTCCAACCCCCCAGCTTAGAGTTAATCATCACCTTCTCAAGCAAGTCCATAGATTGATCTACAATCACAAAAAAATGCACATAAACAAATCACTTCTAGGTAGCAGTCATTTGATCAATGTATAGAAGCTTTCCAAACATGTTAGCAATGCCAACAAACACTTTTTCATTCCAAAATTCCAAAGGCAGAGCAGGGAGCCTTACCCACACTAGAGCAAAGGAAAAAGAATAAGAACTGGGATTTAAACTAACTTCCCATTTATTAAGGACCAAAGAGGACTTACCAATCATCCACAACCCACTGGTCAGAACACCAACCATGTCCTCATTTCATTTGAAGGAGAAAGAGAAAAAACCCTTAGTCATTGCTACAACCTCCACCTGGCCTTTCATCCTCCAAAGTTTAGAAGCAAGATTTCAGACCAGCTCAACATTAGGGCGGGTCCCCATAAACTTTCCAACAAGAGTAAGGTCCATAGAAACCAATTGATTCTCAATAATGCAATCAAGAATAGACACTGAGTATTCACCTGTAAGCATATTCACCTGAAAGATGACTAGAACTGAGGCACTCTTCCCATTAGGTTTAGCTCCCAAGAGGCTAGATTGGGTTGGTCCATTTGAAAATACCTCCACATGCTTATGTCCTTCACTAGTAGCACATTTTTCCAAGAATCTCCAGACGTGGGGAAGAGGATAGGCTCACATTATGAGGAGGGATGGCCCCACACACAATGTTTGGAAAGAGAACCATCACTCAAACCCAAAGAGTCTGGAACAAAAGATAGAAAGGAGGACCCACCATCAATGCCAAAAACATCGTTGTAGGCTGACAATTTCGCACCATTAGTGAAAGCAGCCTTAGACCTACTGCCATTACCACCAGGGAGAGAACCAACATTTCCCACCTTCAAATTTTTTTAAAAAAACATCATCCCACCAAAAGAGTCTCCCATCTCCTACAAAATAAAGGGTTAATAATTTTTAAATACTATGATTTGTTTTTGTAGTAAATAGGAGTATATGTTACCTAACCTATCACAAAATTAACACAAAACCTTCATTTTCCACTCTTCCCACTTCAGTATCCTTGGTGGCACATTATACCAAACAAGCTTCAATGGAACTCTCCTACGATGCCTTAACACAAAATTAGACTCACTCACATTACAAGAGGTGCATGATGGTATCTAGTGTACACACTAGAAGTATGGCCCTACCAAAAAGCTATTGAGAATGAGCTACTACTATCCTATAATGGAACAAGATGCCTGCCAATATGAAAACATTTAGCATGTCAACAACATGGAGATCTCATTCACATTCCATCATAGACACTACAACCCATTATTACTCCTTGATCCTTTCAACAATGAGGCCTCAACCTCATTGGAAAAATACATCAACCCTTTTCTAGTGGACAAAAAAAAATTATTACCACCATTGAGTATTTTATGAAGTGGTTCAAAGCCATAGCCCTCACCTAAACCATTGGGAATAAAATATCCAAACTTATCCTTCATTATATCATTTGTTGCTACAATATGCCTTCTACCATTGTCATAGATAATGACAAGTCCTTAAAAAAAAAAATCTACACACTTTCCCAACACTTCCATATCCAACATTATTTCTCCACTCCATATTACACACAAATTAAGGACCAAGTAGATGTTTCTAACAAGACCTTGCTCAAAATCCTCAAAAATATAGTCAATGATGCTTGTTGTGACTAGAATCTCCGACTTATCCCCACCTTATGATCCTATCAAATTTGTATCTATACAACCATTGGTATGACTCCATATTCATTATTATTTATTTTTGAGGCCATCTTGCCACTTGAGGTGAAAATTTAATCGTTGCATGTCTCATCACATAATCTTAGTGATGATGAAGAGTATCAAGTTGTATACCTATATGATTTAGAGATTCTAGATAGATTGAACCTCAATATCCATAATAATTTATATTCATATTAGAATTAACTTTTTAATAGCTATAACAAGATCAAATTTTATGAATTTGAAATTTGTACAATCTTGTCCTTAAGGAAAATAAAAAATCTCCAGGACTGTGTCAAGAAGAGAAAGTTTGAGACTAATTGGTTGGGGGCCTTATGTAATCATATCCAAATATGGATTAGGTTCTTATTATTTGGATACACCTAAATTTCAACCACTAAATGAGCCCTCGAACATTGTACACTTCAAGTAATTTCATCCCTAGTCCAAGGAATATCCCAATTTTAAAAAATTTTAAAAAAATAAAAACATCAAAAAATAGTAAAGTGAAAAAATTTACTATAGTGAAAACCACATTTCATGGAACCTTGGAAAATTATCATGGTAAAAAATTGCTTGCATGCACCATGTGTAATAAATCAATCTCCACCATACTTCAAGTACTCATCTCTAATTCCTCCATCTCCATCTCGTAGGTATCTCTACCACACCATCCCAAGCCTTGTTCTATGTTGGGGAAAGTGAGTACATCTTTATTTGGAACATTTTTTTGATACATACCTAATAATTCATTTAGATATAAGGTCACCTTCCCTAATATTTATTTGTGTGCATTTCACACAATCCCTACAAACTAAGCTTGACATAAATCCTAAATATGAGCTTATACCTTTCCTAACACACTAAGAATTTTCACACTCACATATAAACATAAAAAAAATATGCCCTATACATATAATTTATGTGCACAACAAACACCTCACTTCCAACATAAAATCAAAACTATAAATCAACCTTGATCACATATAGTAGTCACATCATATCATGATGTCATATCCTTTGCTTATGTAGGAAATATTATGCCCTACATAAAAAAAAAATCAATCATCCATCCTTTATGATACCTCGAATATAGGTCACCTATTAAGTGTTCATTTACAATTTATCTTATTTTAATTTACCTATTTTCCCATATCTATGAACCTATTCAATATTATCTTGATAATAATATCATGGTGCATCATCACTAGCATACATTGGGGGCATAGTCTTTTTCTTTGGTGTGTTATTTATATTGGTTATCCCTTTGCATGACCCACCAAGGCTTTAGAATGCTTTGAGAGGTGTAGGGAATCCTTTTTGTATTAGATATCTTATCACTAGACCCACTAAGCTTGTCAAATATCTTGTGGAATGTTGGTACATCCTATTGTTTGTTGTTTTTTTTATGAGTTAGTCCATATAATGGATACATCATCACCTTTTTTTATAACCCTAGTGAATAACATCCACTTCTATATTAAACAGGGTTTATTTCCACATACCATCATAACACAAATCCATCAACCATCAATCCTACTCTAATTCATCTCATATCCATCCCATAACTATATCACCCAACCGATATTATGTAAATGATTAATCAAGTTAATTGATTTCATCCATTCATTCTAGTATATTCTATTCTCATCATTTCTTCTCACATTTTACCATGATAAAAAATTAAAAAAACCATTATATCCACATCATACATCATAATTATAATGATAATCCATAACCAACATCTAAATATACATCATAAATAGACCATATCATTCATTATCATTATAATCACACACACACATGTGTGTGTGTGTGTGTGTTAATATAAGCATAATTAACATATAATAATAGAATTACACAATCATAAACATCATATATCATATACATAGCCATACATAATAAATAACCATCACACATGTTGCCATAAAGTCATGCTCATCTCATGTATACATATTAAAAAATCATGGTGCAATGTGTCATAAATATATCATCCTCAAAATAATAATATAATCAAGCTTGAAGGAGCTAGGAGCAATATATACATCATAAATGTGTCATATATACAAAGTGTGCATCAATCCCATGATACATATATACAAGATGGATCTTGTCCCATGCTATATTTTGCCATCACTATCATTTGGACCCTAGGGAAATGGAAATGGAGGTGGTTTTTCTACTAATATCAAGTTTTATATCCATGATCTATCTAATTTACTTGATCTAATAATTTTCCTATTTGTAGAGGATGTTACCCTCTACCCTATAGGTACTACCTACTATTATAATAATCTATGATACTCTAGACCCTACCCCACTTGCCTTGACATCCTTGCTATCTTCATTGGCATATGTGATACTCCTTGAGGACCCAACAATCCTTGTACTTGATCCCTCTATCCTCTCCATCTTTGTGCATGCTAAAACTATATTTGAAGGGCATCCCTCTCTATCCTCATAAGAGTTCTAAATTGGTTTCTCTTATCCTGCTTCATAATTATTGTTTTCTATTTCATACTAAGTCCTCTTCCTATCTTTGAGGGAGAGTGGACAGTTACTTTATGATTTTGTTTTCAGTTCTAGAAGAATAAAACTCCTCACATACCCTATATAGAGGGATTTTTTGTCGAGGAGTAAATATAGTTGCTAATAGTTGTTCTAATTGTTAGTTGATCAAGCTGATTAGTTTTAATCTATTATTAGTTGGAGCAATAGATATGTGTTATTGAATAAAAAATCTTTAGCAGATTTTTTTTGGATTGAATGTAAGATTTCAATGTTTATATGTAATAAGGGAATTATTTTGACACTATGAATTTTTGAGTAAGTAAGTAGGTGTTGAAAAAATTTGTGGAAGCAACAACTCAATCAAGGGCCACTTGAGGTATTGTTAATCCACTTCTTTTCTTGTTGTTAGATTAAATGATGCATCGTTAAAATTAGTTAAGTAGTTTCTAGTTATATGCATGTGTAATATGTGAATACCATTATGTAGTTGTGAATTGGATTATGTAGCTTCATGTTAGTTTTATATTCCAAAGGAATTAGCTAGATTAGGTCACTGCAGTTTTTAATAGTTGACAATTATAGTTTTAAGTGTTATCTAGACCTGTAGCATAAGGTAGCAGTTTATATTTATTTTCCCCTATTTTTTCAATTAGTAATTCATTTCATTTTCCAGCTATTGTAGTCTTCTATACATGTGTAATTTCCTATACTCCATTGATGTAGGATGTGTCTAGATTCTATGAACACATATATTGTCCCAACACTATCTGAAGTTTATGAGTCCCTGGTTGATAATTAAATGTAGCCTCTTGTGAAAGATGAATTGTTCAGTTAGGAGTTCATCCTTTGAGTTATGTGTAGACCTAGTATACACCAAGTTTATTAGACATTAGAGAGACCTTACATTTTTGGCGTTATTGTTCAGGATAGTGCTAATTTTAGCATTCTCCTATGTATTTTCAATTCCTTTCAAGATTTCATAGTTTAGTAATTATGTTTTTATCATTAGGGTAATTAGGTTTTAGCCATCAATAGCAATGTGAGTTACAAACAATGTGTAAGAACCGTTGATTTGAAGAGTCCCAATCATTGCATGCAAAGACAATGATATGATTTGGAAAGACTTATCCCATCAACACACAAAGAATTAGAAGATACTAGTGAACAAAGTTAGCAGAATGAGTGAAATCCCGAAGAATAATCATCCCTTACACTAGTACCTACACCAACCACAAAGGAGACTTCCCGCATATATATAAGCATCATGGGTGATGTAGTAGTAGAAGATCCAGTAGAGCATGTAATGTTTGAATACCCTATTACCAACCAAGAAAGGGTAGTTGTTCTAAAGAATATACCTCCTTCAGCACTCCATATCTTCTATGGGTTGGTCATAGAGGATCCAAACACCTTTCTTTTTGAGTTTGACATACTATGCCAAAGTTATGACTATACCACAAATGCTCATAGACTTAAATTGTTTCAACCTACATTGAAAGATGCTACTCTGAGATGGTTCATGGGGCTGGGAAGAGATGTTCTCAATTGGAATACAATGAAAACATAATTCTTGGAGAAATACCAAGATTATTATAGAGGCACATATAGAAAGAGTGATAACATATTTAGGATGTCACAAAAATAAGATGAACCATTGGAAGATTATGTTGAAAGGTTTTAGTTCTACCTCAATATATCCCATCAAAATAGGCTTTCTGATGAATCCCTGAAACTGGTATTCTTAAGGGGGGGTTCATGAAGGTTGTATAGATGCACTCAACCTCATTGGGGCAAGGGACATCTCATAGTTACCCTTTGATGAGATTTGTAAAGTATGTAGAAACTATTCTAGGTCTTTCATCAAGAAGATTATGGGAGAAATGGCCTCTTCTCTCAACAAACATCTAATGGAGTCTCAAAGGTGGAGCTAAGCAACCTTCTATCAAACATGAAGGATGAAATCATTAGCCACTTGGTTACCCAGCTGGATACCCTCCATATCAAGAAAAAGCAAGAAGAAGCAAATACAACCCTCACAGAATACTGCCCACACTATCACTAGAAGAAGATTAATTGCAAATGCAAGAAATTGGCTAGTATATTTTAGGATAAGCAAGGGAAGCCAAAATATCATGCTCTGGAAGATGAGGAAGGTCAAGTGTTTTATATAGCTCAATGTAAACCATGGAATCCAAGACAAGGTATGCCCTGAGATCCCTTGACCTATAATATGTCATTTCCAAGGAATAGTGCAAACTTTCCAAATTGGAACCCTCAATCTTGGACCAATGTGCAAAACTCACAATGGCCAATGCCCCAAGCCTCCAATCGAAATCAACAACAAGGAATTTGACCACCATAGAATTACCAAGGAAAAAATTGTAATCCCCAATGGCCACCCTAACAAAAACAATGGGTACCACAATGGAAAAGAGGTTAGTAGTGATAAATTATAAATTACCAGCAGCCACAATAGCCCTTGCAGCCACAACAACCAGCCATAATTCCAAATCCAATAGTAGTTGCACCAACAACACCAAGAGCACCTCAATTTCCAGCACAACCTACACTTAACTCAAATAATAAGTTTTTCTAGCAAGATTATGCTAATGACACCATAAAATACCCTACATATGAGGTTGAGGTGAGTGATGTCCACCTTAGATCAGGGAAAATGCTAGTTGGGCCTTCATATCCTCACATCAAAGAGATGATTGATGAGGAAATCCTAGAAGAAACTATATATAATCAACTTGGGGAACCCAAATTAAATCAGGTCAACCCAACAAATATAAGTCCAAAATCTCCATTCCCTGAGAGATTAACAGTCCAAAAACATCATTCACTAGTTGAAATTGATCTATTAGGATAACTTAAAGATGTTTGCATTAAGATACTCCTCATTCAGGAAATCAAAGAAATGCCAATCTATACCAAAGCAATGAGAGATTTATGCCTAAAAAATATAGGTAGGAAGTGTAAGGACCCTCAAATTGTGCATGTTTTAGGACAACTTGTAGATATTGTGTTGGGAAATATAGTTTTCCTCAAGTATACAAACCATAGGATCCATGTTGTGGATGTCAAAATCAATGGCACTCTCATCAAGAATACCTTAATTGACCTTGGGGTAGCCATTAATGTAATGACCAAGGAAACCATGAAGTTATTACAAATAATGGAGATTAGACCTACACCTATTGTATTACAGTTAACATATAGGTCTACAGTGAAACCTGAGGGAATCATAGTGTAGAATAGGGTAAAATCAAGGTAAAAGGCATGAATCAATAGTACCAACCACCAAATACATAAAACTCAAACCCTAAAAACCCTAATCCAATAATGAAACACAAATGAACATAGAAACATAAAATAATGAAGAAACATTATCATAATTCCTATTCCATGGTTGATTTGCCTTCATTGCCCTTCTCCATTTTGCTTTATATGCTTGCTTGCCCTCAGATTTTGAGTTTGCAACAATAAGCCTAGTGATAGTGAGGAAAATATTGAAGATTATACTTGTCTTCTTGAATAGAATGTACTTGAATTAGCCTTGAAATTACAATGATAGGTTTCTTTTATAGAAAACCACATTAAAATAAATGGCTAGGATTAAAATCTAATATGACATGAAAATCAATGGCCAAGATTGTTTGAGAAACAATGAAATAGGGTTAGGGCAAAATTAGGGTAAAGATAAGGATGGATGGTGGAGATTAAATTATAAATTAATTCAATCAAGGGTGGAAATTAATTGAGATGAGAAGGGATAAGAATGGCATGGATAAAGAGGTTGGCATAGAAAAAGAGGTTGTTGGAGTAAATTAAATGATTATAATATTATTTAATTTAGGAGGGAAAGTGAATAATTAAATAATTTAAAACAATTATTTAATTATAGAGGAAGAGGCTAATGAATAATTTGATAATTAAAATAATTATTTAATTATAGTAGAAAAATGATAATAATTAAATAAAATAAATAATTTTTTATTTATAGAGGAAATGGGACATCAATGACGTAATTAAATAAATATAATTTATTTAATTAATCAAAAGGAAGAATAAAAGAAATAAATTAATTAAATAAATAATTAAAATTATTTAATTAATAGAAGAATGTGACTTTAGACAATAATCAAATAATTAAAACTATTTAATTATGTAAGGAAGAAAAGGGAATTAACGAGGAAAAATGGTGTTCATAGGCTTAGGACATTTTTTAGTGTCTATATTTTGCCCCTCTTTGATACAATGCATTTTATCACATTGTGTCAAAGAAATTTAGTTCAAAAATATGCCCCAGTGTGTCCTGATGAAGGCGGGATAGACCTATGCCTCCTTAGAATTTTTTTTGCAAATTTTGAAAGAGTTTTGAAAAAAATTTGAAAAATTATTCCAATAAGAAAATCTGATAGTGGATGAATGCAAGGATTGATGAAGAGAAATGTTAGCGAGAGTAAAATGTTAGTGCGAAAGAAGATGAATGGAGAGGAATTGATATTTTGCTTGATAGATATTAGGCTTGCATAATTATCATCATTGGGCGTTAAAAATATGGAAAATGGATAGTAAACACCATGATATGACATAACCAAGGTGTGCAATGTTATCCCCTTGCAAAAATGGACAGTTGATAGATAAGGAATGTCATAACTCATACTAGGAGCGAAGTTGCCCCAATATTTTTGTCAAGACAAACCGCAAACAACAATCAAAAGAAAAGTAGGTTATGAGACATCATCACTCCTCTAAATCCTTCTTGGGAAATCCTTGAGGTGGCTAGTAGCATGACCAATGATAAATCAATAAAAAAATTAAGACAAACTAGACCAATAGAGTCAACAACCATTTAGATCGTTCGTTAGTAATTGTTTGCTAATATGATTAACGAGAGTTATTGATTTACAATGCCTGGTTTTAGAAAAGGAAACATGTCGTATAAAACATCAAGTCTGGTTTCAAACATGCAACCACCTATATAAGGCAAATGATAAGGTTGATGAATGACGGTGTTTGGTTTCAAGGACACATTTTGTATAAGACAAATGATAGGATTGGGTTTGGTTTCAAAGAATAAGGTAAATCATATAAGACGTTAAGTTTGATTTTGAAAATGCCACCTCTTGTATAATACCATTGAATGATTGGTTTGACATTGATTTGATGGTTTAGGAAATTGATTGATTTGGTTTGAAGACTAGTTGAATAGATAGTCTGATTGTGTGATTTGGTTGAGGTTTAGATGATTGTTTGTGTCTTATCAAAGTGTTTGATTTATTATGTTATGGATAGTGACTAACTTAAAAAACCCTAAAGGACTGACCTAGTGCCTTAGGGGTTCATTGAAGATGGCCTTACCTACGTAACACATGTAAAGACCTCATAGTTTGACTGACTATGACAATGGATAGTTTATTATGAATGATGAAGTCATGATTAATTTGACTCGACAAACCCTAAAGGATTGACCTAGTGCCTTGGGGGCTCATCGAAGATTGCCCTACCTATGTTATACACAGAGGCAACATAGTTTGACTAGACTTGGACTCATAGGAATTGACACTATTTTTGAGATTTTGAAAGTTATTTGGATGTTTTTAGATTTTTGGAATATTTTGATTTTTTTGGATTTTAAAATTTCCTAATATTTTTTTGGATTTTTGAAGTTTTTTGATGTTTTTTAGATTTTTGATATAGTGACCTCCAATACCAAGTCTAAGATCCATTAAATATATGAGTTAATTACTTGCCCCCAGTCAAGTATAGGACCAATTTATTAGGGATGGAATTGGATAAGCCTTATTGTGGATGGATATGGAAGGGAAAATATGTGTAATGTCAACCATTCCAAGCTATGGGAAGGACAAAAAAGTGTTATTATGGATGACGTGAGGAAGCGTGGAGGTGAATTTATTATGAGTGAGGGTGGAAAACCAGATAGAATGATGGTAGATGATGGAGCAAATACTGACTACACATGGTGCCAGTTTTCCAGGTTTTCACCATGGTACTTATACAAAGCGCCACCGAAGTGGTTTTCACTATTGGATGAATTACTTCTCTTTACTATTTTCTTAATTTTTTAATTTTTTTGGAGTCACAAAAGATGCCTGTTTACCAGGTTTTCATCAAGCTAACGATTTTTTTTTCAAATTTTCTATATTTTTAGGTGTTTGACAAACCTCTTTGAAGCTAGGTGTATAATTTTCACAAGTGTAAGCTATTGATATGCTCTAATAATGGTTCACCTTCAGGAGTAGAAATTTGATAAGCTCCAGATCTATATAATATCATTATGATGTATGGACCCAATCAATTAGGTTCAAATTTTCCAGGCTTCTCTCTTTCTACTTGATTCTTAGGATTTTTTATTAAAACCAGGTCACCAATGTCAAAGTGTCTAGCCAAAAGCTTTTTATTGTAGTTGTGAAAAAGATGATTTTGATAAGCCTGTAGATGGACCAATGTATTCCATCTTCGCTCATCTAACAATTCCAACTCATGCAATCTGGATACACGATATTCATCATCATCAATAAGCCCTTGCATATATACCCTTAGGGAAGGTAACTCAACCTCGATAGGTAGGATGGCCTCAGAACCAAAGACTAGGGAATATGGTGTGGCTCCTGTGGGGGTGCGGATACTAGTGTAGTAGGCCCATAAGGTAGGGTTGAGTTGAAGGTGTCAGTCACGAACATCATCATTGATAGTCTTCTTTAGGATTCTAATAATGGTTTTGTTGGATGCCTCAACTTGGTTGTTACCTTGGAGATAATATGGAGTGGCGAAATGGTGTTGAATATGAAACTTCTTGCATAATTGGCGGACATCCTAGTTCTTAAAGGGATGACTGTTATCAGTGATAATGGACTATGGGACACCATACCAGAAAATGATGTAATTAAGGATGAATTTAGATATTTGTTTGCCAATAATGTACATCATGGGAATAGCTTCAATCCATTTGGTAAAATATTTGGTCATTGTGATAATGAACTTATGGCCATTGGATGAAGCGAGATGGATTTTACCTATGAGGTCAGGTACCCATTGGGCGAAGGGCTATGGTGATGTGATCAGCTGGAGTTCTAAAGCTAGTGCATGTATAAGGTCTCCATGTATCTGACACTATCAACACATCTTGACAAAGTGGTATGCATCGCATTCCATCGTGGGCCAATAGTATCCAACATGCATGATATTCTTAGCTAGAGTGGGACCACTAGAGTGAGCTCCACATATACCCTCATGTATCTCTCATAAGGTTGTTTGTGCTTCATCAGTATCGAGACATCTTAGGAGGGTGTTGTTTAGGATTTGGTGATAGATGGTGTCACCAATGATGGCGTATCTAAAGGTTTTATGGATGAAGGTCTTGCGTTAATTGGAAGATAGGTCAGGAGGGATGGCTTGGTCATGTAGATAGTCATAAACATATTTGTACCAAGGGAAATTAGGACCAACAAGTTTTCACACCATCTCAAACTCGGGGATATCAAAGGTAGGGATCAATAGCTATTCTACCAAGAACTCGCATTGTGGCATGTTATTTGGAATGCCCAAGAGAGAATCGATTGTGGTCATTGCATCAGTTGTCGTGTTTTGGATTCAAGGAACTTGCCAAAAGCTAATATCATCAAAGTACTACTTAAAACTGTCAACCATCCATTTGTAATGAGTTAGCTTCTCATCTTTGTGTCATAGTCATCACTAACTTGTTGAATAACCAATTGTGAGTCACCATACACTTGAAGGTTTTTGATCTTCCACTTGATATCCATATGAAGTCCTGTGAGTAGGGCCTCATATTCTACTATATTGTTGGTACAAGAGAAATAAATTCTAAATGACTTTGGTATGGTATCTCCTTGGGGTGTAACAAAAAATATTCTTGCTCCTAAACCATGACTTGTGTGAGATTTGTCAAAATATAACTTCCATGTCACTAACATATCTAGTGTGAAGATAGAATCATCAAGAAAGTTTCATACTAATGGATGATCTGCTAGCGTAGGTGTGTTTATGAGTTGGTCAGCTATAACTTGACCTTTTATTGCTTTCCAATCAACATACTAAATATAATATTCACTTAGTATTATTACCCATTTGGCTAACTAACCTATCAAGGCTGCTTTGTTGAGGAGATATTTTAAAGGATCGATTTTGGCGACGAGCTTCATTTGATGGTTCAACATGTAATGTGTGAGTTTTTGAGTCGAAAAAACCATTGCAAGGTAGGAACATTCAATGCGATTGTAGTTGAGCTTGTTTCCCAAAAGTCTACGACTGATGTAATAAATTGCTCTTTATCTTCCTTCATTGTCATTCTATGTGAGTGATTCCCCCAACACTGACATGGTTGTTGATATGTAGAGTATGACATGTCTTCCATCAATAGGAGGCATTAGGACTAGCGATATTGATAGATAATCTTTAATCTACTGAAAGGCCTCTTGACATCGATCTATCCACATAAATGGTACTCTTTTTCTTAGCAAGTGTTGGAATGGTTGGCACTTATCTGCTAGTTACACGATGAACCTTTTGATGGATTGTAGTCTTCCTTAGTGTTCACAATTGAGTTATTTTGGTTGGCAGTGGCATGTCTATGATAGCCTTTAATTTTGCAAGATTGACCTCAATGCCTCTTCTAGAGACAATGTACCGTAGAAGCTTTTGTGATGTTACTCTAAAAACACATTTCTTTGGATTTTATTGTGCTTTGTATTCTTCTAGCCATTTGAAATTTTTGACTCACTCACAGATGATCACCTCTTCTTAATATTTTGGCTAATAGGTCATCCACATAATTTCCATGAGGGTGTGCATGAGGTCATGAAATATCATGGTCATGGCTCGTTGATATGTAGCTTCAGTATTTTTCAATCCAAACGACATGGCATTCAAGCAATATGTTCCCCAAGTACATGTGAAAGTTCACTTATGCTAATCTTTAGAAGCTATCTTAATTTGATTATATCTTGAGAAACCATCCATGAGGGATAGTATCTCATAGCCTATTGTTGAGTCCACTATGATGTCGATATTTGGCAAGGGGAAGTCATCTTTTGGACATGCCTTGTTTAAATATCAAAAATTAGTACATATGCAAATTCCTCCTATTGGATTTTTTACTGGTACTAGATTGTAAATCCACTCTACATAGTCAATAGGTTGAGTGAAGCTGACATCAAGTAACTTCTTTAACTCAGCCTTTACCAATAGGGAAATTTGAGGATGCATTTTCCTTAGTTTTTGTTTGATTGGTTTAGTGTCGAGAAACAGTGGCAAGTGATGTAGAACCAACTCGGGGTCCAAACTAGGCATGTTAGTGTAAGACCGAGCAAAGTTTTTTTTCTTTATGTGAATGAGGCACGAAACTCTGTTTGCTCCGTCTCTATCAACGAAGCTACAAAATGGATGATCTTAGGATTTTCATCAATGCCTGTGTTGACTTCCATAGACTTTTCTACTAGCATGGGTGATTTATCTTGGTTTATGGGAAGTAAGTACAACCCTCCATCCTTGGGCACCTCATAGAGGTTTTCACCCTTGGATGCATCCTTTCTTTTTACTTTTTTTGGGTCTAGAGGCACCTTTCAGTTTTCACCTAAAGACCTTTCTTTTTTTATTTTATCATTTTCACTTTTGTGACTAGAGGGTGGAACAGACTCCCCAAACTAAGTCATGTTTTCAAGATCTATAGTAAAGCCAACTTTATGATCTCTATAAGGTATGCCTTCACGAAGTCCCATAAACTTGGCTATTGCTTCATCATTTTCAAACATGTCTAAGGCCGATGGTCCTTATTGATCTGTCTATCAATTGTGGGTACACTAGAGGTATGCCATCATCAATATTATCAAGGTTCATTGAATGGGGGGATAGGGTGAAAATGGAAGTATTATTAGGGTCCCAAAAGGAATCAATCCAAGATTTTTGTTTTTTCAAGGGGTCAGATAGGCCAAGTTCCTAGAATGTCTCGGCTAGGTCATAATCAATGGATGCACAAGAATCCCACTCCCACTTATTGGAGTCAATCTCAATATGGTATTCCTTGGATGTCTCGATATATTTTGAAGCACTTACCTCCTCACTCAAAATCACCTTAGTAGTAGGAGCACCCACTTTTAATGGCTTATACCCTAGCCCTACATTCTTTGGTTGCTTAGGCAACATCAAGGGTTCTATCATCCCATTCTTATGCAAACCAAATCCTTTGTGTCCATCATAACCTTTACATTTCATGATCTCAAAGCCTTTACCATACTCTTTGGTTGGGAGTCACTTGGGTTTGATACCTCCTTCTTCCTTATATCACCATGTAGTGATGTCTTCTTTTTTAATAGCTTCCTTTCTCAACTCTCCCCTCTTTGTGAAAGTTGTGGTGGGAGACACTTGAATAGTGACCTTGGGTTCATTTTTTATAGCAGATGGCTTACCATAGAATTTTGGTGATGTGGGTAGTTTACTGACACAATAGGATGTCTTCATATGGTACTCTCCACACCCCTTATCTTGGACTTAGATCTTGGGATCGGAAGATATAATTTTGGAAGTGGATGCTTTGGTTAAAGTGGAGGGATTGATGTAATGGTATGAAGTAGATGGTGAAACTTCTTAATTGATTGCCACTTGTTGTGTGGGTGTTCCTCTTATATTGTTGCAATACTGAAAAAGGGCCAGGATCACTAGCTATTGTAATCTCAGTGCCATTGTGGGGAAACTTAAAGCATTGATGGTATGTGGATGGGACAACCTTCATAGCATGAATCCATGGTTAGCCAAGGACGAGGTTATAGGGGATATCCAGGTCCAACACATGGAGTGTGGTATCCAATAGAGTGGGACCAACTCTTATAGGTAGTGATATGAAACCCTTGGAAGAGTGTTCTACATTGTCATATACTTTTATGATAATATGCTTTGATGATTTTATGCAAGTTTCAAAGAAACCTAATGTTGTAATCAATTTTAAGGCACAGATTTTTAATCCTGCTCCACCATCTACTGGACTCATCTAATTTTATGTTTGTTGACATAGAATTCTAGGTGTAGAGGGTCATTATGGTTGGAGTTCCATGAGGAGAAGTCTTGGTCAAAAATTTTGACATGATGGGTGTTGGCTAAGTATTTGACCATCGCCTAGAACTGATTGACATCAAGGTTTGTGGGCACGAAAGTGTCTAGCAAGGATTTATCCAGAATGGATTTATGCTCGAGAGATATGCGAAGTAATGAAAATGTCTTGAAAGGCTTTATCAAGGATGGATTTGTTGCTATTTAGCAAGAGCACCTTGTAAGGTTACCTTGGTTCTTTGCATTGTGATTGCACATTCTAGTGGCTTCTTGATTGCAATTGTATTGACATTGTTATTTGAGTCTCAAATATTATTTATAGTATAGTCATAGGCGACATGGATGAAGTTAGCTTGGTCGTTGATCTTTGTACCTGAGATGGAGGCTTTCCACGTCCCATGGTCATGCAAAGAATTTTTAAAGATGGTATGGTCACTATTGGAGGTTGCATGTTGGTTGTCTACCTCTATGACACCATTCTTGATAAGGCCTTGAATTATTTTTTTGAGTTGTCGACATGATGAGGTTTTATTCATTTCATACGGTGATAATCACAAAAGGCGTTCTCATCCCACCATGATGGTTTAAAAGGCCCTGGGTCATAATTGGAAGTTGTATGACATTAGACTACAAAAGTTGTTTCAAGACAGATTTGATGGGTTCCTCTAAGGGGGTGTATTTACATCTTGGTTGAAAGTTTCTTTGACGTCCATGTCCTTGGTTATTTTGGATTGTGTTTGTTGTTTCCTCAAGTACATGTGGTGGATTATTTGATGCATTAGGTCCCTGTTGTCACATGAAATTGCACCCTATTGGGCACAAAGCTCTGCATTCCAATGACACAATGGAAACAACCTCAAGGTGTGGGACCTTTACGTGTATGAGGTTGAACCTCCGGAGAAGCTCGACTTCCTCTTCTAAACTAAGTGAAAATGTGTTGTGATGAGGTAAAAATAACCTCATCAATATAATGAACTAAACACCCTTCCTCATATCTTCCAGTCACCTTTACCTTTCCAATTGATTGTCTTTAGAATTAGTAATTGTTTTCTTTTTATGAAAAGGTGTATAATCCTTATTTCCTAAAATTAATTGAAATAAGCTAACTTGTGCTAACATTTTGGTTTAGTTTCTAAGTATTGTACAGGTTATTAAGCATAATTAGTCATCATGCCAACCAAGTGGATTCAATGTAGAATTCAACACAATTGGAGACAAGCGCCAGAAGAATAGGCACTGAAACTTTAGGAGAATGCATGGTGGATTGAGTTTTTGAAGCTTTCAATTATTTTCAGTTCAAAGACTTTATGGCTCATCTCGAGCCCTTTAATGTTTTATGTAGTGGAATTAAGTCCATTAGTCAGTTGAATTTTAGTTAAAGACATTTTCAATGGAAATCTTTACCAACTGAATTATAGGATTTTGTTAGCAACTTTTTTATAAGTATGTAACTATTAGAAGCAATGATGCAGGAGAGATATTGTTATGCTGTCACAATGTGTTCTTAAACTATGTTTTTGAGATATACTTTCAATATGAATAAAGAAAGTTTTTCCCATCTCATTTTGAGTTATTAGTATTGTGAATGGAATCTTCTTGAATGGAATAATCTTGAAGTTACAAAGTTTATGTGATCTAAGCTAAGCATAGGAGCACCTGAGAGTTGTCCACTCAAGGGACTATAGAGTAGATAGATAGTATTCCATTTTTAATTTTTTTATCTTAATTTTGTAAATGATAATTGTGAGTGAATTTTATTTTCATGTGTCAAGCTCTGTTAAGTTAATCTTATAGGTTGTAGATCGAGTCTGTAATCTTTTAATTTTGTTATCTGAAGTTTCAAAGCACCTACTTTCATTTTTAGTTGCAAGTTGCAAGTTGTTAAGTTGTTTTATGTTAACCACTAGTTAACCACTAGATGTTAGTAGTAGATTGTTAAGTTTGCTATTTGTTGTTAGTTATATGTTTCATAGTTTCTTTACAAGCTTTCCCTTTTCAGAAATTTACATGCTTCTTAGATTAATTATCTCCATGCTTTCTAGACTAATAATTTCCTACTTTCTAGTTTAATGGCCTCTTAGTTTAAGTTTCATTTCAGCTATTCCAACCACTTAGAAAACCTGCGAGAGATAGTCAAGATGTTTTGTATTGCATATAGCCTCCAAACACTACCCAGTCGATACAATTGATTTAATTTCAACTAAAGAGATAGGACCTAACAACAGCCTATCACTTTTTGGCACCATTGTCGGGGACTTTCCTTTTCTAGTGTTAGTAGGAGATACCTTGAGTACCTCTTTTAGGCACAAAAATAGTCCTTAGGCTTCCTTTTCTACATGGTCAAGAAATAAGGCCCCCATGGAAGATTCATACCAAAACCCCCCCCAACCGACGTAACAACCACAAGTAGGGAGGAAGAAGTCTCAGATCAAGAACTTACTAAAGAATTGATCGAGTAGGATCAACCTGAGACCTTCCTACATAGCCCAGAAAGAGAACACATAGTTGTAGAGAGTGTATTCCTTTACAAACTCCAGAGCCTCACCCATTTGAGAAAATTTTTGAAGAGGAACGAATCCCCTTCAACATCATGGGTGACCGTAGAAATACCGCTAACCCTCCACTACTACACACATTCACTTAACCTATTGTTATTGATGTAGATGATGACACGACTATGAAAATATTTCATCAACCTTCTTTCCAACCTTTCGAGGTTTATCCTTTGAAGATCCTAACCAGTTCCTATTTGAGTTTAAGGTTTTGTGTCAGACATATGACTACAAGAATGATAGCTAAAAACTAAAGCTTTTTCCCTCTGCTTTGAAAGATGCAGCAATGTGTTGGTTCATGGGATTAGGTTTAGGGTTGATAACCTCTTGGGATGACATGGAGTCTTCCTTTCTGGATAAATACCAGAGTTACTATAGAGTCAACGATAGGAAAGAAGAGTTGTTCAAACTAAGGAAAAAGAAAGATGAAAGCCTAGAAGATTACCTAGATAGGTTTACCTTCTTATCTAAATGATGTGGCAAAGAAGCCATAAGTCTAGAGATTCTGAAGACCATATTTCTCAAAGGTCTTGATGAAGATGCTCGAAGGAGCCTAGATTTAATGGGAAAAGGAGATGTGCCCCAACTAGGACTCGATGATATCACTAAATTATGTCATAATTTCTCTTGTACTCAAGGAGGTATCCAAAAGTCTACTATTTTAAAAGGTTCCAATGAGATAGGAAAACTATGTGAGGAGATATCCAATCTTAAAATTGACATTCTTGTTTAGTTAAATACAACATTGGATGAAATACAAGACAAAACATGTAGTCCTGAGACTCTATCCATCTATTGTCCTAGGTGTCACAAAAAACATCTATTGAGAGAGTGTCCTTTGGACAAAATGGATGTTTGTCAAGTTTGTGAGATGAGTCATGCCACTGAACAATGTGAGATCTTGAATGCAATCAAGAATTCTAAGAAACAGACATCTTCGGTTGAGGAGGAGGTCAACTTTGTAAATCAAAGAATTGGAGGGAATTTTTCCTATGGCCAAAATTCAAACCCTGCCTAGAGACCTTAGACCAATTGGAATAATAATCAATGGGTGGCACCCTGGCCTCAAAAACCACCTCAAGCACCACCTAATTAGGGAACTTACCCCTGGGGACCACCTGAATGGGAAAATCAGTCTTTGGGAAACCCTCAATGGCCCAACTAGACTCAACAATAGTGGTATCCTCATAATCCCACTCCTTAATGGAATCAACCTTAGAATCAGTTTTATACTAGTCCTAGAAGGATGCATAATCAACAGCAAAATATTTTACCAACTTCCTAGAACACTCGACAAAATGAGCAATTTAATCAACCATAACTTATGACGCAACCTATTCCGAACCCAAAGAACAATTGTCAGAATACCCCAGTGTATTTCATGGAACAAGACAATGTTACTGGACTTAACACTATCCAATGTGGAAATCTGAAATTAAGATCCAAAAAAACACTTCAGCCACCTACTATTGTTGAAATCTTGGATGATCCTATTAAGGAGTCTGCTAATACGACTAAAGCAATTCCCACATCTATAGAGTGAACCTCAGAAAGTACCCAAAACAAGACCTTATTTCCATCTCTATTTGGAGCTTTCGACCTACCTCAGGAGGAGGGGGTCCAATCTCCAACTAATTCTTTAAAGGATTCCACTCCTAAAGACAAAACTAAAATGCCTTTTTCAGAGCGTCTGAAACCAACCACTGTGAAAGATACTCCAAAAATGTTCTCGTCCACTAAAACTGCATTGCTTTAGGAAAACAAATAGCTAAAAATTGAGGTCTTGTTGCTACAAGCAATTAAGGAAATTCTTGAATTGAACCAACTGTTCAAACAGTTGTGTATCAAAGCTTCAAGAAGGAAACCAAAATGGATAAATACTATCCACATTAATGGATATCTAGCTGACTTTTTTGGCTAGAGAGACCACAACTCTAAATTATGATGACCTAGGTAGTCCACTTATGACAGTAACAATCATCGAGGTAGCAATACCTAATGCCCTAGTGGACCTGGGAGCAGTCATTAACGTGATGATTGTTGATGTAAAGGAAAAATTGGGGCTTATTGATTTACGCCCCACAACTACAATCTTACAAATGGAAAACCAATCCATATCCATTCCCAAGGGTTTCATTGAGAATGTTCCTGTTAAGGTCGATGGATGGGAATATCCAATGGACTTTCAAGTAATTCAGTCCCTTACACCAAAAGATAGTTACCTAATAATTTTAGGAAGACCATGGTTGGCTACTGTTGCAGCCAAAATTGACTGCAGAGAGGGAGGAATGACCGTTTCACATGGTCCAAATAGCAAACATTTATTCCTATATCCTCCTACCAATCTTGCTAAATATAATAAAGTATGGGTTGATGAACCAGAAGGTCCCAATGGATAGGAAAATTTAGCTTCACTGGCCATAATAGTGATCAAACAACATGGTGAAGAGTTGGACGATGAATTAGAAAACAATATGGAAAACTTTACTATGGAATCAAGTGATGAAGAGATATTGGACGTAGAAGAGATCCTAGGACAACCAATCAACATAGGCCACACTGAATTTGATAAATCCAGTTTTATGGGATTACCTTATCCTCTGGCGAATATCATTCTAAAAACAAACCATTTCTTTGAAGATATTGCCATAATTCATAGAACTATACCTCATATTTGTCCCCTTAACACTTTGAAAAAACCAATGTACACTATCACATCCAACCATCTGGGTGTTAAAACCATTATGTTGTTTCTAGGAAAAAACTTTGAACATTAATAGCTGGTTGATCGAACCGAAAGAACACAAATCATTTGATATCCTGGTGAATGGATCTAAAGCTTTTGCTTGGGACTACACAAATATGAGAGGAATACACCCAAGTGTGTGTACTCATCATATCTACATCGAGGATGTTCTACCTATTCACCAACCACAATGGAGTATCAATCTTGCCTTGAAAGATATCATTAAAATTAAAATTGAGAAACTCTTAAGTGGGGTTTATTTATCCCATTTCTGTTAGTAAATGGGTTTCACCTCTAGTCATGGTTCCAAGGAAAAATTCGAAGTGGAGAGTGTGCATAGACTACAGGGAACTTAAAAAAGCAACCCACAAAGATTATTTTCCCCTACCATTTGTAGACCAGGTTTTGGATAGCTTGGTTGGGAGAAAATATTTCTCATTTTTGGACGGATTTAGTGGTTATAACCAGATATAGGTAGCAGTAGAAGACCAAGATAAAACATCTTTTACTTGCCCTTGGGGAACATTCTCATATCGAGTTCTTCCTTTTGGGCTATGCAATGCTCCTACAACATTTCAGAGAGCTATCTTGGCCATATTTGTTGAGTTGGTGAATGAGTGTGTGGAAGTTTATATGGATGACTTCACTGTGTATGAGTCCAATTTTGATGAAACCCTCCAAATTCTAGACAAAGAATTGAAGTGATGTGAGGATCATTGTTTGTCCCTAAGCCATGAAAATTTTATGATAATGGTAGAACAAGGAATAGTGTTGGGACACCACATCTCAGCTGAAGGGATAAAAGTCGATCCTAAGAAAATTGAAGTGATACAACAACTTGTGACCCCAAAAACCCAGATTGATGTTAGAAGTTTCTTAGGGCATGTTGGATACTATCGAAGATTTATAGGAAAGTTCAACAAGATTGCAACCCCTATGTTTTTCCTTCTCCAAAAGAATGTAAAGTTTATCTGGATACTTGAGTGTCATTCATCACTCGAAATCATCAAGGAGAAACTCATCTCTTCTCCTGCCCTTCGTGGACCTAATTGGAACCTTTCGTTCCATATCTATGTTGATGCATATGATGATGCTATTGGAGTGGTGTTAGGAAAAGAAGATGAGAATGGGGGAAAGTACATGTTATATAATTCATCAGTAAGAATTTAACTCCAACATAACAAAACTATACAAAAACATAGAAAGAATTCTTAGTTGTAGTACATGCAATTAAGAAATTTCGACACTACATTATAGGATACAAAGTAACGGTGTACACAGATCACTCAACTATCAAATACCTCATGAACAAACCTATAGCGAATGGTAGGATAATCAAGTGGTTGCTACTTCTCCAGGAATTCAACATAACAATTATTGACAAACCAGGAAAGTTCAATGTAGTTGTGGATTTCTTGTCTCAAATTAAACAAGAAGATGGTGATTGTGCTATGCTACAAGATGTTTTTTCATATGAAAATCTATTTTCCATCTCTACTAAATCTCCTTGGTTTTCCAATATTGCCAACTACTTGGCCACCTCATAAGTACCACCTAATTTTACATCAAAACAAAAGAAATGCCTTGTTATATAAAGTGCCCCCTTCAAATGGATTAATGGGATCCTATTTTGATGTGGGCATGATATGGTTTTATGATGATGTGTTAGGGCAGATGAAACCTATAGTATCCTGAGAGTTTTCCATGATGATCCTTCTGGTGGAAATCCCATAAGATCTTAGGTGCAAGATATTACTGGCCCTCTATGCATAAGGATGTCAAGAAATATGTTCATCGTTGTAATGAATACCAAAGGGTAGGGAGACCAACTCCATCTAATGAAATTCCCCTACAACCCCAGGTAGTCCTTGAACCATTTGAGAAATGGGGATTGAATTTTATTGGTCCTATAGACCCTCCTTCACAAGGAAAAGAGTACATTCTAGTCTATACCAACTATCTGACTAAATGGATAGAAGTACAAGCTCTACGAGTTGCTAGAGAGGAACAAGTAGTTGATTTCTTGTACAATATAAATTTCCTCAAATTTGGAGCCCCTAGAACAATCATCACAGATCAGGGTCCCTATTTTATGTCTAAGGTTTTGTTAGCCTTAACCGATCATTTCCAGGTAAGCCATAAGAAATCATCACCCTATCACCCTCAAGCAAATGGACAAGTGGAAGTCACTAATAGGGAGCTAGAAAATATTTTACCAAAAATAGTATCATCAACAAGGAAAGACTGGGCTAGGAAACTACTTGAAGTCGTTTGGGCTTATAACACATGAAAATAAACCATCGGTTTTAGTCCATACAAATTAGTTTTTGGTAAGAAATCTCTCTTACCCATTGAGTTTGAACTCTAAACTCTAAGGACAGCCATGGAGTTAGGTTTAGATCTTAAACGAGCCCAGGTAGAGAGGGTCTTGCAACTTAGTGAGTTAGACAAAATTTGTTTGGATGTCGTCCATCAAACTGAGCTGGTGCAACAACACAAAGTCTGGAATGACAAGCATATTAAACAGAGAGAGTTCCATAATGGGGATTAGACCCTGTTATTCGATTCCAGATATAAAGATCACCGAGGAAAACTCCGAACTCATTGGCTCATCCCATATGAAATTTCTGAGGAATTTTCAAATGGCACGGTACAATTGAAGCCCATTGATGGTGACACTCAAACTCTCCTAGTTAATGGTCATCAATTACGCATCTACCATAAACCTATTAATAAAAAAGAATTTATAAAAATGGTAGAAATGCAAGGAGAAATCCAATGCATTGACTCTACTATGAAAGAGTCAATTTAGTTTTTATTTTGCCCAAATCTCAAAAAAAAAAAAATTGCATGTGTATGAATTTATTTTCCTTTAGGGCATTTTTTTTCAATTTTTCATCTTTTGGACTTGGCTAAATTTCGTTTCCATTTTACAAGAATTTATTTTTATCAAACATAAATGTTGGTGCATCTTGCTGTGATGTTTTAGAACGTTTTGGTTCAGGTGTTGCGATGCTCCGAAACTTGTTGGCTTGGGTGTTGCGATGCTCCAAAACTTGTTGGCTTGATTGTTGCGGTGCTCCAGAACTTGCATGTCCAACTCGTGCCATTCCTTGCGTTGTTGTTGTAGTCTAGCACATTGTTTAACAATGCTTTGAAAGGTCTAAGTCCAAACTTCCACATTCTTCTTCCTTCTTTTAGCTACATCTTTCAACAATGCTCCAGAAATTTTCTTGTTACATTATGGTTGTATCTTTCAGCGATGCTCCAAAATTTTGCTATTTCTTTCTTCCGATGGCATCTTTCGACGATGCTCTAGAACTTATTTTGTGCTGCTCCAACTGCATCTTTTGACGATGCTCCAAAAAATTTTGGTTGCTGCTCTAGCTGCATCTTTTGATGATGCTCCATAAATTTTTGGTTACTGCTCCAATCGCATCTTTCGACGATGCTCCAGAAACTTTGTTGTTGTATTTTGATGAAATCTCTTAGAGAAGCGTTGGAAACTTTTCCCCATACTTCAGAAACCCTATGTCATTCAGAAAATGTAGAAACCATCAATTCAGGAGAAGAGGAAAAACCTCCTCACAAGAGGAGAAAGAGAACCAAAGTAACAGTGCAAACAACTCCTCCTTTATGGAGAAGTAAAAGGTTATTTGTTGAGTTCAGTGATATCGTGGCTTATGATATAGTGAGTACCTCTAAGAAGAAGAAGCCTAGGGTTGAAGCACAAATATTGGAAACTAAGAATCAACCTGGTGAGGAGGAAACAAAAGAAATTGAGAAACAAACTAGTCAATCTCTTAGGGTTGAAGAGGAGAATATGCCAACTCCAATAGGACAAGAAGAGGAAAGGGTACAATCACCACATTGTATGGATATTAAGGACGATCCTATGGGATGGTTGTCCCCCTTGATTGATAGAATTACTAGCAAGGTTCACTTGATGTATTTGATAAAGGAAATGTACTTAGTGTTGAGGAGAATGTAATTAATGATTATGAAATTCCCAATCTACCTTTTGCTATTTATACAGGGATGAGGAATCTGATCAAAGGGGAATGGAATTAGATTAGTTAAAAACAAAAATTGTTGAGTTAAGATGTCAGACGCAAGGAATTGAGGAACAACTCATCCAACAACAAGAGGAAATAGAGGCACATACTGCAATCATAGGGAAAAGAGATCAAGAAATTGTGGATTTGAAAATACAGATGGAACAGAAAGACAAGATTATTGAGAAATTGCAATATTAGATACAACAGTGGAATCAAGAAAGCAAAAAGCATGTGGCTGATTTTTTTGAAAAAGATAGGCACATCAAAGGTTTAACAAGTAATTTTTTGTAATTGTTTACTACTTTTGAAGAAGAAAGGAATAAATATAAAACTGAACTTAATGCCTCTTTGAGCAGAATTGTTGAATTAGAACAAGATTTTTGCAAGAAAGTGATGCCAAGCCTATAATGGAGTCTAAGGAACACAAACTGAACTAGCTGTAATGGAATGGTTCCAAGTACATATACCTTTATTACTAATGAAATAGATGGAAATATGCTACTTTCTAAAGCAAGGAGTTAGTTTTGTTAAAAGAATCATTTGACAGGGTTTACCGAGATAAACAAGATGCTTGTCAAATTGATGAGTTGCTATTAGCCTGTAGAAGACCATCTAGACTATACTCCATGTTTTTAATTGAGCAACTCTTAAGGTGGAATTTGTTAAGGATTTACAATAATCATCCACATGATCCCGATGACAAGGAGTTTGTGAAAACATTTATTGAATCAAATCCCATTCAACGAGATTTTTTGTGTGAATTCTTTTTTCACAATCTGCTTTTGGAGAAACACATATATTTCTATGTCAATTTCTTTTTTGCTGAAGTTAAATTAAGGTCATTTCTATCCACCATGCATAATTAAATTCAATGGCAAGAATGAACAAGAGAATATTCATGGGTAGAGAAAACTATTGGGTTACAAATGAGGTGTCCTCACTGAAAGCCTTATGCTTTCAAAGCATAGTTCCTGAGTATTAATATTAACGAGGCTATACAAAGTAAATACAACAATAACCTTCGGCTATGCTTTGACCATTTTTGAGATCAAGGGAAAAAATTGATAAGGAGAGCTTGGCATGCATGTGAAGAGAGATAGACTCCTCTTCCTATGTATCTTAGGAGAAGAGAGATAATTTCACCTCTTAATATTCAGTGGTCCTATAGAAGAGAAGAAGCCTTGGATGGTATCCTACAACAACTAAAAATTTATTGGATTGGCATGAGATATATACCTCCTCTACTTCTTTCACCACCCCCTGTAATACATGTCAACACAAATCAGAGCTCTAAAATATTTTAAAGATGGAAAGAAAGGGTTAAGCTTCATCAGGGTTTTCTGAGAGAACTTGAGGATATGGACACAGAAGCAGATGATTTTTATGATCTCGGTGCAAAGTATGAAGAGCTGAGCAGAAATAGGGAAAATGGAGAACAAGGAGCACAACAAAGAGTAGGAAGACCTGCTCAAACTTAAGAAGGGGAGAAATGATGAGGTAAAAATAACCTAATCAATATAATGAACTAAATACCCTTCCTTGTATCTTCCAGTCACCTTTACCTTTCCAATTGATTGTCTTTAGGATTAGTAATTATTTGCTTTTTGTGAAAAGGTGTATAATCTTTATTTCTTGAAATTAATTGAAATAAGATAACTCGCGCTAACATAATGGTTTAGTTTCTAAGTATTGTATAGGTTATTAAGCACAATCGGTCATCATGCCATCCAAGTGGATTCAACATAGACTTCAACACAATTGGAGACAAGCACCAGAAGAATAGGTGCCAGAAATTTAGGGGAATGCATGGTGGATCGAGTTTTTGAAGCTTTCTGTTCTTTTCAATTCGAAGACTTTATGGCTCATCTCGAGCCCTTTAATGTTTTATGTAGTGGACTTAAGTCCGTTAGTCAATTGAATTTTAGTTAAATACTTTTTTAGTGGTAATCTTTACCAACTAAATTATAGGATTTTGTTAGCAACTTTTGTATAAGTATGTAACTATCTGAAGAAATGATACAAGAGAAATATGTTATGTTGTCACAATGTGTTCTTAAACTATGTTTCTAAGATATACTTTCAATATGAATAAAGCAAGTTTTTCCCATCTCATTTTGAGTTATTAGTATTGTAAATAGAATCTTCTTGAATGGAGTAATCTTGAAGTTACAAATTTTATGTGATCTGAGCTAAGCGTAGGAGCACCCGAGAGTTGGCCAGTCAAGGGACTATAGATTAGATAGATAAGTATTCCACTTATGTTGCCACAATGTGTTCTTAAACTATGTTTCTAAGATATACTTTCAATATGAATAAAGCAAGTTTTTCCCATCTAATTTTGAGTTATTAGTATTGTAAATGGAATCTTCTTGAATGGAGTAATCTTGAAGTTACAAATTTTATGTGATCTGAGCTAAGTGTAGGAGCACCTGAGAGTTGGCCACTCAAGGGACTATATAGTAGATAGATAAGTATTCCATTTTTAATTTTGTTATCTTCATTTTGTAAATGATAATTATGAGTGAAGTTTATTTTCATGTGTCGAGCTCTATTAAGTTAACCCTGTAGGTTGTATATCAAGTCTGTAATCTTTTAATTTTGTTATATGAAGTTTCAAAGCACCTACTTTCATTGTTCGTTGCAATTTCTTATGTTGTATTATGTTAACCACTAGTTAACCACTAGATGTTAGTAGCAGGTTGTTAAGTTTGATATCTATTGTTAGTTAGATGTTTCATAATTTCTTTACAAGCTTTTCCTTTTCAGCAATTTACATGCTTCTTAGCTTAATTATCTTTATGATTTATAGTTTAATCTTTATGCTTTCTAGATTAATAATTTCTTTCTTTCTAGTTTAATATCCTCTTAGTTTAAGTTTCATTTTAGTTGTTCCAACCACTTAGAAAACCTGAGAGAGATAGTCAAGATGTTTTATATTGCATATAGCCTCTGAACACTATCCGATCGATACAATTGATGCATTTTCAACTAAAGAGATAGGACCTAACGATGACCTATAATGTTGGTCTAACCCAACACATGAAACTTATTACTATCCTAATCTAACAACTTACAGAGGAAAATGGATAAAAGGAGAACACGAAAATGAAAGGGAGGTGATGCACCAAGATAAAAATGTCATTTCTTCCTGACCTAGACTACACAATACATCATTGAAAAGGGACCAAAAGACTCACACAGTTCTCTAATTGGTTGATTTTAGAGGCAAACATGGACTCACACAGTTCTCTTATTGGTTGATTTTAGAGTCAAACATGGAGGTTAGGGTTTGACAAAGTGTCGAAAGGAAAGAGAGTTCCTTTTTATTTTAGACTGTAGGAATTAGGTAGCGCAACCCCCTATAAACTGTAGTGTGCTTGGTAAACTTTTTAACATGATCGGCGACACTGGCACGACACACCCTCTAGTACCACGGGGGTGGGGGAGACTAGACCTTGTGACCAACCTCTTGCAAAAATAAATATTTAGCCAACCGAGATAGGGCCCCCACCCCCTAAAGGAAACAGAGTTTCTCAACACAACAGTTGCAAACAATTTAACTCAAACATGTATACATAAATATGCAAACAAAAGCTCAGAAATTAAGGTAATGAAATATTACTGATACATAAAAAAAGGAGAGAACTAACAACAATGATCAACTTCATTAATGCAAAGGCATATAGCCAATCTTTACAATAACAGAGTGTAAAATATAGTCAGCAAAATAAAAACCCTAGAGGAGCTAGAGGAAGAACCCTTAGAAATATACAAGTGTTGCTTTTATAGATCAAGCATAACTCAGATGAATACACTCAAAATCTAACCTAGCTAGGGTTAGCAGTTAAAGATATATATTCTCATGAAAAACATTCCAAGAGAGCTTGGAGAGAATTAACTAGCATGCCATCCACCTTGCCATTAATATTTTCTAGGAAAAGTCCAAAATCCCTATGAAATCAGTGATTTGGGTATGGGATCCGTCAGAAGGGACAAACAACAACAATGAATGGGTATGGGCACCCATAAAATACACTTGGAGAAGTCAAAAGAGAGCATTTAAGTTGTCCTTGAAGCCCTAAAAATCAGATTTGGTAGCTCAAAAGTTGAATCGAGCATCAAAAACGTCGCCCAAAAAACATGTCAAAACCCAATGTCGAGGTGTTGGGCCCGAAAAAATAACTTTACAAGCATGTGAATTAAATATCCTAGACCCCCAAAAAAGAATTTGTTGGAAGTCGACAATCGGGCAGTTGGGAGGAAAGCTTATGACTTGCAAAGTAAAAATGGTAAGAGGGAAGAGGGACTTGACTAATCCCCGAAGTCCGACAAGACAAAAAACAGCCAAATCTTGAAACCTTATCAAGCTTCAGGGTTAGAGGTAAGGCCTAAGGCTTACCTTTAGAGATAGATAAAGGGTAAAGGGAAAGGTCAAAGGTCAAAGGTCGAAAGACTTAGAGGAAATATGGGAAAGAAGAGAAGGAGAAAGAGCGATGGAGAAAGAATGCAAGGTAAGCAAGTAAGAGACAACCCGAAAACCCAAAAATCTAGGACTTAGAAAAATTTAGGAAACTTCAAGGAGAAAACATGCAACATGGCCCATAAGGGATCTCTCAAATCAGATATCTATGATGGGACATCAAAGGGCGGCATGAAATGTCAACATTAATGGCAGCTTTTGCGGGATGATTGCCTACTAATCATGGAATCCAGAGGCCTTATCAATCCATTGGGCACGAATTCATGAAGGGAATTTATTAAATTGGGTCTCCCAAGGGCAAAAAAAAACATGTGCAGGTCTTCACTTGGAGAAAAGTAAGAAAACTAGGAACATACATTCCCTTAAGGAGAATGTAGGGTGTGCAAATCCACTTCATGGAAAGCAAGATATTTACAATATATATAGAAACTAACAAAAAGAAAAGAATGGAAGCTTGACTTTTTCAAAGATAAACCTTTTGAAGGAGTTGATATCTCTCAAACCATAGTTGCAGATCTCACCTAGCTATAACCACTAAAAACTACTACCAACATGTATGCAACTACATAAAACACTTACAAGGTGAAGGATCACTTCACTATAAATTTTTCCATTGCAAGGGAACCATATGATGCAAGTGTTAGACTCATCTAACGTTGGTGTCTCAACTAAACATACAATAGCAGGGGTGAAACTTTTTGAAGATAGGTCAACATCCAAGAGAAAACCTTATGTAGAGGGAAGAGAACTCACCTCACAAAAGGATAAGTCAATGTCACCATCGTTGACCTCCTAAAAGCATGAACTAAAAACAAAAGATAAAGTTTCCAAAATATACCAAACTGAGCAACAAGAGCATCACTCTCCAAACAAATGTGTGGCTACTTCATAACTACAAAATTAATCATATTGATGCACACTTCATCAATACAAACCTTAGATTTTTGAGACACTTCAAATGAAGAACTAAATTCTTCAATTTGTCTCTCTATTTTCATTTCATCTTGGCAATGAGTTGTATCAAAATTAGACTCATGGAATGTAATGGTTGCCATGTCCTCTGTTGTTTCCTTACTCTTATGCTATTGCCCAAAAATCTACTCTTTTGGGGGTGAAATATTGGCATCCAAGCTTGAGATAAAAGCTTCTAAATCATCCCAAAAGAAGTCCTCCACCTTAGAAGTACAAACCTTGTTAGATAGGAGAGTTTCCTCCACTATAATAGGGGCTAAACATGTATGTAACTATTGCTCCAAAACCTTGGAGTTGTCTTCATCCACCAGGCCAAGACCAAGCTACTCAGAGGCTTTAGTTGATGTAGGTATAGGTGATCTATCCTCCTCGTCTTCAAAAAAACAAGGGAATAAAATGAGAGGACTAATTCCTCTATTCCATCAATTTTTTCTACCATTTTAATGCCTTGTTGCTGCAACACTATTTCATCTTCAATTTTTTCTTGCAATAGAGCAAGACACTCATTATTTTGAGCACATGAAGGCTCCTCAACAATAACCTCCTCAAGGATAGGTTCTTTTGAGGAACAGAGGCTCACAAAACTTAGGATCTCCAACATAGAAGATCTGCTTGATGGCACAGGAGGTTCAATAGGGGTTTCGAGAGGCTGATTAGGATTCCTGAAACTAAAAATTTGTGCTTGCAAACTTCTTACACAATAGGTTGTTCTGAAACAAAATGAGGGATAATAGAAGTTTCAAGAGGCTTGTTACAATTCTTGAAACAAAAATTTATATTTTCTTACCTCCTCCTTAGCGGGTTGTTCTGGAAATGGTGGAGGCGCTTGTTTGAAACTAGGCATGCAAGGTGTTGCCTGAGTCTTGGGAACTTGTGCTAGAGCAAGGGAAAGATGGATTTCTCTTCCCTAGCAACAACATCTCTTTATGTGCACTCTTCTTGTTGCCTTCTTTGCGCCTCCAACTACTACTCATACCTCCATTGAGTGTCTAAATTTTGCTATTACAGATAATGAGCTTGATGGACAAACTCATCATGTTGTGGGAAATAACCTTGTTGCCCCTGATAGGCTTGATTATCTCACTCCTTATGTTGTAGGTCAAGTTCTTGTTGTCCTCGTAACTCAACCAATTGTCTATTAAAATAAAGCAAATGCTTGTAATCTCACTTGTACTTAAATTATCAAAATCTCAAGGTTGACTAGGAGAGAGACAAGTTTGATTTTGAAAATGATGAGTCTCTTGGGATTGATGATAAGAATATGTAGGCGTCCAAGAAGATTTAGTAGGGTAGGGTGGGTGGTATGCATCTTGAGAAGGTTGAGAACCCACAACAACAGGGTTCTTTGGAATGAAATGGGAGGTATGACCAGCCTAATATGGCTAATTGGGAGGAACAAAGTTGGCATTATCATGAAATGGTAGAGTGTACATGTGGTTTCCATTAAAATATGTCATTTTAATGCACAGGAAACACCTCAAAAATTATTAAATAAGAGCAAAGACTTCCCAACTAATATTTTTGGTACATACCAAAAGAATCACCCAAATTGAGTTACAAAGTCGCTAGGTGTTTGAAGAACACCTCCAAAGGCTGAAACATTGAAGAAGGCACCACTTCCTCAATGGCATGAAATGAAAGTAGGCTGCTTGAACTAGCAGATTTTGAATGGAGTCACCATAGTGTTTGAAGAAATGTCTCAAAAGGCAAGATGCATTGAAGAAAACACCAAATTCTTCAATGGAGAGAAGTAGTCCCACTAAGCGTGCCAAAAATTATTGTCACGTGAAATTGCACCCTGTTGAGCATGAAGCTCAACATTCCAATGACATAATGGAAACAACCTCAAGGTGTGGGACCTTTATGCATATGAGGTCGAATCTCCAAAGAAGGTCAGCTTCCTCTTCTAAACTAAGTGCAAATGTGTTGGTCTAACCCAACACATGAAACCTATTACTACCCTAATCTAATAGCTTACAGAGGAAAAAGGATGGAAGGAGAACATTAAAATGAAAGGGAGGTGATGCACCAAGATAGAAATGTCATTTCTTCTTGACCTAGACTACATAATACATCATTGAAGAGGGACCAAAAGACTCACACAATTCTTTGTTTGGTTGATTTCAGAGGCAAACATGGAGGTTAGGTTTTGACAAAGCATTGGAAGGAAAGAGAGTTTCTCAACATAGCAGTTGCAAATGATTTAACTCGGACATGTATACATAAAAATGCAAACAAACACTCAAACATGAAGGTAATGAAATATTACTCATACATAAAAGAGGAGAGAACCAACAATAATGATCAAATTCATTAATGCAAATTAATATAGCCAATCTTTACAATGGTAGAGTGTAAAATATAGTTTTCAAAAGAAAAACCCTAGAGGAGCCAGAGGAAGAACCTTTAGAAAATATACAAGTGTTTCTTTTATAGATCAAGTATAACTTAGATGAATACACTCAAACCCTAACCCAACTAGGGTTATCAGCTAAATAAATATCTACTCAAAGAAATATTTGCTCAAATAAATATCTACTCATGAAAATTGCACCAAGAGAGCCTAGAAAGAACCAACCAGGATGCCATCCACCCTGCCATAAAGATTTGCCACGAAAAGTCCAAAATCCCCGTGAAATCTGCTTGGAGAAGTCAAAAGAGAGCATTAAAGTTGTCCTTGAAGCCCTAAAAATTAGATATGGTAGCTCAAAATTCAAATCGAGCATCAACAACATCACCCAAAAAAAAAAGTCAAAGCCCAAAAAGGTCCGGCCTGAAATAACATCTTTACAAGCATGTGAATTAAATTGCCTAGACCCCTAAAAAGCATTTGTTGGATGTCAGCGATCGGATGGTTGGGAGGAAGGATTATGCCTTGTGAAGTGAAAATAGTAAGAGGGAAGAGGGAATACCGACCCCCAAAGTCCGACAAGACAAAATACTTAACCAAATCTTGAAAGCTTATCGAGCTTCGGAATTAGAGGTAAGGCCTGAGGCTTACCTTTAGAGATCGATAAAGGGTATAGGGAAAGGCCAAAGGTCGAAGGCCAAAAAAATTAGAGGAAATATGGGAAAGAAGAGAAGAAGGAGAAAGAGTGATGGAGAAATCATGCAAGGTAAGCAAGTAAGAGACAACCCGAAAACTCTAAAATTTGGGACTTGGCAAAATTTAGGAAACTTCATGGAGAAAACATGCAAGATGGCCCATGGGGGATCTCTCAGATCAAACATCAATGATGGGACATCAAAGGGGGACATGAAATTTTAGTATCCCCTTAAGGGTAATTGTGGGACCAACTTTGTGTATTGCCTTTGTGTCTACAACTCCATTGTTCATGGAATTCTTATTGTGAGCCCAATACTTGTTTTTATTATTTGAGGTACTTTGGGTGTTTTGATTTTTTATGAAAGTTTTAATTTCCTCTTTTGCAACAAACATGACAACCCTTTGTTTCTCGAGTATCTTGCAAGAACATCGATTAGCCAAAATTCTCCATCTTTGGAAGAATGATATGAATGCCTCTCTTTCTTATTGTTTTGTTTGATACGATGTTGCTATGGTAATGTCATTTTCAATGTTGCAAGCAAAATGTGTCACAAATTTGTCTATTAGTTCATCCAATGTTATTTTTCCTATAAGTAAATGGGAAACCATTCAAGCACTTGTCTCGGGAGAATTCTTGGGAATAATCTCATTAGGTATGTATGTTCAAATGCGATGTCTATGCAAGTCGTGTGAAACTCCCTCGCATGTTCAATTGAGCTCCCCTTTCCTCTATATTTGGTGAAATTTGGAATAACATAGTTGTGAGGAAAGGGAGGCATATATATGCTCTTGTCAAAAGGATATGGACATAACTCTTGTGTGTAGGTTTTCTTCATTGATATTTGCATGTTGTCCACTTGTCTTCGTAGTGCAAGAATTTGGTTTTTCAAGACATCAACTTGAGTCAATGATGTGTCCACTGCATTAGCAATCACATTATGATATGGGGGCCCATGTTTGAGTTTTGTAATCCACTATTTGGGGTGGATAAATTGAGGTAGGTCCCAAATGTGTGTGATGGATTTTGGTTTTGAATGTTATCAGTGAAAGATGGAATTTGGTTCTGGACATTGGGAATTTGGTTGATATGTGGGGGATTCATATTGAATTGTGTTTGCAATGGGCTTGAACTTGTTTGACCATGTGGATTTTAGTTGCCATATTGTTGAAAAGGCCCTTGTATTTTGTTTTGTAGAGAAATACTTGTAGTAGGACCTTGTTGTGATGTGTTGGTGTTCAAGTTAAAATTGGTGTTTGGTGTGGTGTTTTTTGGTGGCTTAGGCCCACTAATGTAAACTTTCACATTTTAGGTGGGTTGTTGTTTGACTTGTTTTAACCTATTGAAATAGGATTGGACGATGAAGCCCCCATAACATTAGATGATGCACCAAATGGATTAAATGTGTTGCTATGGGGGTGTGTCATAGCTTTTGAACCTTGACTTCCAAATATTGGTGTTGCATTGATTGTTGTGTTATTTTATGATGTCCCTCCTAATGGCATAGTAGTATGTACTTATGGAATAGTATGATTAGGAGTAGATACATTATGTCCTTGGTTTTGTGTGGTCTCATTTATTGGTGTTGTGAAAAGTGTGTTAACATCAAAACCATGAGGAATTTTAGCTCCACTTTGTAGCAATTTTTCTAGGAACCATTGTGGGTCTTGTGCTACCATCTCATCTACAAACCATGCTACACTAGGGTCTTGAGAAACTGCCTCAATTTCTTCCTTAGTTAAAGGTCTTTGGATATCTTTTATTGTGAATCTTTCAAAAGGATTTGGAAATGAGGATCGTGTCTAAGGTGTCTCATTAGAAGAAGACCCAAAATTCATGTTTCTAGTAGGATTGAAAAAGGGATCTTCATAGGTGTAGACCATTTCTTTTCTTTTTCCTTTGTAATCTTGTTTGGACCATATAAGACTTGTAAATTGATGTTCAGGGATAGAAAGTCTAAAGAATGATAATGTAATGGTAGGTATGTAACTACGTTATGTTTTGGGGGTTTCTAATCTATAAGAAATGCCAAATGATGATGCACTTGTGGCCAAGATTAAGGTACAAAGTGACAATAGACAAAATTGAGATATGGTAATGTCACTATGATCGAAAATCTATGGTAGGACTAAGACTAAAAGTATGCAATGATGAAAATGTGATGTTATGATCAAGGATATGGTATGAATATGAAGACTAAGCACCTTTATGGACCTAAGATGAGGTTACTAACCAAACTAAGATAGTCCAAAGTACCAAATCTGATCATCAAGACCTTAAAAATGATAAAGACTAATGATGATGATGATTGACAAAGTGGACCTCAAACTAGACTCATGAGTTTAAAGGGACAACTTAAATGACAAAGATTGATTGATGAAAAGGAAAGGTCAAGGAAGCTTAAATTTGTGACAATGATATGATCCAAGGTATGATAAGTCTCCTAGTCTAAAGTTAGCAAAAGTGTATGCAACTAATGAATGACCTAGGGTTTGACTTAAGGTGTATGCAATTAAAGAATGCAATGGAAATCTAAGTGAATGGAGTGAAATGAATGGACTGAAATAAGAAATTTTGTAGTCCAATGAGATGATTACTACCAAGATTTGATCCAAAATAAGACTACACAAGAATCTCCCAAAAAAATTGATAACTAGCAATTGTTATTCATGGTCTATCAAATACGGTTTATTGTCTTACGAATGTGGTTCACAATTTATAGTAGATGCAGTGGTCTATTTGCAATTACAGCTTATAGTTTTGTAGATGTGGTGAATAGTGTTTTTGATCTTAGTTTAAATGTTTTAGATTATTTTTTGTCTAGGGTTTTTGTGAAATGTGATTTCAAACACAATAAACAATATAAAAAACAATTCTTGGTTGTTGAGTGACCAAATTTTTGCATTATGTGTATGTTTAAGGGTTATTCACCCCAATTTCCATGGGCCTAATCACAATTTGAAAACACTTCACACCCATAAAACACTTCCTATCCCTAAGGTCTATGGTCAATGACAGCAAAGCTTGAGCCCACAACTTGGAATCTCCTCAATGCAAGTGTAGGGACACCTTCAGGGGGTGTATTCACTCTTGTCTTTGTGAGAGAGGATAGATAAGGGCCTCTAGGATTGGAAGGATGACCCAATCACCCTCTCCTCGAAAAACTATAAGTAAAAAAGTGGCTTGTGCTAAGTTGAGAATTTTTGTCTCATCTAAAGGGAGCCATATGGTGAGTAACTTCAAGGTGTGATGCTACACCTTTACACTAAGAATGACACCAAAAATAACTCAATCAATAATGATGGGACTCTAACTAATTGGTTTCTAGTTGTTGTTCGGGGACTTGATGCCTTACAAGTGTCCAACAAGCCACTTAAGGCTTTAACCAACGCTACTTGGGTACATTAGAATACCACACATAAATGTGAGTACTTCCCCTTTTGGATTGTCACTGTACGACAAAGGCTAACATTAGTTTTGAATTGGCTTTGGCCTTATCCTTTTATATAGCAGCCCAAGGGAAAACCACTTTTAGGCATGCCCCTTAGAGTGATTACTTATCCAAAGGTAGGACCTTCTATATGGTTATACAAAATCAATACAAATGCAATGCTTTTGATCTCCAAGATCATATACAAATGCGAGGAGAGAGCATACACATGTATTTGCTCACACTAGAAAATGTTCATTAACCTTTAGAAAACCAAATGTGTGGTGTTAAAATGGAAGTGTTGAGAAGTGATTTTGATTCCCAAGATCATATAAAATGAAAGGGAAGAGCATAGACACCTCAAAACACAAACAAAATCACTAAACAAAGCAAACAATGGTTCTTTTTAATCCCAAATTAAAAATGTGATCATGCAAAAACACTTGGTTCTTTTTAGGTCCCAAATCCAAATTTTCCTACTTAGAAATCAAAGAAAAATAAAACCCTGCAAGAAAATGGATGAGTAGTCTTGATAATAAAGTCTTGTCCCCACAAATACCACAAGCTGCCAACCAAATATCAGTAACACAAAAACCTCTATACTATCGAATGGAAAAAGTAAAAATGAAAAACTCTTAATTAAAACCCTAAATAATAACAAAAAAATACAGCTCACAGTGGCACAAATGTGACTCACTGTATTGAAGCAAATGCGACGAATCAGACTGCAACTACGATGAACCAAACTATGATTGCGATGAACTAGATTGTGACTATGGAAAACCAAACTATGACTGTGATGAATCAAACTACAACTATGGTGAATCATCAAAGAAAATGTGGCTCATGATCAAAATAGATGTGGTGCATGACATGAAAGCTGCAAAAACACTCAAATCTGGAAAAATTTGGAAAATCATGAAATAGAAATAATGCAATTACTCTATCGAGATATGAAAAAGAAACTAGAGATTAAAGAAATGACAGAAAACTATTGATGGTGTTTTTTATGCACTTTACAACACAGGTAATGCATAGGTGTGTTACCTCTCTTCAAAGACAATCTTCCACAATCAAATTGCAGAACACTATCCCAAGGTCTCTCGGATGTCAAGTCTTGACAGTGCTTGGAATATTTCAGTTGTTTATGTGATTTGCTGGAATCACAAGGTGGGCTTACGTAATTAAAGCTGTAGAGAAATTGCGTCAACCAACAGAGTCCTATAGATCTGGAATTACATGCTTTGCTGCAGGTTCAAGCAGCAGTCTTGGACTCTAGTATTTCGTCTAGTTTGGCTTTTACAATGCACAATGAACCTTGATACGAATAGTTTCTGAAAGAAAGGAAAAGGGGGAAAGGGGCGAAGAAGAAAGATGTTTCCTAAACCTGCAACTACCGATGAACAGTGATCATGGAGATTCTTGCCGTGGACAGTTTCCTTAAATGGGATTTCACTTAACCAGAATTCTCACAATATCATGAAATCTATGCTATCTTCTAGGGACTGCAAATATTCATTGTTCATTCACTATGGAAGCATGGATGAAGATGAAATTCAATGAGCAGCAATGGAATAGGAGTCCAGACTAACTTTACATAGTCATCTACCCTCAATAAATGACCAAAAGTATGGACAAGGAAAGCATACACAGCAATTATTTTCAAGATCAGAAATATCATATCAAATCTATCTAACTCAAAGCGAAGATGCTAGAACAGCAGAGTAACTTAAAACAATCTATAACTAAAAGGGAGAAGAATCATGAAACTTATTGAGAAACTCATAAAATACACCAAAATTGACTGTATTTGCTATTTATAATTTCTGCAGCAAGTCTTTACAACAACTCAACTCTCTAAAATGAGAGGAGGAGAGCTCTATTTATAGATTCAAATAACAAAATGTATGGCCAAGATTTGATTCTATTATGTGGCCAAGATTCATCTTACATCAGGGTCTCACCTACCCCCAAATATTACAATTAAGAGCTCATTTTGTCTCTTCCCAATCTCGTCATCTAGTGACAACACTGTAGCGGATTTATCTTTCAGCTGTTTACTCTTGGCTGTAGCTACTCTTTAAGGTACTATTCTTCGATGACCGAATTGCCTTCCTGCTTCCTTAGTGCTGCATACTCCATGAAGCTCAGGATCAAGGTTTGGAGCTTTTCTACCTCCATGATATCAGACTTTAAGATCTGATAACTCCATTCTTGAGAGTTGCTATTGAGCTTCTCCTAGTCTGCTTCATATTTGGTGCTATTTTCCTTGCAGACCTCTGATTGTGCGAATGCTCGAGCAGCAAAACTCATGAATTCAGTGGTGACCTCAGCAGACATCCCATCCTCCATGGTCTTCAAAAAGTGGGGTTTGAGGTTCTCAGGATTGATCTCGGTGGCAGGAACCTCATACCCTGTCATCAATTTAAGGTATTGGGTGCACTCCTCCCTGGATTCCCTCGCCCATTCAATATCTGGAGCAATTCGCTCCAAGACCTGCTCCAGCCTCCTTTTTATATGGTTGTAGTCCCTCTTCCAGGTATCCACCAGCTAGTGGTCATCATCCTTGAGGGCGAGATCCTTCTCCCATACATCACTTGGCAATGCGAGGATAGCCTCAATTTTCGGGTAGGCTGCGTCGTACTTCCCTGGGAACTTTTCACAGATTTTTCTTGTGTCCTCAAGAGTTTTTTGGACCTCTAGAAACTGATTTGCTGATCGAACAGCTATGTTGATACCTGTGTTCCCTATATCCAGAACTTGACGAACCAGTTTTCTGTGGTTTTATCCAGGTTCCGTCTCCTCTCAAGTTTCTTAATTTGTTCATGGGAAAGCAGCTGAGGCGGGGCTGACGAGGTTGTAGGTTGCTCATCCGGAGATGACCACTGCTGGATGTAAGCTGTTAGATCCGCAACCTACTCTTTTAACTCGTCTTTTGAGCTTTTGTCTTGTCGGATGAGGTGTACGACCGTGGCGACCGACTCTTGGAGGTGTTCGACCTTTTGATCCCTCGTGGCCACTCCCAGATCAATGGTGGAAACATTGTAGGTTGTGCCTTGTTCCCCAACCACCGGCGTTGCTAACTGTACTGCTCTTGATCCCGAGGCGTCCATAGTTATCTTTGACCTGACCTTTGGCTTCTTCTCCTTTCGGGTGCTGATATGCGCCCTGGCCATGATGGCTTCCAGCCTCGCCTTGGGATCCTTTGAAGTGGGAGTCTTTGGCTTTAGTTGTCTTTGCAGCCAATCGGGCGTTTGGGAGTCCTTTCCTGATCCCTCATCTATCGTTCCACTGTCCTCCTTTTCTAACCCAATAGTTCGGACAATGATGGCCCTTTTACTGGTTTCTATATCTTCCTTCTCTTTAGTGAGAACCTGCTTGGACATCTCATGTTTAGTCGAGGACTCGGCGTGTGACTGTCCTTTTGGAGAATCCTCCTTTCTTGCATCCTCTTCCTCGCTTGAGATATTCTGATATTTCTCTGGACTTTCTATTTGTTTGTCCTTGGGGAAGAGGGTTTCTTTATTGTGCTCTGGAGTCTGGCCACGTTCCTCAGCTGGAGATCTATCTCTTTCTGCCTCTGTAGCAACAGTCTCCTCCTCCTGTTCGAGCCGATCCTCGGCTTCCTTGTCCTCAATTTCTTTGAACTGCTGTCCCCATTCTTCATTGAGCCCGGGATCATTTGATTCCCGAATTAGCTCAGCATTACGGTCTTTGTTGTCCTCACTTTCACCGCTTGAAGCCTCATAAGCTACCGTGTCAAACTGCTGACGCTCAAATGGGGGATTCTCAGGACCCTGAAACTTTGCGGGCTCTGGCGCCTTTTCAGCTTCTAGTTGTTGTCGTTCCCGCTCGTCCGATATTTGCATCTTTGCTTTCATTCTTGGTGACTCGGTAGAGGGGGATGCTGCTAGGGTGGAGGTCATAGCTTGAGCTATTGCAGCCTGGACCATTGGATTGGCTAGCATCTCTGAAAGCTCTGATGGCACATTCTGCATGTATTTTTCCAAGGACTCTGGAAGGCTTGAGGTTGGCGTTGTAGCAGTGGGAACGAAAGGAAAGGAAGGAGACATGGAAGGAGAGGTCAAGGGTGAGGTGGCAGCAGATAGTGAGTCCGTATGAATAACCTGCATCCCTTGAGAAGTAGGAGGGAGGTGAACAGAGATATCCACCACAGGTGGGGAGGATACTGAAGCTGGAATCGAGGTAAGTGGAGTGGCGGGTGTGATGACGATAGGTGGAGATCCAAATGAGATGGATCTTTTGCTGGCAATCCCAAGGGGTGAATCTTTGGACATCATAACCTTCGCCATGCCTCCTGCTATTTTCCTTTTCTTCTTCGAAGGTTCCAACTCAGATGACTTGCGGACATAAGTCTTTGGCTTTGGGAGTTGTTGGCCAACGTCCTTCCTTTTCTTGGACTTCGGAGAGGGTGGGGCTTGCGATGTCTCCCCAGCTGCAGCAGTGGCTTCTCCACCTTCGGAACCGCTTGGTTCACTAACGTGTTTGCTAGCAAGGTCAGTGTACGTTAGTGCGACCCCTTGTTGTTTTAGTTGGGCAACCTTGCTATTTATCCATCCTCTTGTCCTGGCCTCGACGGACCTAGTGAGTACACTGACATCACTGAGTTCTGGGGTATCCCAGTTGATTGCAGGCAGTGGCAGGTTGGACACTGTATCATAGATCGGGTCTAGAATTGTCTCCTCATCCTCCTCTACCTGATCAGGAATCGGGCATAATTTTACCTTTCGCACATGGACTACAGTCATACGCATATAATAACGCATCCGTACTTCAAGATCGTCCTTGCAATTAGCCCAGAAGTCCTCGATGTTGTGGAGGTGGGCATACCCACGTCCCAACGCCTTGCGGACATGGCCATAAGGATCCATCTGTGGCCTTGCTGTGTATTGCTCGAAGTTGTACTCGGCCAGCTCCTTTTCGGAGTATCCTGCACATTAAGAGGTATGAACCTTATACATTCCCTGACCCATATTCATTGGATAGACAGGGCCTGCCAGATGTTTCTCGCCTAAGAGGCTGTGGATGGATCGCAGTTGCCGAGTCAGCTCCAAGAGGATAATTCGGTCGTTTGGATACCGAGGCAACTTATTTGGCTTATCCGAAAAGCCCTCTGCACGGATGTAGGTGAATCTGGGGAACTAGATGTACCAGAAGGCATACTACCTAAGGAGGACTCTGGCACTGTGGTACATTCTCCTATGGAAATCCTCGCCTACCGACCTGATTATGTGGGCAATGAATGTATCATTCACCCTGCAGTAGCTGCTTTTGAAGTTCTTGAATTGCAGCTAGGGGTACCTGTCGTAGGGCTTTAGCTCTGGCCCTGATGGATCACTGGGCATCTGTGTCAATCCCTGGTAGTGCCTCTGATTGGCAAGAGAGTACACCAAGTAAGACATCATGAAGAATTGATTAGTCTTCTTTACTGTGGTAAACTGCTCATGGAAGCAGTCGCTGATTATCTCTCCCTAGTAGAAGACGGTTCCTTTCCCTCGGAGAATCTGTTCTATGAAGTAGAACATCCATTCCTGGAAGAACATTGCACCAGGCAGGCCCATGACTCTACTGACCAGAGTCACCAGATCATGGTAGTCCTCGTGGAAATCACTACGGAAAAGCTCATGGGGAATTTTCCCGGTGCTGCCCCGTTTATCCTTTAGCCAACACTGATTAATGAGTCTTTTGTAGTCCAATGGGTCATGTTCCCATATACTGATACAGTCTTCCTTGGTAGGGACCTCCATGCTCTCGAAGGTGGGAACGTGGAAGGTTTTGGTAATGCCTGACGGAGACATATCTGCGAGGACATTTCCCTCGTGGTCTACGATAGTTCTAGTGTTGGACTGATACGCCTCGACACACGCCATTACCAGCTCTAGGGCCATTAAGGCTGGTGGAAAACCTGTTGCCTTGGCGATTCCACTGCTTTTAATAGCTCTTGCATTTGCCATTTTGGGGTTCATCGTAACCCTCTGAATGAACTCATCAACATCGACCTGTCCGATGTTGGTATCTGAAACATCCCTCCAAAGGGAGGTAATCCGGGATTGGATGGGGACTCCCTATAATTTGTACTTCATTAGATCCCGATCTTCTTTGCCCCTTGGTGGCTTTACGGTTCCTTTTCCTTTCCTGGCAACACTAGAAGTTTCTGGGCTAGATTCCATGAATTCTGCACAAAGGGCAAGAGTCAATAGTGAAGAACCTGTCATAAGAACTATTGACGAATCCCTGCACGTCAAGATTAGTCCGACAATCATAGTAGATATTTAATAAGCACTTGAAGTTAGATACTTTATAACCCTAGAAGTTTGTGCAATCAATCCGGGGTTCTCAGGCTGGAAATCCCCTGGCAGAATGTCATTTGGAGAGGCAAAACGAGAATGGAATTCCCATATGCACCTTCTGGGGTTGGATTTCAAGTTTGAAGGTTGGAAATAGAAGACAACAGAATTTTAGCAAGTGGGTCGAAGTCCGTTTCGAATTTGGAGGTCATTTGACCCCCCATTTGAAGGTTCGGGTATCAGTGGCAGGCAGGCCGTCTGAAAACGACGCAGAAGAAACGAAAATCCGGGAAACGAAATCTGGGTCTCGGAATTCCGTTATCGGGAAGCGGTCATCGTTCGGCCGTGAGGAACGGCAGGACGCAGGAGGAAATCCGAGGAGGGAAATCTGGAGGCGGAATTCCGGAGAAGGAAATCCGAAGAGGGAAATCCGAACAAGGAAACCCGAAATGGAATCCAGGAGAAATGTGGAAGAAAATGGAAGTTTGAGTTTGGAAGAAAATTCCACGGCTGGGAAACGGGATCCGGGAAGCCACCAGCTGGATGCCGTGCAAAAGGCGAAAAACGGACGGATTCCCGAAAAGAGAAGTCCGAAAGGGGAATTCCGGGAATGGGATCCCGAAGACGGAAATCCAGAGGAGGAAGGGGTCAAATGACAGACGGGAACATAGGTTCCGGGATCTGAGGGTCGGGAAGACGTTCGGGCGACGCCGTGAAGAACGGCGGCAAGACGACGGAATTCCGGAGACAGAAATCCGAGAACGGAACTCCAAAGGGGGAAGAAGGCCACAGGGAAACATAGTTCGGAATGCCAGGTGATGGAGGCCGTTAAAACGGCAAAGAGGACACGGATTCTCGGAAACAGGATCCCGGACAAGGAATCCCGAAAAGAGAATTCCGAAGGAAAAGATGGAATTTGCGAGCGAACTTATGAAATTTTGATAAAGGTTCCGGGAAAGGCATCCGGAAAGCCGCTCAGTCGAGGCCGTTAAAAACGGCGAAAAGGAAACGGAGTTCCGGAGCAGGAAATCCGGACGAGGAATCCCGACAAAGGAATTTCGGAGAAGGAAAATTAGTAGGAGAAGAAAGGGCGGCTGCGGGAAGACCCGGGCCCAGAAGATGCCGGCGTCGTTCCGAAGAACGGCCGCGACACAGGAAAGTTTCGGATCAATCCAGAGGTCGATAGAAGGTGGATTTTTGAATTCAAAGAAATGGGTTTTGTGCGCAGTGAGGATATCTACTAAGTTTGGACTTCATTTTTTATTTATCCTTAACAAAATCTCAAAAAAAAAAGCGAAAAGAACTTAGGGCGTGGGACGGAAAACCTACCTCAAAAACCCGAAGAACAGGCTGGTCGGATGCGCGGACGTCGTCGGAAGAAATAGCTTGAAAAACGTCAAAAAGGAAGCTAAATCGTCGGGAGCTCTGGAATGCGCTTCTGTTAGTCAAAAATTTGATAATGACAGCCGAAGAACGTTTTTATAGCAGAAAATGCCATTAGTACAGCAATAAATGCTCCGTACAGTTGCAGGTGGGTTGGTGAACTCCGGAAAAAGGAAGGCGGTGGGACATCCAAAATCGGATGTCCAGAAAGCCGTTCCTGGGAAGACATTGCCTGGACGCCGTGAAGAACGGTGAAACCTGAAAGGAAACCCGAAAGGGGAAACCCGACGAAGGAAACTCGAAAGGGGAAATCTGGACAAGGAAACTCGAAAATTTCAGAAGATGTAAAAAAACTTTTGATGTGAAGTTTTCAGTCAAGGTGAGATTTTTTAAATATAACATTAGGAAACGTGCCACCTTTATTGAAGGGAAAAAAGAGGGTCCCCGTTCCGAACGGGGTGTGTGTGCAAAAAGGGGCACAACAAAAACCATAAGAATATACTGATTTAATAAGTTGCCCTATACTGAAACAAATGTGGCTCTTGTTGTTATGAATGTGGTGTTATGTCTTCATGAATACATCACAATATTTATCAAATACATCATGTTGTACCACAAATGCATCATGTTGTCTCTCAAATGTGTCGCTCGACCTTACTAATGCATTTCGGACCTAAACTCAAAATTTCTTGCAAATTCCTTCAAATTCGATTAGTTCATGTCGGGTTCACCAATGTAGAATAGGGTAAAATTAAGGTAAAAGGCATCAATCAATAGTACCAACCACCAAATACATAAAACTCAAACCCTAAAGATCCTAATCCAACAATGAAGCACAAATGAACATAGAAACATAAAATAATTAAGCAACATTAACATAATTCCAATGCCATGGTTGATTCACCTTCATTGCCCTTCTCCATTTTGCTTTATATGCTTCCTTGCCCTTAGATTTTGAGTATGCAACAATAAGCCTAGTGATAGTGAAAGAAAAATTATGAATATTGTACTTGTCTCCTTGAATAACATGTACTTGAATTAACCTTGAAATGATAATGATAGGTCTCACATAAGATTTATGGATTAAAACTGTGTGCCAATTTTTTACATCAATGTTTTAATCTAGAAATCTTATGTGATACTATTATGGATTGTGCAAACTTCATGAATTTAAATGATAGGTCTCTTTTATAGAAAACCAAATTAGAATGAAGGGCTAGGATTAAAAGCTACTATAACATGAAAATCAATGGCCAAGATTATTTGAGAAGCAATGAAATAGAGTTAGGACAAAATTAGGGTAAAGATAAGGATGAATGGTGGAGATTAAATTATAGATTAATTCAATCAAGGGTGGAAATTAATTGAGATAAGAAGAGATAAGAATGGCATGGATAAAGAGGTTGGCACAAAAAAAAAGTTGTTAGAGTAAATTAAATAATTATAAAATTATTTAATTTAGGAGGGAAAGTGAATAATTAAATAATTTAAAATAATTATTTAATTATAGACGAAGAGGGAAAGTTGAATTTTTAATTAAATAATAATTTAATTCAAAAGTGAAGTAAATGGACAAATTCTTAAATAATAGAGGAAGAGGCTAATGAATAATTAAATAATTAAAATAATTATAGTAAAAAAATGATAATAATTAAATAAATAAGAGTTTATTTAATTATAGAGGAAAGGGGACATTAGTGATGTAATTAAATAAATATAATTTATTTATTTAATCAAAAGAAATAATAAAAAATTAATTAATAGAAGAGTGTGACTTTAGACAATAATCAAATAATTAAAATTATTTAATTATGTAAGGAAGAAAAGGGAATTGATGAGAAAAAATGGTGTTCACAGGCTTAGGACATTTTTCAGTGTCTACACATAGAAGACTTGGTAATAACATTAGACTCATGGGAATACCCTATAGACTTTATTGTGTTGCAGCCTAAAGCTAATCGTGCAGAATATCCACTCATCTTAGGGAGACTATGGTTTGCTATTGCAAATTCCTTTATAAGTTGCAATTTTGGTAACATGAGCATTTCCAATGAAAATGCAACCAAGAAACTAGTCATCTATCCACTTGCCCGACCACATGCAGACTTAGAGAAAATTGTCTGGCTTGCTCTAGATGAGGATGGTCAATACTCATTACAAAAATTAATGACTATTGAAATAAATTCTATGTTAGAATCCAAGATGGAGATAAAATGCTTGCAAACATCATGCAAAACAATTATGGTAGGGACCCACAACAATATGATTGTTTAACATGCTTACAAGACTGCAAAAACAATTCCCGTCAATGCATTTGAGTCTATTTCTCATATTTTTCATACCTTATTGCCACATAAATGTACTCTCAATATATAAGGTCTTGATATAGCATATGTTAAAACATCATCCTTGAATTTGTAGATCACACCGAGGAAGACATTAAATATAAACAATCAATTAACTGCAGCACAACAGTTTTCACTGTTGAATGTGCTACAATCACACACAACTACATTTGCATGGAATTACCATGATATGAAGGGAATATACCCAAATCTATGCATGCACTAAATTTAAATTAATGATGGCTATAAATCGGTTAGGCAACCTCAGAGGAGAATGAATCCAACAATTTGTGGCATAGTCAAGACAAAATTACAAAAGTTGTTGGATGCAAGATTCATCTATCCAATCTTTGTTTGTCTCCACTAGTAATTATACCTAAGGAGGGAGGGAAATGGAGAGTGTGTATATATTATCATGAGTTGAATGCAACAACAAGAAAATGCCACTTTCCCCTTCTATTCATTGATTAAGTACTAGATTCATTAGTAGGAAAGTGATACTTTTACTTTTTGGATGGGTTCAGTGGATATAACTAGATTAAGATAGCCCCAAAAGACCAAGATAAGACAACCTTTACATGCCCTTGGGGTACATATTCTTACTCTATTTTTTCATTTGGGCTATGCAATGCACATACCACTTTCTAGAGAGCAATATTGAGCATATTCTTAGACTTTGCTCATGATTACATGGAAGTTTACGTGGATGACTTCACAACTTATGGGAATACCTATGAAGAAGGACTTACTAATTTGGATAAGGTACTATAGACATGTCAATATCACCACCTATACCTAATTCATGAGAAATGCTTCATTATGATGATTGAGGGAGTAGTCTTTAGACACTTTGTGTCCAATAAAGGAATCCAAGTAGACCCAAATAAAATAAAGGTAATATCAACACTACCTGTACCTCTGAAATAGAAGGATGTCAGAAGCTTCCTTGGCCATGCTAGCTACTACAAGATATTTATACAATATTTTAATAAGATTATAGTACCACTATTTTTTGTATTGTCTAAAGATGTAGAGTTGCATTGGACGCTTGCTTGTCAACATGCATTTAAAGCTCTTAAGCTAGCACTAACAAAGACTCCAATATTAAGAGGACCGAATTGGACATTTCCTTTTCATATCCTCACTGATGCTTCTAATTTTGCAATTGGAGTTGTGTTAGGATAGAAAGAAGGGAATCTATAGTATGCTATATACTATATCAGTAAGAACCTTCAAGGGGCAGATCTCAACTATGCAGTTACTGAAAAAGAGATGTTAGTAGTAGTTCATGCAATTGAAAAATTTAGACACTACATCATTGGGTATTTTGTATTCATCCATACAGACTATACATGAATTAGGTACTTGATGAATAAACCAATAGTTGGGGTCAAACTTTTGAGATGGTTTTTCTACTTCAAGAGTTTCATATAACCATAGTAGACAAACCAGGAAAAGCAAATGTGGTAGCAGACTTTCTCTACAAATTTCCAACAAAGTCAACAAAGGATATTGTAGATGATTCATTTTTAGATGAACAATTATTTGCCCTATCTCAGCATACACCTTTGTGTGAAGACATATCCAATTATCTAATTGCAGGGAAAAAACCACCACATCTCTCACCAAGGGAGAAAAGACATTTAGTTCAGAAAAAAATTTCCTTATTCATGGGTAGCTGGATATTTATTTTATATAGGGCTTGATAACATAATGAGAAGGTGCATCAAATAAGATGAAGTCCATGATATTCGCAAGGCATATCATGATGAACCTTGTGGAGGATATTTTGCAGCAAAGAGGACAACTCTTGAGATTTTGACTATTGGTTATTATTGGCCAACACTTCATAAGGATGTAGTCAAATATACAAGGAGTTGTGATAAATTTCAGAGGATGGGATGACCTATAAAAACAAATGATATGCCTTTATAGCCATAACTAGTCATAGCACCATTTGATAAATGGGGGCTATATTTTATTGGTCCGATATCTCCAACATTTAATAATAAGAAATATATACTAGTTTGTACTGATTATCTTACAAAATGGGTGGAGGTCAAAGCCTTGAAATTTGCAAGGGATGGAAATATTGAAAAATTTATCTATGAAGATATCTTTACAAGATAGTGACAAACTAAGGGCCATAGTTTACCTCAGACTTGATTACCAAGTTAGTGCAAGATGAGATTAAGTATAGAAAGTATACACCTTATCACCCTCAAACAAATGGTCAAGTGGAAGTGACTAACAAGGAAATAGTAAATATTTTTAACAAAAATAATGTAGTTACATAGGAAGGATTGGGCAGCAAGGTTACCTAAAGCAATTTGGGCTTACAAAAAAACTTGGAAAACAACAATAGGCTTTACACCATATGAATTGATGTATGAAAAAAGGTAATCCTTCCAATACAATTTACAAAACTCTGAGGACAACAGTCAAATTGGGCATGAATATAACTTAAGAACAAAAGGAGAGGTTGCATAACTTCAATGCACTGGATGAGATCCCTATGGAAGCAATACACGACACTAAAATTATGCAAAAATATAGGATGCAATGGTATGATCAGTTTATCAAAACCAGACAGGTTAATACAAGTGATTGGGCGCTACTTTATGATTCAAGGTATAAGGATTACAAAGGAAAACTACAAACCAGATGGCTTGGGCCATATGAAATCAAGATAGTTTTTTCAAATGGAGCAGTTTAGTTGCAAACTTGATGATGTCAGGTTCTCATTACTAGTTAATGGCCATTGATTGAAACTCTCCAAGAGGCCATTACGGAAGGATGATTTCCTACTGTCCTTACAACACCAATTTGAACTAGCAATACAAAATTCATCAACAAAAATAAGCACTTAATCAAAAATATTAGTAGACGAGCTACACAACTCGCCTCCTATTATTTCATAGGTATAATGTTCAACACATAAATCACATGCACACACTACATAGGTGCCACTCAAAATTCTTTATTTTTTTATGGACATAAGCACTCATGAGACCTATAGCAACATGCCTTGAGACACTATTTAGAAGGGACTTGTTTCATTCATCGACCCATAGCACTTGCACATCCATCCTTTCAGCCATGCACATAGCATCCATCATCCACTTTCATTACATGCAGCTTAACATTTCTCTTACACGTAGCAATAAAATCACATTTTTTGTATGCTCCATACCATGCATTAACTTTCACCTTTCACATAATGTACTTTGTGCAACCTTTCATTCATCAATTCAAATTCATTTGCCACATGTTCACCTCGTGTTGAATTACACTCCACACCACGACTACTTGTAGATCAAACCATCACTTCATATCATTTCAAATCATGTTTCATGGTGGCACTCGACAGCTTCACATGTGCTATACATCATCTCACAGCATGACAACATGTACTCTTCAAATTAATTATCATAATTAACAATAGAACTTACTAATTTTGTATATGTTTACCATTCATGCATGCATATCAACTTCATATTTAAAATTTCCACTACTTATTAATTATCCCTTTGCCATTCTATACTTGCTAATTGAGGACAATCAACACCCTTAGTTGGGGGAGGGGTATTCAAAGGCCATAATCTTTAGTTATTTTCAATTTTCTTCCATTTTATTTTTTTATTATTCTCAAAAAGGAAATGAAGAGTTCAAAAGATCAAAATTAGAGGTCTCTACTACAAAATTGGGTAAATTAGGTGATATAGCATAACAAATCCAAAAATAAGTGACTTCAATTGAGATACTACAGTGGGAGGAGACATAGTGAGGAGAGAACTAGCAACCCATAATTTACTACTGGAGGATAGACAATGTATGCCAATCTTCCAAAAAATTGGCTAGTTGGATTACTTCCTCAAACTCATAAATTTAATAAACTAATGACCCAATAGTTTGCTAGCTCTTTGTAAAATTATGAGGCAATTGCCAGGGGCTTGAAAGTGGATGCATCAGAAGTTGTCATTGTGAAAGTATCAAGGCTTCCGAGAAATGGAGAACAATTTCTTGTAAGGGCAAATGCCATCACAACTAGAAATGAGTTCTCCTTTCAATGAGTGAGAACTTGGATTCTTCTTCTCAAGATATAAAATTCTTATCTTTACCCTAGATTTTGGCCTCTGTAGCCTCACATATAATTAGGTATTTGACTTGTGATGGTAGACAATCACAGTTATATATAATACATTTAAAATTTCTTAGTCACTTAAGCCATGGGAGGAAAGTTAATGTTCTAAATTTTCTTTATAAATTGTTGAAGATAATGTCCTTGAAATATAAGAGTAAAATAAATCAATCAACTTTTTTACATTTCTGTTTAGTCACTCTATTGGTTAAAATAATCCTTAGGGTTCAATTTTCTTAATATGTTTTGGGAGGATTTTCTAAATTATAACAATATCAACATCATTCAAATGCATAATGAAGAAGACAAGAATTATAAGGACCTTCCATGGCTTCTCCTAAGGGAGAAATACCCTCTGGTTCCCCTGCTGCAACACCTACCTGCAACATGGAGGAACCGGTAGAGCAGAGTCTATAGGAAACACAACTTGCAGCCTCTGTTGAGTAGCTCACATCTGAAGATAACCCAAAAACCCCAACCTCCGGCAAGGGGCCACCAAAATCACATAAAATAAAAAATGGGGCTTCTACCTCTACACCTATAAAGGGGTAGAGGAAATGCACCCCATCAAGAAGGCGATCACATCACCTAAGAAAGAAGGGTCCCATGAAGGGAAGGGATAGAAATAAAAAATAAGATGTTGTAATGATAGAAATGGACACATACTCAGAGGGGAATGCCCTTGATGATGAAATAAAAACACCAATTGTACAACCTTTGTATATTACCAACCCTTCTGACTCTCATTTAGGAGATTTTTTTTTTGCCAAAAAGATGAGAAGAATATCTTCAAAGAGCCTTGTCTCAAAAGGGTTTGTGTATACAAAGGAGGCATGAGAAGAACAATTTTTGGAGAAAGGAGAGGAATTTTTTTGGAAGAAAGGAATACAAATAAAGAACTGCAAGAAACATTGTAGAGAATTAAACAATTAGAAGACTTATGAAAAACATATCAGCAAAAGGATAGTGATAGGGCTGCAAGAATCAGGGAGTTGGAAGAAAGACTCCATAAATTTGAGCATGGATCAAAACTGGAAATATTGGCACAAATTGCCATGATAGAAATAGATGGAAAATATCTAGTTCCAAAGAGCTCAATTAGACCTATAAAGACCCCCACTACACCAACTGTTGTGTTATTAGGTATTGAATTATGGAAGAGAACACCTGAATTCTCCCAAAAAGAAAAAGAATGGAAAAAGGAGAAAACAAAGATAATGTATAATCATGCCAAGATAGTGTTGATTGACAAATTGGTCTTTTTAAAGATTGATTTAGTTTGACTCCATAATGCCCAAAATAAATAATAATCAACAACAATAGTTGGAGAGATCATCATTTCATTGTTGATCTTCCTTTGAATTTTGATTTAGGTACAACTCCCTCATAAAATATAATTTTGATTTTTTGAACTATAAAGAAAGTGGGTATACTTTTGACCTGAAAGTAGCAAAACTAGACTAACACTGGCCCATAGCCATGAGGCAAATGCGATTGATATCAACATCTAGAGTATTAATTGAAACTTAAAAGATATACATGTCACTAATATCACAACTCAAAGATTAGATTACCAGTAACAAATAATTGACTTGACACAATACAATTTCTCCTTTTACTGAAGAACAATGAATGTAACACCAAAGAACACAATACCCACAAAGAGAATCAATACTCTAGCACTTATCAAAGCTCAAAGACTCATTCATAAATACAAAGTATTGTATTCAAATTCATATACTTAAAGACAAAGCACTTCTGTAGGAAATAAGTAAAATCACAAAAATTGATCTTTTTTTTAAATTGATTCTCGCTCTTGCATCAAAATGCAATGAGGATCAAAAATTTGGACCCTTAAAATGTCCTCGAAAAATATATTAATAGTTTTATAATATAATTTCCATCGAGTTCTTGAAATTGATACTTTTAAAAGATTCATAACTGTTGGAAACATGTGCCTAAATCTTCTAACCTGAACCTCCTGAAAGAGAAAAATTGGTGAGACACCTGGGATGTCTTTCTAATAGGAAATTTATCTCTAAAGGATTGAAGTGGTCAAATCGGTGAGACATGTGGTCGTTCTTGCCGATGGAAGCCTTCAGTATGACCTGAACTGTCAATGTAAGTTTCTTGACACATAACGATGTCAGAAGTCTGGCTGAGAATTCTTGTCGAGGAGAGTCTTACCGATCTCAGTGGCATCGGGGTAACATTGGCCTTCGGTTGGACCTAATATTGTTATACCAATTTCAGTGGTCTTGCCAATGGCTATTAAATGTCAGTGTGACTCTTGCCGATCTAAGGAAAGGTCATCCAGCTTGGGTCATCAGGGAGACATGGAACTTCGATGAGACATTTTGAACTTCTTCTGAAGCACATTGTTTTGCCGATGAGTCTGTTCTAGTTGAAAATCAGTGTGACTCTTGTTGATGAGGTGTTTCGAACTACATTTGAACTAAGTGTCATTGAGGTGACTTGGGACCTTGGTGAAACATTTCATACTATGTCTGATGCTTGTTGTCTTGCTGATAAGGCTATTTGGTTGACGTCGGGGAGACTCTTGACGATGCACGTGGTCATGATGGTTCTTTTGGGACGTCTGGGAGACATGGGATATTGATGTGACTTTCTAGCCTCTCATCAATAGTGTTGGTCATGCCGATGGACTCGAAGGTGGACCGTGGTTGAATGAACGCTGACTTGGTTGACCTGCTGAGTTGTACGATGGTCGTTGGAGGACTATGTTGAGTTGGTGGTTACCGTTCCCTAATTGGTAAGATTGACAGTTTCTCTACAAAGGAAACTAAACCGAATCGTTTATACAGAGATCAAATCAACCATGGTTGTTGGATATATTGCAATGTGTTGTAACAGTGATGGTTTCTAAACATTTGACAGGTTGTGTTCTTCATTTTATGAAGTATAAGCATTGTAACAGTGAGTCGTAGAACTATAATTAGGATTTGATTTGTACAAGGTTGATCAAGGAAATGTTGCTGCTATGAAATTGATATCTGTAAAGGGAACTGAAACTTTGTATGTAATTGTCATTTATTGTAATACAAAGTGTTTTTTCTTGGTGTGGTGGGATTTTCTCCCATAAGGGTTTTCCCACGTTAAATATTGGTGTCCAATTCTATGTATGCTTTAATTATCTATTATGTTTCCAGTAATGTGCAATTTTAATGAACTATAATTATTTTTGAACCTGTAGTCTACACTATTCCTCTTAGAATTAGCATTAGGAAGGTGATTCTACACCTTTTCTTTCCTTACGAGTTGTATCAAAGCCTGTCCAATTGTGTTATCCTTGTGGGTAGGGTTGGTTTTTTGTGTCAATTCTGAAGTGGGAGTCTTTTAGAAGTTTGGTAATTGAAACTGCAAATTAAAATGGCAAGCACATCTGGAAGAGTATAAATCGAAAAGTTCAATGACAGTAAATTTGAGTTGTGGAAACTTAAAATGGAAGATCTATTAGTGGATTATGATCTTTGGGTTGCTATTTCTGGAGTGAAACCTTCTGGCATGAAAAAAGAAATATGGGATGTGGTAGATCGAAAAACAAAGGGGCTAATAAGGCTCTATTTGGTAGACTTTGTCCTTCTAAATGTTCATGAAGAGAAGACCACATCTTCTTTATGGAAGAAATTGGGAGATATTTATCAGGGCAATTCCTTGGTGAATAAGTTATTTATAAGGAAGAAGTTTTATTCCTTGAAGATGGAGGAAGGAGCATCTATTGCTGATCACTTGAATACATTTAACGCGTTGATTGCTCAGTTAACATTTGTGAGTGTGAAAACTGATGAAAAAGATCATTGTATGCTTCTATTATGTTCTTTGCCTGACTCTTGGGATCATTTAGTAATGGTTATAGGGAGTACGGAAACAACCTTTAAGATGGAAGATGTGGTTGCTTCTTTGTTATCAGAAGAGATGAGAAGGAATTCTTATGAGATGGCAAAGGAGGCTCTTGTTGTTCGTGGTAGATCAAAAGAAAAAGGCAAGAAGAAGGATAAGAAGTCTAAATCAAAATCAGAAGGGAGATCAAAGTCTCCTGGCAAGAAGTCCAAGGTGAATTGTTGGAACTGTGGGCAGCCCGATCATGTCCAAAAGGATTGTAAAGAGGAGAAAAAGAAGAATAAAAACTCTTCGGACAATGGTTTTTCTTAGAGTGATGCAGATGCCTTCATTGCAGCGTTGGAAATTCAAACATCAGATGATGTCTGTCTGATTGATTCTGGAGCATCTTTCCACATGACATCTCATAGAGACTGGTTCACAAAGTATGAAAAATACGATGGTGGAAAGGTGTGTTTGGAAAGTGATTCGTCTCTAGAAATAGTTGGTCATGGAAGAGTCAGAATTAAATTCCTTGATAGAAGAATCAAAGGAATTGATAGCATAATGCATATACCAGGTCTAGCTTAAAATTTACTTTCTGTAAGCAAGTTGAATGATGTTGGAGTGCAAATCTCATTCTCAAGCAATGGCTGCAAAATGACTAGAGGCTCCATAGTGATCGCAAGGGGTGCTCGAATTGGTACTTTGTACAAGCTGGAAGCACTTGCTGTTCAATGTAACAGTGTCTCTGCAAAGTCACAAAAAGTTGTTCATGAAGAGGAGGAAAATATTCCTATTAGTGTAAATTCTTTGGAAGTTAAACTTCCAACAAAGAAGACTATGCTCTGGCATCAAAGGCTCAGTCACATTGGTGAGAAAGGTTTAAAAGCCTTGAAAAAATAAAAACCCGGTTGAGGGACTTGATGATTGTAACCTGGAATTTGAATTTTGTGAACATTGTATATATAGAAAACATCATCGTGTTTATTTTTACTCTAGTCTTCACAAAATCTTCTGGTGTTCTGGATTATATATTTTGTCTGATGTTTTTGGTCCAGTAAATGTTCCTTCGTTGTCGAAGTCAAAATACTATGTATCTTTCATTGATGATTATTCGAGAAGGGCATTTGTATATTTTTTGAAAAGTAAATCAGAAGTGTTCAGTCCGTTTAAAGAGTTTAAGAACTTGGTTGAAAATCAGACTGGAAGAAAAATTAAATGCTTGAGGACAAATAATGGTGGTGAATTATGTTATTTAGATTTTGAAAGGTATTGTAAAGACCATGGAATTAAAAGGCATAAAACAACACCTTACACAGCGTAGCAAAATGGAGTTGCCGAAAGGTTGAATAGGATGTTGATGGAGAAGGCAAAAAGTATGTTGAGCAATGTTGGTCTAGAGCAGAAGTTCTGGGCTGAGGTTGTGGCTACAACATGTTACTTATTGAATCAGTCTCCTTCATCAAAACTTGTTGATAAAAAAACCTTTGGAAGCGTGGTCTGGTCATAAGCCCTCTCTGAGACATGTTTGTGTCTTTGGTTGTGAAGCATATGTTTATGTTTCGAACGAAAAGAGATCTAAATTGGAGAACAAAGTTGTTAAGTGTATCTTCATTAGCTACGACATTGGTGTGAAAGGATACAAGCTTTGGAATCCTGTGACTAAAAAAGTTGTGTACAACATAAGTGTTATTTTTTGTGAGCTGAAAAATTCTTCAGTGGATCTGCAGTCAGGGATGAAAGAAGTCAAGGAGGAAAAAGATGTTGTTGAAATTCCTCTAACACCAGAAAAAGAGGAACAACAAATTGATAGTGTACCTGAATCTGAGGAGATTTCGAGCAGCTCTGAGAGTTCTGAAGAAGAACCACAACCTTAGCCTCAACCTGTGAGGAGTTCTTCACATAAGAAGAAGCAACCTGATAGGTATGGATTCTCTATGTTAGATTATACATGTGCCTATGCTTTAATTACTAGCACTGATGAGCCTAGGACTATAAAAGAGGTAATTGGAATTCCTGACTCAAACTCTTGGTTGGAAGCCATGAAGGAAGAAATGATATCATTAGAGAAGAATGAAACTTGGAGTTTGGTGCCCTTGTCTAAGGCAGGAAATCTATTGGTTGTAAATGGTATTTAAAAATAAAATCAGTCTGGATAGCAATGTTGAAAAATATAAAGCGAGGTTGGTTGCGAAGGGATATTCCCAGGTAGAGGGAATTGATTATGGAAAAATATTTTCTCCTGTAGCCAAGTTGACATCTATCAGATTTATTTTGTCACTTGCAGCAACATATGACATGGAGATTGAGTAGATGGATGTCAAGACAACTTTTCTTCATGGTGATCTTGAAGAAGAAATCTATATGTCCCAGCCTGAGCATTTTGTGAAAAAAGGTAAATAAAATCTGGTTTGCAAGTTAAAGAAATCTTTGTATGGTTTGAAACAGTCGCCTAGAATGTGATACTTGAAATTTGACACATTTGTTTTGTCATTGGGATTTGTAAGATCGAAATCAGATCATTATGTGTACTTCAAAACTGAAAATGATCATATTCTTATTATTGCCCTCTATGTTGATGATATGTTGTTCATGGGGAATAGTAATTTTATGATTTCTGATCTAAAATCTTAGTTGTCTACAAAGTTCGAAATGAAGGATCTTGGTGCAGCAAGGTATATTTTGTGGATGGAAAGAGCCAGGGATAGAAAAAATAGAAAGCTTTGGCTCAACCAGAGTAAGTATATTAACATTGTTCTTGAGAGATTTGGTATGAACAATTACAAGCATCTAGTTATTCTATTTTTGTAGGCAATGAAGCTATCTGTTGAAGATTGTCCAAAATCTCCTACTGAGATGGAGGACATGACCAGAGTGTCTTATGCAAGTGTAGTTGGCAGTTTAATGTATGAAATGGTTTGTACAAGGCCAGACATTGCCCAAGCAGTGGGAGTTCTTAGCAAGTTTATGGAAAATCCAGGAAGGCCACATTGGGATGTTGTGAAAAGAGTATTTAGATATTTAAAAGGTACATCTCAGTATGCTTTGTGCTATCATGGCAACTTAGTTAGTTCACAGAGTTCACTCAGCATTCACGGTTATGTGGATTATGATTGGGCAGGGTACATTGACAGCAGAAGGTTCACCAGTGGATATATTTTCATGTTAAATGGTGGTGCAGTTAGTTGGATGAGCAAGCAACAAGTTGTAGTCACTTTATCCACTACTAGAGCAGAGTACATAGCAGCAACTCACGCCTACAAAGAATTTGTTTGGATTAGACATTTGTGTTCTAATATTGGGCTTAGTGTAGGGAAATTACAATTTGTTGTGATAGTCAGAGTGCTATCTATTTGGCAAAAAATCTAACTTTCCGTGCTAGGACAAAACATATTAATGTGTAGTATCATTTTGTACAAGATATGGTGGAGGATGGAAAGGTGTGTTTAGAAAAAGTGGATACTTTGGAAAATGTTGCAGATGCATTGATGAAACAAGTGAGCATGGACAAGTACAGGTGGTGTGCTAGTTCAATGGGCCTTGGAGCCCATGAATCTTAGTTTTTCCTGAATGCTTTAGAGGTGTCAAAAGATCTTCATCAAGTGGGATTTTGTTGGAAACATGTGCCTCAATATTCTGACCTGAACCTCCTGAAAGAGAAAAATTGGTGAGACACCTGGGATGTCTTTTCGATGGGCAGTTTATCTCTAAAGGCTCGAAGTGGTCAAATTGGTGAGACATGTGGTCGGTCTTTCCAACAGAAGCCGTCAGTATGACTTGAACTATTGATGTGAGTTTCTTGACTTAGAAAGATGTCAGAAGTTTGGCCAAGAAGTTTTGTCGAGGAGAGTCTTACCGATCTCAATGGCATCAGGGTAACATTGGCCTTCGGTTGGACATGAGATTGTTATATCGATATCGGTGGTCTTATCGATGGCTATTGAACATCAGTGTGACTCTTGCTGATCTAAGGAAAGGTCGTCCAGCTTGGGTCATCGAGGAGACATGGAACTTTGATGAGACATTTTGAACTTCTTCTGAAGCACGTTGTTTTGTCAATGAGTCTATTCTAGTTGAAAATCGGTGTGACTCCTGTCGATGAGGTGTTTTGAACTGCATTTGAACTAAAGGTCATCGGGATGACTTGGGACCTTGATGAAATATTTCAGACTATCTTTGATGCTTGTTGTCTTGCCGATAAGGTTATTTGGTTGACATCAAGGAGAATCTTGACGATGTGCATGGTCATGATGGTTCTTTTGGGACATCAGGGAGACAAGGGATATCGATGTGACTTTCCAGCCTCTCATCGATAGTGTTGGTCATACCGATGGACTCAAAGGTGGGTCGTGGTTGAACGATCGCTGACTTGGTTGACCTGTTGAGTTGTACGATGGTCATTGGAGGATTGTGTTGAGTTGGTGGTGACCGTTCCCTGACTAGTAAGATCGACAGTTGCTCTACAGAGTAAATTGAACCGAACCGTTTTTACAGAGATCAAATCGACCATGGCTATTGGCTATATTACAATGTGTTGTAACAGTAATGGTTTTTGAACATTTGACAGTTTGTTTTCTTCATTGTATGTTGTATAAGCATTGTAACAGTGAGTCATAGAAGTGTAACCAGGATTTGATTTGTACAAGGTTGATTAGGGAAATGTTGTTGCTGTGAAATTGATATCTGCAAAGGGGAACTGCAACTTTGTATGTAATAGTCATTTACTATAATACAAAGTGTTTTTCTTGGTGTGGTGGGTTTTTCTCCCGTAAGCGTTTTCCCACATTAAATATCGGTGTCCAATTCTATGTATTCTTTAATTGTCTATTATGTTTCTAGTAATGTGTAATTTTAATGAACTATAATTATTTTTGAACCTATAGTCTGCACTATTCCTCTTAGAATTAGCATAAGGAAGGCGATTCCGCACCTTTGCTTTCCTTACAATAACTGTCAATCTGTTGAGTAAATGTTTCATAAATAATTATTCATTTTCTGTTTAATTGAGCCAGATGAGCATTTATGACCATTTTTTAGAGATATCATGATTGCATTACATATATGAATTTGATTGTAATGAGCTAGTACATCGCTACTCCTCATATGTAACCCTCATGGCTTCTTGTTTGTGTGAAAGACTTGTAACTTCTAAATTATGCATTTAATGATATATCCACAAACAATCACACTCATGCAAATTGTTTTAATGAAGGGATTTAATCCAACGTCAAGGTTCATATAGCCATAATAACATCACATCATCTACTATGATCATTAAATTTAAGACAATTTGTGATGTCATTGCTTCATTAGTTACTCCCAAGTAAACTCCTCATGAATTATCTTATAAGTGGGATGCCCATTTCTTCCTTCTATAAATTGGGCAAAAACACCCTCATTCTCTACATAGCGACTTTCATTTCAAGATATCAAGCACCTCACGACGCCACTTCTAAGAGTGATTTTTTGGAAATTGAATGTATGGAATGTAGTTGAGTAAGAAGGCTAGTGGCAAGCTAACTCAAGGAGGTTTTTTTGATACATAGTGACATGGAGGAAGGTGTAATAAGGAAGATAATCAGAGAAAACGTCCTTGCTCAGGTTCATATGCACAACTCTACACTTTTGGAGCACTTCCTGTACAATGTTATTTGAACCTCCAGCAAATTAGAATGGGAAGATAGAGCTGAAAAATGCTTGGTAAGGGGGTGTTACCACAATAATGGGTTACACTTTCTGAGACATCTTGATTTTATTGAAATCACATATTTTTAGAAAATATAATGATTTAAGCATTGAAAGGTTTCATTTAAAGGATTCTAATTAAAAAGGGTTTGATCAAACCCCCTTGGATAGAACCCCACTAGTTTTAAACCATACCTATAATGGAGTCTCGTCTACACCTATCAAAATGCTGATAAAAACCACTTTTGATTTATCTTTTGGGGGATCAAATGAATTCATTTAAAATTTATGTTTTGTAAGTATGTAGTCCTTATTATAAGCTTCCCAGAAAGTATAAATTTAAATATATTTAATTTGAATATTATATTTATTTTTTATTTCTTATGAATGTAGGTTTTTCATTGAGAATCAAGCTCTATATTCTGCACATGTGAAAAAATAGTAGATTACCAAAAAAAATTCTAAAAAATATCTATGGTCTTGGTATTGATGTCCTTGATCCAACATTTTTTTTAATTTTGATACATACAAAAAAAGTGTTATATAGTAAACCTATGTCTAAATTGTAATCGGTTTGACTTCAAAACTTAATAAAGAAAAAAAATTCAATAAAACACTATGAAACCAAATGAAGGAGCTAGATATTGTAGTTACTTTAGTTAGGGAAAATCAGATATAAAACTAAAACAACAAGATATCAAAACCCTAACTAGCACAATAGAGTACAAGCAAACATGAAAATCAAAGTAACAAGCGAATGCAAACCGATCTCCAAGCTAGATTTGATTTATCTCCATTGCTCTTCTCCACCTGCATGAGAATGCAAGATTTTGAAGGTTTGATTATTTTGATATGTTGATTGCTCGTTTTTGCAGCATAACAATAAGATGGATATGAAAGAAGAAAAATAGATAGATAGATAAAGATTGAAAGAAATTTTGGCAGAGTAAGGATGTTAGAAGAAGATCCTCCAAATGACCTATAAGAGGCTTGATTTATAGGAGAAGGCTAATTTGATTCGATGGCCAAGATTAAAAGTCAAATTTGTGAGATGTATGGCTAGGATTAAAAGTTTATTTTAGTGCCTATGACGCACATTAAGTGGGTTATGACATGAGGCTAGAATTAGGATGTGAGGGAATAGTGGGATTCTATTATTTATTTTGGAGGAAAAGATGCCTATGACGCACAATGAATGGGGCTAAAAATAGGATGTGAGTGGGAATCTCATTATTTAAATAATAAAATTATTTGAATTATTTGTGCATGCGAAGAGTCGTAGTCATGTGACAAATGTTGCAATGTGACAATAAGTGAGGGATTAATTCAAATATTTAATTTGAATTATCTTGAGACATGTGAAGGGGGAATTAATTAAATAAATGAGATTTATTTAATTAATTAGGAAGGTGATTAAGTGGAATAAATGGGATAAGTGGGATAATGTAATGACCTAGGGTAAAATATTACAAAATGTCTTACAAGGTCATGTATCGACTAGGTAATATTATGACATGGACAATTTTAGGTGTCTACATTTTGCCCCTCTTTGAGATGATGTTTGAGATGGTGAGATTTATGTCGAGTAACATCATTTCAAAGAAGCTAAGGTATGGATGGAGGAAAAAAAGATGATTCCCTAGCCACATGAGGAAGTGAGGAGTAAAATGAATGAAGGAAAGGGATGATAGAAGAATATGATGATGCAAAAGATATGAAGAAATGGGATGATGATATAGGATATGATGATAATGATGCCCCCTCGAGAGGATAGGCAGGTTGGACAAACATGGGTATGCTCTCGAAAGGAGGGATAAAATGAATGATACACAATAAGAAGTAGATGAAAAAGAAGAATGTCACACTATGTTGCAATAAAGTGAGAAACCATATGTTTGATATATCACTAGATGTTATGCAACAAGGTATAAGGACCAAGGTGACAATATGTCTCGTACCCCAGCATAATACAACCTTGTCTAGATACAAGATATGAATATTAGTTGGGAGTGATTCAGATTTGATGCAAATGCAAATTGAAATGATAACGCACACAAGAAAGCAAGAAAGCATGCATAAATGATACAAAAACAAACAAGGTATTGCCCCTATCAAGCTGTAAACTAATGATTAATTGATTGATTGATGATGATGATAGTGTTGTCCTTGTGGGGAACAATATATCCCTAGATCAATACAAGGATAATTGATTGATTGATTGATTGAGTTTATAACAAGATAAGGATCAAGATCAAAGGATGTGATTGGATAATTTGGCAAGATTGATTAGCTTGGTTGGTATGGATTAAGGATTGATTTGTATTTGGATTATTGCTTGGAATGAGTGAAGATGATTGATTTGAAAATTTGGATGATGATTGATGAATTAAATTGAGGAATGATTTTGATTGATTGGATTGATGGAGAAATTATTTGATTTGATGATAATGATTGGATTGATTAGAAGAATGAGTTTGACTAGAAGAAGTGATGTGATTGATTAGAAGAATGGATTTGATTAGAAGAAGTAATGTGATTAGAAAATTTGATGAAGAAATTGATTTGAAGGACTGATTTGAATAAGTTGAATAGATGTGTTGAATTGATTGGAAGAAGTGATTTGGTTTGATTTTATTGCTTCAATTTTTGTTGGCTATTTGATTTTTTTGTCTTTTTTTAGGACCCTTTTCCATTTTTTTTGTATTTTTTGGGGTTATTTTTTATTTTTTGGGATTTTTTAAATGTTTTGATTTTGTTTTAGATTTTTGAAATGTTTTGATTTTTTTAGATTTTTTAATGTTTTGATTTTTTTGGATTTTTGAAATGTTTTGATTTTTTTGGATTTTTTAAATGTTTTGATTTTTTTCGATTTTTTTCAGGACCTTTTTTGAAATGTTTTGAGATGTCAATGGATGACAATTTGGGTAGCCTTTGTGCTAGATACCAATGACAATGGAAAATAAAGTCTAGGTACAAGGAGATATATGGGATTGATGGATGAAAGGGTGGGTGATAGGATAAGGGGTAGAAGGCTCATGATAGATGGATTGATAAAAAGGATAGGTCATAGTGAATGGAATGGATGTATGCATCATAAGAGAGAAATGATGTGATCTCCAATGACTATGTCGCATAGGAATAACATGTCTCATTCTAGGTACAATACTTAGGATTTTTCATGACAAAGCTTATGACACTAGGATAATGATAGGCTTGTTTGGAAGGATGAGCTATATCAAAAGATATTCAAAGCATGTTTCAACATTTTGCCCCATATTTTTATCAAGATCAAAAGGAGGAAGAGAGGATGACTGGACTCAATATGATAAGTATATGGGTATGATGGCCAAGGATGATAAGATAGGATATGATAGAAAAAAAAATGATATGGTAGGATGAGACAACATGCCCCCAAGTGTAAGTGACATAGAAGTTCAACCTACACATGACGCATGTTTGCTAGGTTTTCATCATGGTACTTATCCAGGGCGCCTATTTACCAAGTTTTCACCGTTGGACAAAGGGATTTCTCTACTTTTTTGACTTATTTTATTTTTGGATAAGAGAAGGGGAATATGGATAGGAGGGACTCAAGTGTCTAGTTCAATGAAAGGTGATAGTCCCACTAGAGATGGATGTCATCACATGGACCATGTCAAATGTCATTATGCTCATAGATGTCGGTAAGGGATGACATGAAAGGGAGGTGGATTAAATAGATGATGGATTATGATGTGGATTATGGAGGGATTGGTGGATTATGATGTGGATTATGTAGGGGATATGAATGGGAGGCTTAGCCAAAAGCATGGACCATAGGAAGGTGATGGGGGAGATATGTAAGATAATGAGTGAAGCGTGAGGAGATGGAGGTATGTGGAATTATTGTGAAATGGAAGGGAACCATGACCAATGGTTGCACACACTGTGATAAACGTTGAATCTTTTGATGTGGAGGGGGTGTAGGAAGCAATGGAGATGTTTTCTTAGGAGATGGGTGATGAAGTGCTTTAGGTACCCACATAGACTTAGTATTTTTATGACTATTATTTTCTTTGTGGGATGGAATATGAGATTCTTGAATAGAGTGGGAACGTGAGGTGGAAGTGGATGGTTGGGATTTTTGAGATGTAGATGCCTCATTTGACTTGTTTTCCTTTTTCTTAGGTACCCAAACCATTTTGTTTTTAGACTTTTCTTTTGAAGGTATGGGCGTATATTGCCTTTTGGATGTATTTTTCTTTGATTCTTTTCTTTTGTGTCCTATGGAATGAGGACCCTTCATATTTTTTTCTTTATAGATAGAGGCATCAAAAAAAATTCTTTTGAATCCCCTGGGTGTGGTGGAATGAGTGGAAGCTTCATGTTTAGACAATGTGTGCATTAATTGGTCGTGATTAGGATTTTTAGAGGATTTATGGATAGGTGGATAAGGGGATTGGATAATGGGGATATTAGGTGTTGAGAGTAGTGGAGGTAGATTAGATGGAGGGATATTAGGAGTTGAAAGAAATGGTGGCAAAGTTGATGGTGAAAGGTGTACGATCACGTGCTTTTGACATTTGTAATATGATGGAGGAGGGATGGAAACATATGTTTTAGGCATATGATAGGATTTATGGTGGAAAGAGGACTTATGATGGATAGAGTAAGTACCAACATCTTTAAATTGGTGTCCTTGGGGTGTGTATCCAAGGCCATAAGAGCGTGGAGGGACCTTGACATGGATTGGCTCCAAAATACTTTGTTCATAAAGGCCTAATCCTTTACCTTGATAGTTCATGTTCTGAAGCATGCGATGGACAATGAGACTAGGTGTGTTTTGGACACTAGACTTGAGTTCATTATTAGATGAAGAAGGTGAAGTGGGTAAAGGTTGTTGTTTTCCTAAGGAGGAACATTCGTGAATAAAGATGGATAGACCAATAGGACATGTTGGTGGATTTGAAATGGGGTTGATAGTGGATGTGGAAGGATCATTAGGATCTTGATTATGTTCATTTGTATCCACACTATTGGTTTGATCTTCTACATTTACTTGGGAGGCATGTGTCTCAGCATGACAAGTGGATAATGTGGGATCGTGGATAAGACTAGGTAGGGGGTGTATAGGAGTAATGGAGGTTTCTTTCTCATGGGTAGGTGAAGTGATAGGCTCTTGACCATGGAATGCATAGAGTTGCCTAAGAGGATCATCATGTCCTTCTTGATCATAGGTAGGATCTAGATCATAGAGGGAACTTCATAATAAATAGGACCAAGTATGTTATGAGTGGGATCATTAGAAGGGCCTAGATCTTGATTTGAATGAGAGGTTAATGTTTCCTCATTCTTAGGATAATTATCTTGACATAGCTCTTGGATTTGAGTGGAAATGGAAGTGGAAGACTCTAGAAGAGGCTTGGTATGTTCTTTATGATCAACAACATGAGGTCATGATGGAATTTAACTTAGACATATAAGATAAATAGGTTGTGGACCACATGATGGAGTTGGAAGAATAGGCACGATATTCAAAGGTTTTTTGGTAAGCTCATTAATGGGTGCTTGACATGGGGATGGTCTATTCTGTGCTAGTAGTCTTTGGAGAAAATCGTTAAAGGATTATTTGGTTGATGGATTAGAGCTTGAGAAGTTGGATGGTGGTGTTGGTGTAGGACTAGTATTCTTTGAGATAGGCATTTTATTAGATGGTGATGGAGGACTAGTCTATGGAATGGTGTATGATTCCAAACTTAGGGTGGTATTTCCCTTGTCAATAGTATCATTAAGGTGACCTAAGATTTCTACAAAGTTTTCATCATCACTGGGATCTACAAATTTCTCACCATCACTAGGAGCAAAGTTTGAACCACCTTGGAGGATATATGGTTTTGGATTATCTTCATGATTAGGAGAAGGGGCTCCTCGAAGTATGAACTTGGGCTTGTGACTAAGATCGTTAAGGATTAGGACCATTTTAGCAAGTGCTTCCCTAGGATTAGGGTGATGATGATGATGTGGAATGATTATATTGGATGACTTGGATTGATTAGGATGAAATTGATTGGAATGCAATTAGAAAAAAGGATGATTAGGATGATTAGAATGATATGTTTATGTGTTGGTGTTTATAGCTTGATATGGCAATTTGCAAACAAATGATTACACATGTACACACATGAATCACACACACAAGACACATAAGAAAGTTTGAATTTGAAATTATGAATGTGATGATTAAGCACACACTTGAAGAAGACACATCAACAACTCCTAGAACTAGTCAAGTGGGTATGGCCAATTAGGTCTTAAGCTAGGATGCACGAGGCTGACTAGGGATAATTTGAAAGAAAAATCCTACCACACAATCGAGAGAAAGGGGTAACCCACCCTTCACCTTCACTTCCAAAAGGTATAAAGTTCTTTGGAGCTTAGCCAAGAGTGACAAGATTTTAACTCCCAAAGAAGTGTCTTTCGATTCACACCTCAATTGAGGTCGTCCCTTGGAGTGGTGTGTGCTCCAAGTAGGACTCCTAAGAAGGGTATGACAAAAGCGAACCAAGTGAGGTGTTTTTGATCACACACGCACTTGATTCACATTCGCAGTTGTTAATTTCCCTTTAGAAAATTGAAATGTGTGTAAAATAGTTCAAGCACTTGTTCTTTTAACCCAAAGCAAAAATGTGTGATGGAAGACAATGGTTCTTTATAAGCCCAATTTCAAAGTGTGATTGCAAACAAGATGTTCATTTTAAATCCCCAAATTGAAGTGTTTTGCAAACAAGATTGATTGATCAAGTGAGAGAAAGATAATAGAATTAGTGCACCCAAAATTTTTCGCTTTCCAATCTGTTGCTAACTGATATTGCTGCTACTACAACTCCTTAGGATCACCTACAAAATAAAAAAAATAATATTATAATGCAGCCATGAAAAAATAAGCTCATCAGAAAATTGTAATTTTAGATACATGTTTTTAACATAGCCGAATTAGATTCAATTATTTGAATATGTTATTGATCTAAAAAATAAAAAATCAAAGAAGAAACTCCTATTTTTTTGAGAGCTTTCCAAAAATGTAAAGAAGTTACAAAAATTCCCTGTTTTGCACCCAAAAATGCGGATTTATGAAAAACCTCCAATTTTTTTTATTGTAGCCTCGTGAGATGATGCACAAACTTTTATAAAAATATTGTAGAAAAATTCAAAGTCGTTTGGAAGATATGAATAAATTTGTAAAACCTAGGGTTTTGTCCAAAAAATGGAAGATCTACAACAAAAAGTTAATGAAACCTGCAAAAAGGCAAGCTAGATCAAAGGATTCACGTCGAGTTCACCAATGTAGTTAGGGAAAATCAAATATAAAACTAAAACAACAAGATATCAAAACCCTAACTAGCACAATAGAGTACAAGCAAACATGAAAATCAAAATAACAAGCGAATGCAAACCGATCTCCAAGCTAGATTTGATTTATCTCCATTTCTCTTCTCCACCTACATGAGAATGCAAGATTTTGAAGGTTTGATTATTTTGATATGTTGATTGCTCATTTTCGCAGCATAACGATTAGATGAAGATGATAGAAGAAAAATAGATAGATAGATAAGAATATTGAAAGAAATTTTGGCAGAGTAAGGATGCTAGAAGAAGATCCTCCAAATGTCCTATAAAAGGCTTGATTTATAAGAGAAGGTTGATTTGATTCGATGGCCAAGATTAGAAGTCAAATTTGTGATATGTATGGCTAGGATTAAAAGTTTATTTTAGTGCCTATGACGCACATTAAGTAGGTTATGACATGAGGCTAAAATTAGGATGTGAGGGAATAGTGGGATTCTATTATTTATTTTGGAGGAAAAGATGCCTATGGCGCACAATGAATGGGGCTAAAAATAGGATGTGAGTGGGAATCTCATAATTTAAATAATAAAATTATTTAAATTATTTGTGCACGTGAAGAGTTGTAGTCATGTGATACATGTTGCAATGTGACAATAAGTGAGGGATTAATTCAAATATTTAATTTGAATTATTTTGAGACATGTGAAGGGGGGATTAACAAAATGTCTTATAAGGTCATGTATCAACTAGGTAATATTATGACATGGACAATTTTGGGTGTCTACAGTTACAAATCTAAATTCAAAAAAAAAAAAATATCCTTCATAGAAAAAAACTTATGTGTTATACAGTAAACACCACTCTTTAAAAATGTTGTTTACTCTTAAAAACTAGTTATCGAAGGAGATGGAAAAAAATGCAATTTGATTCCAATTTTTTTTAAATATATATTTAGAATCTACAAACAAAATGTAACAAATCACTAGTTTGCATCATCTTCAAATTCATCATGGTTTAATAGCTATAGGTGTTTGAAAGTGAAGAGTTAGTTAAAAAAGTTTAGTTCAATGTCAAGTTTGGCCAAAAAGTGTAACCCACTATTGTGGGATCACCCGAGGTCAACTTATCTAGCCCGGGTTGAAGCTACTTTGAGGAATTCCAATGAGTACCCACGTGTGGGCTTGGTGGGAGATGTTGTTTGTATTGCCATTGCTCTTAGAAATAGACAAGCTAAGTAGGTCATCACTCTCCTTTAGGCCAAACATGATGGAAGCCTTCATTCACTTTGTCGAGTTCAATGAAAACCTCTTATCCCCAACACAGAGTAAACATTGAAATACAGATACCCTCCACCACCTATTGGAGCCTTTCAATCTATGTTGGGAGATGTTGTTTGTATTGCCATTGCTCTTAGAAATAGACAAGCTAAGTAGGTCATCACTCTCCTTCAGGCCAAACATGATGGAAACCTTCATTCACTTTGTCGAGTTCAAGCTAAGAGAGGAACATGATGGAAACCTTCATTTACTTTATCGAGTTCAAAGAAAACCTCTTATCCCCAACACAGATTGAAAGGCTCCAAAAGGTGGTGGAGGGTATCCTTATTTTAATGTTTACTCTGTATTTGAAAATGTAGTGGAAATTCCCCCTTCTTTCAATGTAAAACAATATAATATATGAATATATATTAAAATTTTGCATTCAATCTATTCCATGCAATGTGATGATCTTGGAATTTTTTTTTTTAATTTCATGCATTTCTCTTCTACTGTGATGCATTGTCTTTATTTCCACAACTGCAATAAATTCCAATGGCTTATGATGTAGCTAAATATTCTCTTTGTAATGCATTTTTATTTTGGTGCTACCATCTCTCACTAAATAAATCTTCTGAACATAAGGTGTCTATCTTAAAATCAATACAGATGAATCAATGTTGGACCCAAGTGGGGTTTTTGGAATTGTTTGAACATGTAAAATATTTAAACTATGATAATTAAATATATTAAAATTATTTACATTTAAAATTATTAAAAAACATATTAATAAGAACTAATAATAAATTTCCACGGTATATAGAATTTACGTGGGGAAAACCATTACTGGTAAAAAAAACCCCACAAAAATAGCATCTTTTATTATAAGAACACTTACAAAATAGTCTATTAAAAAATAAACATAACCTAGGAATACTCCTTTTCAAACTTCTACATGCCTCGTGCAATTTTCTCCAAAATGTAACATATGTATTTTTTCATTCACACAAATGGTGAGGAATCTTCCCTTAAATATAGGGAGAAAGGTTGGAAAACTATCTGAAAGGTTAGTTACCGTACCTTTTCAATAACAACCTTGTTCATAATTAATAAATTAAGAACTATTTAATATTTCATTAATTTATTAATTATTTACAAGAAATATAAATTCTTTTAAGGAATTATAATAAGAACATTATATATTGTAAGGGTTTTACCCCTAATTATATTATGTTCTAACAGGAATCCCATCAGACTCTAACAAAGTTCTGAAACCTTTCCCATTATCTACTTTACAATCTTCTCTTAAGGCTTGGTTCGAAGTCCTTTGGGGCTTTTCTAAAAAGGGCCTTAGATAATAGTGAAATGCTTAATCCTTCGAAAGAGAACTTGTCGTCAGGGATAGAATAGGTTTTTGAAACCTTGTTAGGAACTAATAAAGGTTTTGAAACCTTATGAAAATCTTGAAGTAGAGTTGATCTTTACTTATCCTTATCTTTTTTCATTCAGTGTGCGCTGAGGTTATGAAGACTACTTCATACCCCAACACCTTTTCTAAGACTCCACAAAACCTGATTCAAAAACAATCTTCAAGTTCAACCTTAGAAAGTTAGGCAAAAAAAGGTTATGACAACCTTATCAACACCTACCATAGTTTCAAAAACTAATCAAAGAGGCAACGATTTTAACATGACTAAATTTTTTATGGGTGGACGCTATTTTGGGGTAGTGCAACCAAGACTATGGTAACAACTGAATTTGACTGGGGACAAGGACTGCAAAGGACAAATCTAGGAACCTACGATCTCAATAGTAGACCAGTGTTTTATCCATTAGGCAATAAATCTTGCAACATAAAAATGAAGGATCCAAAACAATCCAAAAATGAGGTGAACGAGGAGAAGAAACACCTAAACTAACAACACAACAAAATTTGAAATATGTATAGGGTAGTGGAAACCTACCTTCGAAGGTGCTTAAGGTTACTCACGTGAAGCCATTTATAGGTTGAGAGAAATATGACTTGCTATGAAAAAGGCATATTTTCACACAACACTTACAAACTCAAGAGCAATAAGTTATCTCAGATCATATTTACATGACGAACGATACCCCAATGTGTATTTTTGCCACCAAAAAGCCACTTTTTATCGTATATCTTTGTCATTCCCTAAACACAAATTTGTAGATTTTTGGCAATATCTCCTTTTATTACTTTAAGCATACCAACATCTAGAACCATTCCTTCACTAGTTGAAGGATGAATACAATTGGTTCAAATCTAGGTCGAGATCAATTTGTAATTATGAAGTGTAAACTTTGTTGTTACCTTCAACCAATGCAGGCACATTGTATCTTGATGCCATTTTCGTAAGACTTCCAGATATTTCTTCAATAATTTCATCATTTTCTATTGATACAAACCCTGAGCTATCAATCTTTTCTATTGTCAAAAAGGAAGATGAAATGTCTTTTTGCAAAGGTTCACCATCAAAGATTCTTAAATCTTGAATTGGAGAATAAGAAGAGGAATCTATAATAAAATCACTTCCTTTAAATCACTCTTCATCTATTCCTTTTTCTTTCCATGTTCCAATCTCCTTCTCAGGCTCTTCATCACTCCCCTCATCATTATTGCCTATCATCATATTATCATGAGAAACAAGAACAAATATCTCTAGTTTGTCTAACTCAAACTCGTGAAATTTGAATAAAGGATTATCTCTGACTTCAAAATCCTCACTAGAACTACTTGGCAAGTATATATCATTAAAGTTGCCTGATAACTTTTCATGACTGTTGTATACACTCAAATTTGGTCTAGCGAATTAATTAAATACAAGTTATTTAATTAATAGTCTTTAATTATTCTACTTATAAATAAATTGAATAATTTATTTATATAGTTCATTTTCTCTAATTATTTCTATCCTAAATCACTTTCTTCACATCTTAATTAAGTAAACAAGATTTAATTAGTTTGTTTTATTTAATTAACCTATTCTCATTAAATTTGAATTTAAGCACATTTCTACTAACTTCTTCCCACCTTCCACCTCATCATGTGTCTCAAGAATTAAATATTTCTAATATTTAATTTGGCATTTATTATCAACAAATTCTAACTAATTTGGGACACTTGGCCTTCATTTTCATTTGATTCCTCTCCACACTTGGCAGTTTGTTCTTAAGCAAGGAACACACTTCCCCTTTTCTCTCTAACCTCTTCATCATCAACCGTCCATCTCTCTAAATTGAATCTAGACCGTTGATTCCTGCCACCTAGGCTCATGCCTTGGAAAATCTATAAATAGACCTGAACCACCAAAAATAATGCATTTAGAGAAAGAGGATTCCCCAATGAGCCTCTAGGGTTTTCCACCTAGAAGTTAGGTTGGTACAATGCCTCTTTCGCACTAAGTGTTCTTGGTGTTCATTCAAAGGATTAGGGGTTGTGATGTGTGATGTGATTGAGTGTGTGTGGGATGCCCTAAATGATAGAAATGGAAAATAGAAACTAATTACTAATGTAAACTCTAAAGAATGCAACTATGCTGGAAAACACATAATGATATGCAAGTATGTATAAGATAACCTAAGAAATATACAATAAACTAAAAAAGAAAGTTGGAGATGGAAGGGGTGTACACCTGGAAACTTGCAGAGGTTGGAAATTTTGTTGAATCTAAGATTTAGGCCTACTAGGACACTTACACCATTCTGTGTGACCTAGTCCTAGATCTGGAAAACTGCACTGAAGCCCGTTTCAGCCAAAAGGGTATCCAGATCTCTAAAAATCTCTGAAAAAAAGGTTCAGTGGGACTAGGTCACCATTGTTGGCTACTTAGTCCTCTTTTGAATTTCTGGAAATCAGAGAGTGGAAATGGAAGCCCTTGCTTTGCACTTTTTGCTCCTCTAGGTATCCGGTCCCAAAAATGAAGAATTTGGTCTGAGTGTCCTCCAAGCTTCAACTAGGGTTTCTCCAACCTTGAAGAGCTTGGACAAGTTGGTGAAGACTCTTCCACCTTGATTCTTTTCCAAATCTGCCCACAAGACCTGCAAATCACACAAAGAGGGAAAACTTGTTGATTGTTAGGTATTAGGGGTTTGCCTTAGTCAAACCCCTTTTGAGTAATCAAACCAAAATAGAGAAATGATATAATGAAGCATGGAACAAAGGAGTGATCGAGTTTACCTTGTCTTGATGATTGATCTTGAGTTGTAGCAATGGAGGATTCAACCCTTTGGATGCTTCTTAAGAGAGATGTCTTGGTGACTTAGACTACTCAAACCCTAGCTTGCTTGAGAAGAGTGATGAGTAGAAGAATGAGATAGGAGAAAAATGAGATAGAAGAAATGTAAAATGAGGGGAAAAACCTTTATTTATAGAACTTGTGCCCTAATTTCTTGAAAATAATACCATACAGGCCGACCTTAGGGTTTAGGAGACAAAATCCTAAAAGACTCATGTTTTAATTTTGAATTTTATGTCACATAGGACTAGGTCGCCCAAGGTGGTGACCTAGTCCACCTGGGAAAATTTTATTGGTTGTCAGGAATTAAAGTGTGATTATTATTGTTTGTCAGTATTGTCTCATGAAACACACTAAAATAAGGCTTGTATGTGTATTAAGGGGTCATTATAACACAAGAAAGGGTTGATTTAGTGATGAAAAGCCTAGGAAAGTGTGAAAATATTTTACAACACCTTAGCAGAAGGCTTGGAAAGAGGTAAAAATAGGTGCAAAAGGGTCCAAAATCCATAGGCAAAGGTCCAAATGAGTGAAAAGTGTCAAAGGCTACACTTTTTGGTGACACAAGACCCTCATTTACAGCAAAAAGGGAGAGCTGAGCATTTTTAAAGCAATTACACTCTGCAGAATTTCAGTTAGCATTATCATTTTAGTGAGAATTTTAGCATCAAGTAGTTTAATCATGGCATTTTCATTAGCATCATCTTAATTATAGCATTATCATATCATTTTCATATAACAATATCATCTACAGCTAGTTCATTATCATGTAATGTGGGAAACATATCTTGCATTTCCAACATCTCTCATTCTTCAGGTTGTCATTTGGAAATTCATGTGCACATACAATTTGAGAGCAAAAATTACTTAAAGAATCCTTAGAGATAGAGGACAATGAGACGACATTAAGGAATTATTGCATTAATTTGATTGTTATTTGAATTCCTTGATATAATGTTTCATTGGTGTGTTGTATAGGTTTTACTTGCTTATTCACGTTATTTACATACACACAACTATCATTTCCAAGAATATATAATTGTTCATGGACCTTGGTTATTCTTATGACCCTACTGATTGATTCATTGACATCTTAAAAAATGAATACCTCAAACTTTGGGATCATAGAGGGAACCTAGGTTATATAATCAAATGATTTCTCAATGATTTTTCTCGCTATAATGGAGGATACTTATGTGAAACAAGGTGTTGTTGTTGGAAGAATGAAGAAGATCACATCTCTTGATATAGTTTTTGTTGTCATTGATGTCACCATGATATATGAGTTGCAACTGCAAGATTCAAAGTTTTGATCTGATATTCTGAACTGGTAATGCAGGTTCATCCTCCGATATTTTTCTCTGGATTTCCCCTCTAGTGATTTTTGTTACTTCAATTTTTGGGAGATGGTTTTTGGTTTGTAAAAGCATGCATGGACAAGACCTCGTGCATATAGATGCTCATGGTTGTTGTCGACATCATTTTTTGTTGTTCACATTTTTTTTGTTATTAGGTTTATTGTTGGGCGACCTAATAAGTGGTTGAAGGTGAAATGGATTAAATTTTCTATGTAATCCATGCCGACATATAGTTGTGTGCCACACGTTTGAAATTTTTTTGAGAAGTTTTGTGTTTTCTTGAAGCCGGCTTGATTGTTAAATATGAACAAATAATATATATACATGATGTCTTTGGAGACAAATTAATGGATGTGGGTTGAGGAATGCGAATGTTAGTAGATTATATGTGGAAGCAAAAAGTGCGAAGAGTGATTTACTAGCATGCGAATTTCTTGAGCGTCAACGAAACTGAATTTGCACTCAGAGGTGTAATTACATCAGTTCATTCTCTGGTTGTAAGCCATTTTGTTTCTATATTTTGTAGGCAATGAGCCTCCATTTTGGACAGTGAGTCCTAGTAGTGAGCCACCCTTTTGTAATATCTTATAACTGGTTATACTATATTGTGAATTAATCCTCACCATGGTTTTTCCCATTCAGGGTTTTCCACGTAAAAAATATTGGTGTTTTTGTGTTATGTGCTTCATGTTCAATTAATGCTTCTGCTTATCTTAATTATCATATACATTGGATTAATTGGATGGTATTTATTCAATAAGTTTAAGAAGACATTGACTCATCCCCACTCTCAATATCTCAAATATTTAATAATTGGTATCAGAGCTTGGTTCCTCTGGAGAAGTCTAACAACTTGAGGGAGATCTTGAAGATTGAACAAATGTGTGATAATGCAGAGCTCCAGACTGCCCTTGATGATTTTGACAAAAATGAAAATGAAAATAGAGATCTGAAAGAAAATCTTGAAGAAGCAATGAATGCATCCGAAAGTTGAAAGAGCAATTAAAGAAATTCAAGGAGAGACATAAAGAAGTTAGTAAGGAATTGAAACAAGTAAATTAAGATGTTACCAGACTAAAGCTGCAAGTAGAAGAAAAGAAGAGAATTGAAGAGTGTTTGAATGCAGAAATGAAAAGCAAGTCTGATGAATGTTCTAGGCTTGAACAAGAAGTGGTGAGCCTACGAGCAGAACTAAAAAAATAAAAAATTTGTGAAGATAGTTTCAAGACAAGCTCTACCAAGCTTGATGAACTAATTGCAGGTCAGAAACCCTCTAAAGATAAAGGTGGATTGGGATTGGAAGCAGATGAAAGCTCAAAAGCTGCAAATGATCAAAAGACTCATAATAAAGGAAAGCAAAAAAGAAATCCAAGAATGAAACCACCTATCAGACAACCCAATGCACAAAGGTACCCATCTTTCAATGGCACTTGTTTTTCATGCAACAAGTTTGGACATAAGGCAACTGAATGCAAAAGTAGGATGAATTAGTTCTTTGGTTCCTTCTTCGAACAATGCTATGCTTGTAATAAGTTTGGACATAGATTTAGTGAATGCAAAAATCAAATGATGAACTAGTTTAATGGAGGAAGAGTAAATCAATCCTTTGTTGGCTATTGCTATACTTGTAACAAATATGGGCATAAAGCGAATCAATGCAAAACAAGGTTTAATGGAAGTCAAAAAATCAAAGAAATGTTGTACGCTACAATTGCAACAAACTAGGACATATTTCAAAGGTATGCAAAAGTAGAAAGGGAAAACAATCTGCTCTGATAAAGAAGAATGAACCTGTGAAGAAGGTTGACAAAGAGGGATTTAAGAAAGAAATGAGCAAGATATGGAAAAAGAAAGAAAAATTAGAATCTTGTAATGCATCTGTGCCTTCCGCAAGTGCAAACAATTCCTCCAGAAACTAAACCTAGCATGGTCTTAGGGGGAGCTTTAACAGAAAATATTTTGAACCCCCTAATTTCAGGCATGTCAGTCACTGGCATGAGGTGATGTTAAAAATGAATAGGCAAAGGTTTTGAAAAAGAAACCGAAAGAAAAAGTGCGTGTATGCCCGCCTGTGGAGCATATTAAAGTTTTTTTTGCGTAGTTAAAGGGGTTTTGCCAAATTTTCGAATTTTATTGCATTTAATGTGAATTAGGGCACCACATTGATCTATAAAGCAAAATCATAAAGCCATTTCGATCACTTGTGCATTCGAAGGAGGTGAAGAGCGATTTAGAGCAACTTGGACCAAATTGAAGTGCGACTGATGCAAACCCTAGTTTCGACTATTCGCGAAGTAAAAGGTATTTTTCGATTATGTGCAGTTGTAAGCTTGTGAAAATTCTCTTTATAAATCCTTTAAGAGCTTGGTATATAGAAAATGGCAACTCATGTAGTTGTAAATACAAAAGAAAGACCTAGACCCTCCTACAGGAAATACTTAATGAAGGTTTTCGAAGATGACCCCATGGGCACTCTCTCTTCGATTCCTCATGGCATCATCCCGATAGAGGATACAAGAATGTATATTAGGGTAAAGACCGAGGAATTTAATCACACCAAATTGATTGACTTATGGCTAAAAGAACTCACTGGAGATGATTTCTTGTTGAAACCTGAGTACTCGAATCTTGTGAAAAATAATTTGGATTGTTGGAACAACTTCCCAAATTGTTGTTCCTCAGTGGATGATCAATATGTAAAACCTGTCCTTAGTAGAATGCATGATCAGTTCTTATGGACCCATGAGTTGCACTTGATAACTAAGGAAGCAATCAAAGTTGTCACTGGACTCTGTGACACCGAACCAGTACTGGTGCTGAAGGCAGTGAAAAATGAAGTGGTGATGGAACTCACCGATGCAACATACGACAAGAGGCATCTCGCAACAAATCCTATCAACAATCCAGCTATGAAGTATGCAGAAATAATGATTGGTCACAAAATCTACTTCACCAATAAAGAGAACTTTGTGTCCGCCACAACAATTTATACTGGTTTTGACATGGTTGTAAATGGTGCAAATTATGATCTATGTGAGATCCTCAGACAACAACTACTTGAGAATCTGAGAATGTCAAAGGAGAAGAAGTATCTGTTCAAGTTTGGTTCTTTGATTTTTTGTCTATTATTCTATTTTCTCATAATGCTTTCGGGAAAATCTGAAACAGTGTTTTGGGACCTAACCCAACTGGTTGCCCATCAATTTTTTGATCATATGCATAAGTTGGGTGATGTGAACAACATAAGAAATACCTTGATGACATTATTTTTTGTATTCAAGAAGAATATGAATGAGAGAGATAGAATTTCAAGGAAGATTATTGAAAAGTACAAAAATGACATCATATTTCATGTGTCTTCTGATGAGTGCATGGTGGAAGCGATTGAACCCCAAACTATCTAGATTCAACCCTTGGGATATGAAATCAAATAATAAGTTGAAGGTTATGTGAAACTATTATTGAAAAGTCTAAAAGATGCAAATGAGCCCCGGATTGGAGCATATGCTGAAAATTTTATGGAAGTCCATTTGGAGCACAACAAAGCTACAAGGAAGAAAAATGTAACTGAAATGCTCAAAAAATCTGGTTTCACAGATGAAGAGATAACACTAGGAAAAGCCATTGGAGGACAGAAGTCTGGAGAACCACCTAGTGTAAGAAGATTCAACAGGATCCCTCCTTCCAAACCAGCTTCTGGATTAGCCCCGATGAAGACTAAGCCTAGCACTACTGACAAAGGAAAAGGCTCAGCCCCTTCCGGACCCACTATCAGATCAGGCAAGAGAAAAAGTGTTCCTTCGATAGTGCATGCTAAGTGAGGAAGAAAAGAAAATGCCATAAGGGAGAAGAATCTCAACATTATTGAGGATCAGGAAGAAGAGGAGGAAGACCCGAGTTCTAAGTTGATAAGGAAAAGAAAGGTAAGCATTTCCTCTGGTGAAGGTGAACCACAAGAAACCAGTGTTGGATCAAAGAAAGTTAATTATGTATCATCGTTAGAGGATGTTGATGAACAAGACTTTAGTGATCATGAAGTTGATGCAAAGAAGGCTAGAGTCATAGAAGAGGTTTCATTAGACCAAGAAGAACAAAACATCTATTTGGTAAGACCTGGTTCCCCTCTTAGATTAGATGCCTTGGTGAATAATTTATTGCATCAAGAAAATATGGTGAAATCTACAATAGAAATTTATGATCTAGTGGGTATTGAAGACAAGGAAACAATAATAATGGCTATCATTAAATATGTTATCATATTGGAAGCTAAGTGAGATAATGTTAAGAGTTAGGTACCTAAAAAATTGTGGGAAATACTAATGAAGAGAAGAGTAGAGGTGGTTGAGTTGGAAGAGAAAATAAGAGGTAAGGCATGTAAGGAGATTGCATTCGCTCTTTCGGGTGATCTGGAAACCTTGAAGAAGGTTTGTGCTAACTTTTTTCGGGTAAAGAAGAGAGTTAATACTCTGATGACTAGAGACAAGAAGGAAATCAAAAGGATAAGGAAGGAAAAAATAAATACTATTAGGAGTACAACAGTAAAGTATGGAATGATTGGTACATCCAGTACTGCACCTGAATCAAGAAAAGAAGCTCCTACGAAAGTTATTATGGTGCTGTTGATGAAAATATACCTCTGGAAATGAATGACTCTAGTACCCTTCTGGAAATAGGTAGTACAGATGTTCTACCCGAAATTAATGTTGTTAATGAGGCTTTGAAAAATGAAGGACAGGTTTAAGGAAATGTTGAAGCAAAGACTCATGATGTCACCCCTCTAGTACACTTTGAAGAAGAAGAAAGGAGAAAAGATGAAAAAGAAGAAGAAAAAGTAGAAGAAGAAAAGATAGAAGAAAAGGAGTTAGAAGAAAAGAGAGCAAATGAAGAGAAGATTGAGGAAGAAGAAGGAAATAAGGAATTGGGTGAACCTGGTGGAAAGAATGAAGAAGTATCTCAATAGGTTGTAGAATCACAAAATTCCACTGGAGAATCCTCCTCCGGTGATGATGTCTTGAAGGTCCTGCTATCTAAGCAGATAAGATTCTAGCTGATAATTCCTTCGAAACTCCTGCAACTTCCAATGAATCAAAGCTATGCAAATTTGAACAAGATTTCTCCCATACATAAAATGGTGTTAGGTGATGTATTTCATGCATCTAGCAGAAGAGAAATCTTGGAAATACATCAGAAGGGAACTGAGCTCATTGAAGATGCTATTAAGGCTTTGTAGGATGTTACACCTAAAATGTTTGTGGACACATCTCTCACTCTGGCTGAAAATCTAAAGCTTCTATTGGACTGGACTTCAAGGAGTATGCCACCAAACTTGGTGAGAAAACAAAACAAGAAGTTGAAGAGAAACTGAATGAGAAAAGGATATTGATCCTTCATAACAAGTGTGCTTTGGCACATACCAATGTAGAAAAGAGCCTTGAATCTGTAAAGGCCTATGAATTTGAAGCCAATTTTGTGTTTTCCTATTGCATAAGGTGGCCTGATGCCACACAAAGTATAAAATATCTTGTGGAATCCATTGAGTCCCAATTGACTGTTGTTTTCAGTACCTACAATGTATCCATGGACAGAGACAGGTCAACTTATAATGCGATTTCTACACATAGAGAAAAATTCTTCATGTTATAGAAGCAGAAGGAAGGGATAATCAAAAAATTTGGACTACTTGGTGACAATGTAAGGATGGAGCACACTCTAGTAGTCAATGCTTTGGCTAATGCTGAGAATTTGGACAAGATCAATCTGACCATAGATACTCCGGATGAGGCTAAAGAAAGTTTTATTGCTTTAGAATCTTTGAAAAAAATATTGATATCTGCTAAGCAAGGTTGGGAGAATGGTAAAGCGGCCTAGCAAGGCATTCTTCAGGAACTGCAAAGTGCTCCCTCCTCCGAGTAAAACTTTTCTGGTTTTTACATTGTTTAGGTTAAACTCCTCAAGGGGAGTTCGATAGTTTACTTCTATGTGTTATGCCTTCTAGACCTTGTGTAGATATTTTTTCATGTTTTTGATCGACCTTTTTCCTTGATTTCAAAGGGAGAGAGTGGAAAGAGAAATAAAGTATACTTTGTACATAGGAAGTCTATAAATTATATTGGCACATGTTGCCATCAATGACAAAGGGGGAGATTGTTGGAAGAATGAAGAAGATCACATCTCTTGATATAGTTTTTGGTATCATTAATGTCACCATGATATATGAGTTGCAACTGCAAGATTCAAATTTGTGATCTGATATTCTGAACCGGTAATGCAGGTTCATCCTCTAGTATTTCACTCGGGATTTCCCCTCTAGTGATTGTTGTTACTTTAGTTTTTGGGAGATGATTTTTGGCTGGTAAAATCATGCATGGACAGGATCTCATGCATACATATGCTTGTGGTTGTCGTCGACATCATTTTTCTTCATAATTTTTTTGTTATTAGGGTCTATTGTTGGTCGACCTAATAAGCGGTTGAAGGTGAAATGGATTAAATTTTGTTTGTGTAATCCATGCCGACATATAGTTGTGTGCCACATATTTGAATTGTTTTTGAGAAGTTTTGTTTTTTCTTGAAGTTGACCTGATTGTTAACTAATATGGACAAATCAGATATATATATAGGATATCTTTGGAGACAAATAAATGGATGTGGGTTGAAGAATGTGAATGTTAGTAGATTTTATGTGGAAGCAAAAAGTGCAAAGAGTGATATGTTGGCATGCAAATTTCTTGAACGTCAACGAAATTGAATTTGCACTCTGAGGTGTAATTAAATCAATTCATTCTCTGGCTATAAGCCATTTTGTTTCTATATTGTGTAGGCAGTGAGCCTCCATTTTGGACAGTGAGTCCTAATAGTGAGACACCCTTTTGTAATATCTTATAATTGGTTATACTATATTGTGATTTAATTCTCACCGTGGTTTTTCCCATTTTGAGTTTTCCACATAAAAAATCTTGGTGTTTTTGTGTTATGTGCTTCATGTTCAATTAATGATTATGTTTATCTTAATTATCATATACATTGGATTAATTGGATGGTATTTGTTCAATAATTTTAAGAAGATATTTATTCACCCCCCCCCCCCTCTCAATATCTTGGATATTTATCAGTTTTGGGAGGAGAATAATCTTCTTCATCATCTGAACTATCAAAATATTCTCCTCTATCTTCATGATGTCTAACATGCACTTCACTCCCTTCGTCAACACAAGACTTGGTTGAGTAATCTTCTTAGCATAATAGGACAAGGTTAGGACATGCATCTGTACAAGGTGAAAATATGACTTCTCTTGATGGTTCATGAAAAGCCTTTGGAGTGAAATTTTTATTTGATAACATTCCAACTTGGTGTTGGCCAAAATATCTAGACAAAAAAAAATCATCTTCTATTTTTATGGCTTCCTATTTTGCGACTTCAAAGTCATATACCTTTTTTTGCTTCATGTGAAATTAGACTTGTGGATGAAGGGAGACAATGAATATGGTTATTAAATTTGATTGGTTGGGATTGTCGACATGAGGAATCCATTTTATTATAAATCAAGTGAATCTATCAATGAAATCTCTCATATCTTCATGCTCCTCCTTTTGAATCCTAAAAAGGTAAGACAACAAAGCACCTACACCAATGATAGGTTTGAACCTTGTAATGAACTTATCCCTCAATATGTTCCAATTGGTGATGCACACCTCTTCAAAATATTGAAACCAACCAACCGCTTTGTCTACTAGAGATTCAACGAAAAGTCACACAAATACATCCTCCTCTAGAATGCCTAAAATCTTGCATGCAACGGTGAAAGCTTGAATGCGGTTTTATGGATTTTGTGCATCTTCTCTGATAAAATTTGGGAAATGATTTCCGGATCCTATGAGTAAGGCTTATTGATTTAAAACTAGAGGCCCAAAATGAGTCCCCCATAGTTGTGATGAGGCTAAATCCAACCTGTATGCTGGAATTCTTCCTACTATAGAAATGGGAAAATATCAAAACATAGAGTCGTCAGCCCCCATCTAAGAGGAGGTAATTTATTTCTTCCTGAAATATTTTCCTTCCAAACTCCTTCATGAATTAATTTCCCAGTGGTGCATTTTGATTTGGAGGAGGATTTTGGTTATAGTTTGGATTAGGTTGAGGGCAAGGATCCCATGCAATTACCATTCTTAGAAACCTCTCAACCACTCTTTCAAGGACGTCCACTAGCCACTATGCTAATTCTTCTTCTTCTTCTTCAAGAACGAGGTTTACTCTCATATATTCTGGAACACTCCTATATCTCCAGGATAGGGTATTTAGTTGGGAGATAGTGTCTTCTTGTTTTGTGTTAATCTAATATAGGTATGGCTGCAACATAGGAAAAACATTCTCATGTGGTAGTACCATATTCACTCATAACAAGGCAACTTTCTTGACCTTCTCTTTCGAGTCACCAATAGAGTTGCCAAAAATATATTGGTTGACAAATTGGTCTTTTTAAAGATTGATTTAGTTTGACTCCATAATATCCAAAATAAAGACTAATCAACAACAACAATTGGAGATATCGCCATGTCGTTGGTGATCTTCCTCCAAATTTTGATTGAGGTACAACTCCCTCGTAAGATATAATTTTGGTTTTTTGAATTATAAAGAAAGTGGGTATACTTTTGACCAGAAAGTAGTAAAGGTAGACTAACACTTGCTCATACCCATGAGATAAATTTGATTGAGGTCAACTTCTAGAACATTAGTTCTAAAACTTAAAAGATGTATATGTCACCAATATCACAACTCAAAGACTGGATTACTAGTAACAAATAATTGACTTGACACAATACAATTCTACCTTTTATTGAAGAATAATGAATGTAACACCAAAGAACACAACATCCACAAAGATAAGTAATATTCTAGCAATTATCAGAGCTCAAAGACTCATTCATAAATACTATTACATTCAAATTCATATGCTCAAAGAGAAAGAACTTCTTTAGGAAACAAGTAAAATTGCAAAAACTTATCCTTCTTTTCAATCGATTCTCACTCTTGCATCAAAGTGAAATGAGGATAAAAAATTTGGGCCCTTCAAATGTTCGCAAAAATCATATTTATAGTTTTACAATATGACTGTCATTGAGTTCTTGAAATTGATTCTTTTAAAATAATCATAACCATTTTTAGAGATATCATGATTGTATTACATATATCGATTTGATTGTAATGAGCTAGTGCATTATCATTCTTCATATGTAAGCCTTGTGGCTTGTTGTTTATGCGAAAGATCTACAACTTCTAAACTCTTCATTTAATGACATATCCACCAGGAATCATACTTGTGCGATTTATTTTAATGAAGGGATTTCATCTAACGTTGAGGTTCATATAGCTAGAATAACATCACATCATCTGCCATACTCATTAAATTTAAGACAATTGGCAATTTCCTTGCTTTATTAGTTACTCCCAAGTAAACTCCATAAGACTTATCTTATAAGTGGGATTCCCATTTCTTTCTTCTATAAATTGGGCATAAATACCCCCATTCTTTGCATATCAATTTTCATTTCAAGATATTGAGCACCTTGAGTGATACCACTTCTAAGAGTGATTTTTTTGGCAATTGAAGGTGTGGAATGCAGTTCAATAAGGAGGCTAGTGGTAGACCAACTCAGTTAGGTTTTTCTGATATGTAATGATGTGGAGGAAGGTGTAATAAGGAAGATAATTAGAGAAAACTTCCTTTCTCGGGTTTATGTGCACAACTCTACACTCTTGGAGTGCTTCTTGTATAATGTTATCCAAACCTCTGAAAAATTAGAATAGGAAGCTAGAGTTGTAGAACGCTTGGTAAGATCGGCTTATCTAGCCTAGGTTGAGCCGCTTTGGGGAATCTCAATGAGTACTCATGTGTGGGCTTGGTGGGAGATGTTTTTATTGCCACTACTCTTAGGAATGAACAATCTAAGCAAGTCACGACTCTCCTTCATGCCAAATTAGAGAGGAACATGATGGAAACCTTCACTCACTTTGTTGAGTTCAACGAAAACCTCTTCTCCCTAAGATAGATTAAAAGGATCCAAGAGGTGGTGGAGGGCATTCATTTTTCATGTTACTCTTTGTGTTTAAAAATACAGTCAAAATTCCCCATTCTTTTGATGTAATACAATATAATATATGAATATATATTAAACTATTTATATTAAATTTGTTCCATGCAATGTGATGATCTTAGAATTATCTGTTTTAGTTTTGTGTATTTCTCTTTTGTTGTGATGCATTGTCTTTATTTCCACAATTGTAATAAATTCCAATGGCATCTGGTTTAGCTAAATATTATCTCTATAATGCATTTTTCTTTGGTGCTACCATCTTTCATTAAATAAATCTTTTGAATATGAGGTGACTATCTTAAAAGAAATACAGATGAATCAATGTTGGGCTTAGACAGAGTTTTTGGAATCTCGTCGAAGTCTAATAAAATTCTAAAACCTTTCCCATTATCTGCTTTACAATCTTCTCTTAAAGCTTGGTCTGAAGTCCTTTGGGGATTTTCTGAAAAGGGCCTTAGATAATAGTGGAACACTTAGTCCTTCAGAAGAGAACTTGTCATCGGGGATAGAATAGGTTTCTGAAACCTTACGGAAGTCCCGAAGTAGAGTCAATCTTTACTTATTCTTATCTTTGTCTAGTCAGTGTGCGTTGAGGTTATGGAAACTACTTCAAGCCCTGACATCTTTTTTAGAACTCCACAAAAGCTAGTTCAAAAATAATCTTTGTGTTCAACCTTAGAAAGTCGAGCAAAAAAGAGGTAATGAAAACTTTATCAATGCTCGTCATAGTTTCAAAAACCAATCAAAGAGGTGACAATTTTAACATCACTAATTTTTTTATGGGTGGACATGGTTTTGGGGGAATGTGGCCAAGACTACGGTAATAGACAGTTGATAATCAAGAAATAGAGGTGAAGAAATTGAAGGTAAAAAATAAAGAACTGGTAGATAAAACAGTGCAGCTGATGAAATGGACATCGCCTGCCAGGGTTTATGCCCTATTTTTGCAAGAAAAGTTTTTATGTTTTTAGTTTAGCTGGATAATTAGTGACTTACCTGTTGCAATGAATTCTAGATTTTCATTTTTAGAAACTTTCTAGAAGTCCACACCTGAAATACAAGATCAATTGTGTGAGTTTTATTTGCACAATTTTGTTCTTTCTTATGAAACTTCATGAAACCCATTAATGTTTGTGGGGGATATCTATATAAGGGCCTTAGCCTCTTATGTTAAAAATGAGAACAAAAGGGGGAATATTCTAGAAGAATATCATGAGAAAGAGAAATATCTCCCCTTACAACTAAGAAAGGAGTCAAAAGACCCTAATGAAGTAGTGGACGGATGGTTAGAACTCATCCAGTGCAGGGGAGTCAAAGCAAAGATAATGGAATGTAGAGAAAGAGATTAGAAGAGAATGAAGGATCTAGCAATAGGTATCATCAAATAAGAATTTAAATTTTCTCAAGGTAGATGGAATGAGCTTACACCAAAACTCAAGAGGAAGGAACCACACTTTGTTTACAATTATGCAATAATGATCCGTAGGTCACATAAATATATTTCAATTGTAATGAGAAATGGAGCTGCTTGGTTCCTACTCACCTTCCATCCTCCTATCCTCCTATTCCCTATACCACATTGGATGGGGAGGGACTGAGAGGAAGAGGCAACAACAACAAAATAAAAGACTAGCAAATTTTTTAGATCAACAAGGATACTACTTGAAGCAGGCCAAAGGGGTAGATTGTGTGGTAGATTTCAGAGAGATGGCCCTGTGATATAACCTTCAACCTTAAAGTTGCTTGAGGACAAGCAATAAATTTAGTTGGGGGAAAATGATGGGCTCAATTAATGACTAGTTTTCCTTTACTATTTTTATGCTTTTATCATTTCATTTGCTAAGTTTCGAAGACATTCCCAAGACCTCATATATCTTTTATATCTCTTTCATACACTTTTAAGTAGTTTCAAGTATGTGGAAATGGAAATGTGTTATGTTGATATATGTTTGTATGAATGTTTATGAAATTTAATATGATTTATGTTTGAATTATGATTGTTAATAATGTGGATGTCTTAGGAGTGAGACTAACATCTTGCAACAAGAAAGACTATCAACCTACAACAATAGTTTTTTTAGCTCATAGCATAAGGACTATGAATGGTTGAAGGGGATAAGTCAAAATAGCCAAAGCGTGCCACTTTTAGAGGGGAATGAAGGTGATAATTTATTAATTAGTCATGAATCACCACATCATACTCTTTCTGACAAAATAAGATCACCAAGAGGAGGAGTCTATTCCCAATGGGATTGATTTATGACATGATTGTTCTCAGGAAAATCTTTGTCATAGTAGTTAATCCTAAGGCATAAGAGTTCTAAATTGGTTTCTCTACTCTTGTTTCATAATTATTTTTTTGTTTCAAGCTAAGTCATCTTCCTATCTTTGAGGGAGAGTGAACAGTTACTTTATGAGTTTGTTTTTAGTTTAGAAGAATAAACTCCTCACAAACCCTATATAGTGGGATATGTTGTCAAGGAGTAAATATAGTTGCTAATAGTTGTTCTAGTTGTTAGTTGACCAAGTTGATAAGCTAGTTTTTATCTATTATTAGTTGCAATGATGGATGCGTGTTATTCAATAAGAAATCTTCAATAGATTCTTGTTGGATTGAATGTAAGAGTTCAATTTTTAAATGTAAGAAAGAGAATTAGTTTGACACCATGAATGGTTGAGTAAGTAGGTGTTGAAAACTTCTGTGGAAGCAAAAACTCAAGAAAGGGCCACTTAAGGTACTGCTAATCCACTTTAGTTCCTATTGTTAGATTAAATGATGAATTTTTGAAATTATTTTAGTTTCCATTTATATGCATGTGTAATTCGTGAATACCATTATGTAGTTGTGAATTGGATTTTGTAGCTTCATGTTGGTTTTATACTTTGGAGGAATTAGCTAGATTAGGACACTGCAGTTTTTAACAGTTGATAGTTACAGTCTTAAGTGTTAGGTACCCATAGCATAAGGTAGCAGTTTATATTTATTTTCCCTTATTTTATGAATTAGCAATTCATTTCATTTTCCAGCTTTTGTAGTCTTTTGTACATGTGTAATTAACTTTACTCCAATGATTTAAGATGTGTCTAGAGTCTATGAACGCATAGATTGTGCCAACACTATCTAAAGTTTATGAGTCCCTAGTTGATAATTAAATGCAACCTCTTGTGAAAGATGAACTATTTAGCTAGGAATTCATCCTCTGAGTTGTGTGTAGACCCAATATACACCAAGTTTATTAGACATTAGAGAGGCCCTACAAATGACATGCATGTAAATTATGTAACAAATGATGAATGATGTACTCCTATTTGGATTTTGTCTCACTATAGCATTATTTTTACATGATAAAAATTGGTATGATATGTTTGCTTCATGAAGGCATGGTGATAGTTAGAAACTCTATTGAACCTTTGCTATAGTCCAATGTTAATACAAAGTTGTTGAAATGGAAAAGGGTTAGTGTTATCCTTTATAAAATATTTAGAAACTCTAGTTAGTATTGAAACCCATCTAATAGGTTAACCAAGTGATGTTTGTATGAATATAAAGGGAAATCTACACACCAATGCACATGATATTTTCCATGATAGTGACATATATAGATTTGCAAATATGTATGGTATAGCTTGTGATAGTCGGTATGAATAAAATCCTATGAGGGAAAAAGGTCAAAATGCAAATAAACAATAGGTGAAAGGACAATCAATATGATTCATGGTAGATACATGTCTCAGGTCAAATCAACTATTGAATAAATTTAATAGGTCAAAGTTTGAATTCATGAAGGGATGGATAAGGTAGGTCCCTATAGTTAAAAAACATATAAGTCAAGAAAGGCAAGAAGAATACTTAAATGCAAAGATATGACAATGATTTTTAGGTCCTTGGAGTTGGAAGGAAAATGATAAATTGACTAGTTAGTTGAATAGATGGTTTGGAGCAAACCTAAAGGAATTATGTCAATGTGTCAGGGCATGATTATAAAAGTTATAGGATATAAGTTAGAAGCATAGAATCTCATAAATCTTGTGCATACACCAAGGAGGAATATCAAGTTTTTTCATAAGAGTATAGTATGTTTGTTATCAATGCTATCTGTGAAAACATTTTAGCAAAGCTTATAGTAGCAAATTATAGACCATCTTCTTGTTGTTGTCAATGTCAAGAAATATCATTTTTTATGTCAAAACCTTTCCTTGTTGATTGTCAATGTCAAAGACACATCAATTTTTTTGGTAAAACCTTTCATTGTTGAGACTTCCTTCATTATGAAGCTTCTCTTTGAAACTTTGTCCAATATGATCAATATCCTATAGACAACAAGAATATTAAAAATATGGGAAATATAATTGTTATGGTGTGGGAAAGTGTAAAGTAGACAACAGAGTACGTGATGAATTCAGTAGTGAAAGATTATGATTACAATAATAATGGTTGTAATATACAATAGTAGGTTATTATAACTGGAAGAATAATCTATGATGTGAATTTTAGAAGGGAAGAAGGTATCTCAGACTATATTGTGAATAGTATTAAAATAGAAAACTCCATGATTGATTCCCAATGAAGGATTAAAAAATGTTGACACTGAAAAGAAGCATGTTGAAAATACTATCAAATTTGTTCACCCACATAAGGTCTACAAGATGAAAACATTATACAAGATTTATAGGTTTAATCCACTATATGGGAGTGCAATAAGGCTATGAGGATAGTTACAAAGAGAAGATTATACCATGATTTGTAGGTGATAATGATACATGACAATGGGAAGATAGTGTGGCGAGGAGTATGAAGGGGACAACAAGATATAAGCCTTGATATAAGTCATGTGATCTTTATGAGTAACAAGGAGTAGTGTTCTCTCATCACTGTATAATCCTATGAACACTATGAATAAAAAATGTAGAGAAGCCATAAAGTCAAAGTTCAAATTATGACATGGTGAGAATGAAGTGAGTTAAGAGCTTGCCATGAAAATGACCGAGTCTATGCATAAAGGAAAGATGACAGCGAAAAAATATGAAGTTTGTGCATGATGAACAAAAAGGAAAGAGCAAGAACACGAGGATAGAACATGAAAAAAAGATGGTTCCATGAACAAAAATGATAGAGAAGGAATAAAAAGACAAATCATGATAGTTGTCTTCATAAGACACACACATTATTAAACATGAATCATTTAAAGGACAAGCCTTTCTAGACTAGGAAGGGAAAAGTTCATGAAGTGACAAAATAAATGGTCTAAAGAGAGACCAAAGAGGATAGGACAACATGATGAAAATCCCCCTATCAAAACACTTCATGGACAACATGGTAAACAAAAAGGTTGATAAAAGAGAGCAATATTTCCTAGAGAACCAACAAGACAAAACACAATGCACAAGATCCACAGTGGACGGTTTCTAAGCTGGTAGGAAGAAGTTGACAAAGGAAGAGGATGTTATAAGGGAATCTTGCATAACAAGGAGTATCATAAATGACAAGGTAGGGTTGTAATAATAGAAGGATAGATGACATAGCAATGTGACAGTAAGGAGAAATGAGGAGAAAGGATTGAGTAGTAAAGACAAAGGGCATAGTAGTACTCACTTTGATAGATAGAATAATATTCACAGTAGAGTGAGTAATGTCACAATAAAAATGCATGAAAAATACATACTAACAAATGAATAAGGATTGCATGATAGTGAGCAGGTTTAGAATGGTCAAGAGGACAAATTTATAGAGGCAATGGAAAAATAAATGAACATAAAATGCAAGAATGGAAATGTACAAAGATCAAAACAAAGGTATATATCAAAGGCTTGAGGTATATGCAAAGATGATAATGTCTTAAGAATTATGATATGAACACAAGCCATGCAAAATTCTGAAGGATAGTATCAAGCAAGTAAGAAGATAATGACATATTATATGAAGTAAGTTTAGACTTGAAACATTAGGAGCATGGTAGTCAATGGTGAACACAAGCCATGAGACCTTGAAAAAGGATAGAGGCATGGAACATGAAATAAAAGAAGCCACTAAAAATGAGGCAAGGTATCAAATTCAACCCTTGAATTTCTCCTACACCTCCAAGAGATTGTTGAACATGTCAAAATTTTAACACGTGTCCTATAAACATGGTAAAGGGGTTTTAGCATTTTGGAGAGGTGGAGGTTAGTAATGAACAATTAGAGAGCATCTAGGGTGAGGTTGAACACAAATGGATAGTAGATTTAAAGAATACTGGATTTTTTGAGGATATATAGGGAGTAGTTGATTAATTCACCCTTTCCTAATGCCACTTAGAAGCTTTTTCAAGTAGTCAAAGCAGAGGACTTTTCCAACTCCCAAGATAGGTCAATGAGTCAGCATAAAGCAAGCTAAAATCATTTAATAGTCTTTAAGATGTGTCCTACTTTATCTAAAAAATCTATATGGAGAAATAGTACACGCAAGATCATTCTAAGGTAGTTATAACATAGTTTCAAACAACATTATAACTGTAATAAGTTCTTGAACTGTGAAATATTATATTGTAACTAAGAAAACTAATCACTTCATGACTGGAAAATTATTGTAACACCATCATTTTCAAGTAATTCAATAACTCACTATTCTAAATGCCTTTCACTATCTTTGTAAGTGACACTTCTTTTCCTTGCGTGCTAATCCATGTATGTGAGTCACCCAACACCTAGGCATCACTTTGTAAAAGTGAGCCACTTGTCACAATGGCGAACCACTTCTCACATATGCCCTATTTCATGCACATGTAAAATTTTGTGATGTGCAAATGACCTTTCTACTTATGTTGGAAACAATTTGTGACCTTTCACATTTCGTTGTTGATATTTATCTTACTTCTACCCCCTATTGATTACACCTAAACTAGGATAGTGGTTAGGTTTCATTGTATCCTCCAATTTCATATGTTGTTACATTTTCTCTACTTAGTGGGTGTGGTGCATGATATAATCCATTTTCTCCTAGCTCCCTTATTTGTGTTTTTCTCTAGATCTCTAAGGTTTAGGGGTGCAAATAGTTTATTTGCACCCCCTAAGGCCTATTTATAGGCACAAACCCTATATTTTGCCTCAATTCACTCTTTTTTGCTTCCATTTTTCTTTATTTTTCTTATGTTACTCCTCAGTTTTCTCAATCTATTTCATCTTTCCAAGAATCCTGTAAATAATTTTTTTCTGAGTGACCCCTTAAGGGGGCATCATTTGACAACCCCATCTTCATCATATATTTTGATCAATTGGGGCATGTTTCTCCAAATGCTATTTTTATTTTTCTTTGAAACAATGTTGCTCTTGTTTTGATTATATGGGAAAAATAGGTTTTGAAGGGACCTGAAAACCTTTACAACTTTAGGTACAAAATGCTGCTCAAAAGATACTAAACTTAAAACATCAACAACAACCCAAAACCCAAAACACCAATAAAAAAAATGTTGCTCCCAAGATATAACACTAAACTATCAACAATAGCCAACTGCAACAAAACAACAAAACAACAAGAAATATACTGAGATCCAACATTAGAAAAATAGACAAAAAACAAACAACAAGACACTACTTCAAACTACTTAAGGTGTTGGCCACCTCAAGCTCCTGGTTCCTATGTAGCCCAATCATGTCCAACAATTCTTTTTTCTCAACTTCAAAGGACTTCTTCTAATCAACTAGCCCTCTAGCAGTAGGGCCTTTACCATCATCTTTCGTACTTTTTCTCCCTTTACCTTTGGCCAATTGTTCCTTCTCCATTTATATACAACTAAAATCCGTCAAGATAATCGATTAATTAAATACAAGGTATTTAATTAATAAATCCTTTTAATTCCTCTACTTATAAATAAATTGAAAAAATTATTTATATAGTTCACTTTCTTAAATTCTTTCTAAAATCATTTTCTTCAAGATTTAATTAAATAAACAAATCTAACTAATTTTTTTATTTGATTAATTCCCTCTCATTAAAATTGAATTTTGTCACTTTTCTACATAACTCTCTAACCTCTTTCCACCTCATCATCCACATCACCATGTGTCACATGAATTTAAATATTTCTAATTTTTAAATGTGAATTTACATCAAAAAAATCCTAACAAGATTAGAGACACATGGCTTCTTCCTCCATTTTATTCTCTTCAACACTTGGCAAAGTGCTCTTTTAAAGGGAACCATCTCCATGATTTTCTCTAACTTCTTCATCCTCCACCCTTCATCTTTCCAGCTGAAATATTGACCATTGAATCCTACCACATCACAATATACCTTGGAAATTCTATAAATACAACATCATTCTCCAACTTTTCATAACACATCTTTGAGCAAACTTACTCTGTAGAAATCATTTGAGAACATTTGAGAATTTAGAGCATTAGAGCATTCAACATTTAGCATACTAGAAGAATGGTAATTTAGAATCATGGTTTAGTTCTTAGCTGCATTTCCATTATCATAGTAGTTTTATACAACATTTCACATCCTAGTCTTTAGCACCGTATACATTATCACATTACCATCATCATTTACAACATATTACATAGTTTATCAAATCATGTAGGAACTAGGATTCTTGCATTTTTACAACATCCATTCTCTAGGTTGTCATTCTAAAAAGTCATGGTGCAAAGAAAAATCTGAGAGCCATTATGATTCAAGGAATCCTTAGAGATAGGAAACAATGGAACGGCTTTAGGGATTTATTGTGTTTTGAATTCAATTAATTTTGTGATTCAATTCTCTAATGTAATACGTCTCATTGATTATGTGTTGATCATTGGTTGTGTGGTATCAAATATCAGGTCCTCAAGAAATGCTCCCGCAACATCAGGACTGACGAAGTCTCCTATCATTATAACATATTGAATACCAACAATCAATCAATCAAACATCAGTTAACCTATCAATCTAATAAGCTCTAATGATACTTTGATCAAATCTCGCGAGCATCTATCATTGATCCTTACCTATCATGAGGTCAATCAATATCAATCTATCATTGATCCTCACCTATCATGAGGTCAATTTTCATCATCCCATCATTGAATCTCACCTATCATGAGATCAATCATCATCTAATCTATCAACAACATCAAACATCAAATCGAAGGTTGACATGATAAAAAATTATTGAAATCAGAGAGTTTAGTCAAAAATTCATCAATCTAGCATGGATGTGCTAAAATAGTGTCTCAAAGTGCTAAAAACATGAATGCACCAGAGAAATTCACCGATGCGCCACAACAAGGCTTCAATGTGCCAAATCTATGAATGCGCCATTTAATTTCATCAATGCACCATTTCAGTGCTTCTATGCGCCAAATAATTCTATGCGTTACATCATTAATCCTATGCACTAAAAACATAAACCTATGCGCTAAAAATTTGGATGTGCTATTACAGTCTACCTATGCACCACTTTGGCGATCTAATACGCTAAAACATAAAAAAATAGTTTTAAAATGTGAAAAACGAGAAAAATTTGAAATGCACAAATCACGAGGAGGTTTTTCGAAGTACGTACCGGAGGTCGATAGGTTGTCGGGCGGTTGTAACGTTGCACGTGCTTGAATCGTTGTGTTTGAATAGGAATCACCATCTTGAACAAAGTTGCTCAAAATCACTCACTCTCAAATTTTCAAACTTGCAAATGCACAAATGATTCCCTTTTCACTCCTTTTTACCTTTTAAAGGGTGATTAAGTGGGATTTTTATGGGAGTGATTTGTTTTTATTTTTTCAAAGGGGCTTAATTCATCAATTAATCAACAGGGGAAAATTTCACTATTATTTCCGGGAGATAAATCATTGCAACGTGCTGACAATTTTCAAAATCATCAAACTCATCAAAAAATTCAAAAAATTCAAAAAAATTTGAAAAATTCAAAAATTCATCAATTTATCTCTCTAGGGGGCATATATTTGTCATCACTTGAAAATCAGTGTCTGGGGCATATCATCAATTTTTCTTTGAAGCAATGTGTAAACACATCACTTCAAAGAGGGGAAAAATGTATACACCTAAAATCGGTCAAGATAATCAATTAATTAAATACAAGGTATTTAATTAATAAATCCTTTTAATTCCTCTACTTACAAATAAATTGAAAAAATTATTTCTATAGTTCACTTTCTTAAATTCTTTCTAAAATCATTTTCTTCAAGATTTAATTAAATAAACAAATCTAACTAATTTGTTTTATTTGATTAATTCCCTCTCATTAAAATTGAATTTCTAAATTGAATTTTGTCACATTTCTACATAACCCTCTAACCTCCTTCCACCTCATCATCCACATCACCATGTGTCACATGAATTTAAATATTTCTAATTTTTAAATGGGAATTTCCATCAACAAACTCCTAACAAGATTGGAGACACATTGCTTCTTCCTCCATTTTATTCTCTTCAACGCTTGGCAAAGTGCTCTTTTAAAGGGAACCATCTCCATGTTTTTCTCTAACTTCTTCATCCTCCACCCTTCATCTTTCCAACTAAAATCTTGACCGTTGAATCCTACCACATCACAATATGCCTTGGAAATTCTATAAATACAACATCATTCTCTAGCTTTTCATAACACATCTTTGAGAAAACTTACTCTGCATAAATCATTTGAGAACATTTGAGCATTTAGAGCATTAGAGCATTCAACATTTAGCATAATAGAAGAATGGTAATTTAGAATCATGGTTTAGTTATTAGCTGCATTTCCATTATCATAGTAGTTTTATACACCATTTTGCATCATAGTCTTTAGCACTGTATACATTATCATATCACCATCATCATTTACAACATATTACATAGTTTATCAAATCATGTAGGAACGAGGATTCTTGCATTTTTACAACATCCATTCTCTAGGTTGTCATTCTAAAAAGTCATAGTGCAAAGAAAAATCTAAGAGCCATTATGATTCAAGGAATCCTTAGAGATAGGAAACAATGGAATGACTTTAGGGATTGATTGTGTTTTGTATTCAATTAATTTTGTGATTCAATTCTCTAATGTAATACGTCCATTGGTTGTGTGTTGATTATTCATTTTACACATATTCATATGACACACCATTAACTCAAAAAAATACAACTGGTCCTCTCTAAGCTCACCGATTTTGTGAAATAGAACCTCCAAAGAGTCCACACTATTCTTCACTGGAATGTAACAAGCATGGAGAAGTTTCTTGATATCTGCATTGGTATCTAAAACCTTGGCTTCTAAACCAGCCAACCACTACTCACAAAAGGACTTGAAGTCAGTGAATGAACACTCAAGCTCAATAATTCTATCATTTAGAATATCCGAGACTGAACCTTTCAGAATATTCTGCAAATTCTCCTTCAATCCCCTTATTTTGATGTTGACCCTATTGAATTCCTGGAGAGTCCATTTAGCCAATTTGAAAGTGTCAGTAGCTCCCACCCTCGCCATGTCAAGAAGCTCAAACATAGAGATGGAATCATCATTAAGATAGGAGAAGTCCTTCGACAGGGGATTAACCTTAAGAGGCTTCGATTTCGCTTGTTTCTGCTCAACATCCTCCTCCTCCCGAACCTTTTTCTCACCCTTAGGTTCCATAGTAGGAGAGTTGCATACTGAGGAATCATCAATTTCCACTGCCTTCTCCTTCAAAGCCTTCTCTTTACAAAGCTTCGTGGTATCCTTAACCAAATCTTTTGAAGCTTGGTTTTTCATCTTGGCAATGCACTTAGAGACCCTTCTGGGCTTATCCTTGGCCTTCGTTGTCATCACTTTCTCTTGGAGCCCTTCCTCCTTACCACCCACCTTACTATCAGCTTGGCCAATGTCCATAGCTTCATCCTTGGGCATGGAGTCCCCAGAGCCCGCCTCCATGTCATCACATGTCAGAATGGGACTCTGACTCATGCAAAATAAGATGCTTGGTTGCCCGTTTTCCTTTAGGGTTACCCTTATTCCTCTTCTTTGAGGGGGCTGTCATAGGGGATGAGGTCCCTTCCTCACCATCCTCCTTCCACTCCTCATCCTCAACCACACTAGTATCTAAGTTAGAAGAGCTTGAATCCTCACTAAAACTCTTCTCCTTGCCCTTAATTGAAGAGGTAGGGACAACGACTTTTACATGTTCTAGAATTAACAGAATAAGGCCCTCATGTAGGTCTGACGCCCTCCTATTTTTTAAGTGTGCATACATAGAGACCTCCATGAAAGACAAGAGAAAGAACGAGAAGGAAATAAACAACCCATGCCTAAAATGGTATAAAAGAGTAAAATGATGGCCAAGGATAGTAGTGAACCTACCTTCCAGAGTCACATACCACATTATTCACACAAAACTTCTTGAGAAACTTTCGCTCATAGCCCCAAGCCTCCATTTTGATGAGTTTTATCCATTTGTCATCTTTGAAGAATTGAGCCATTGCCTCCTCGTTACTCTTCTTGTCTTTGAAGAATTTACGACCAACCATATGCAACCCAATCACATTAGAAATCAACTCCACATTGATATGAACAACCAAGCGCTTAATTTGGAGTTTGTGACTGTGCCAACAAGAAACAAACTTCGTCGAAGCATTCAGGTTGTGTCCATGCAGTCTTTTCAAGAATGGAGTAAAATTCCCATGTTGAAGAATCCTCCAAATTTTCTCCTTCTTTCTTAGGCTCGCACAAGAGTTTGGCTCAATTCTACTTCTATCGCCACCCATATTCAACAAAACCAACAACATAAAACCCTGGCAATTAGAGTTTGTTTGATAGCCAACAAGCCGAATGATACCCACAAAGCGTGTGAGTCAAGAGTTGGTACTAAAGGTTAAATAATGCCACCTCATAAACTAAACCAAAACCATCATTTCTCATTAAGATCCTTGCTGCCTCGGGAAGGAGAGAACCTTCCTCCCACACTCGATACTCATTAAGCCTAACAACTTCATTGACGAAAAAATCTGCTAATACATTACCTTCTCGATATATGTGAGAAACACGAGTTTCTTCACAAGATCTCAACATAATTATAGCATCCTTTATTAATTGATCAACATTCCAACTAGTTTTATGGGTGTCGCATAGATAATTGATGATGTTTGACGAATCTCCTTCCACCTATAATTTAGAGTAACCCCTGTTCACAACTAATTTAATACTTATGAATGTAACCTCTGCCTCAACATAGTGATTAGCCCGATTTCCCAACGGGATTTGCTCTTGTTAACTCATAGTGCTATCTTCAATAAAATGTAAACACCTAAAAATCACTTTTGATCAATTCTACTAATTTGCATCATCCCAACTCTAAAAAAATCAAATAAATAAATTTAATTAATTAATTACTCAAATTATTATTTTTTGACATTATACACATATTTTTTATTATTTAATTGACATTAAATAATGTTAATTAAATAAAATATGACTTTTATCTAATTAATTGATCATTTCTTCAAGGTTTAAAATTTTTCTTGTGATGCTTTTAGGGAAAAATTATCCAAAGTGAAATCAATAATGTTAAGTTGGGATTCCACCCCCTAGAATGGTTTAAAAAATTTTAATTCCAATAGGGAGGCCCAAATAAGCAAGTTAGATGCTTAGGCATTTCTTTTGTGGTTAATCCATGCTTGAAAGACATGTGGGAATGTGTTAAAACCAAATTGAGATTAAATTAGACAAGTGGAGTAAGCAATATTTATCATTGGTAGGGAGAGTCCAAATCTGTCAAAAGATTTTATCTTCTTATACTCTTTACTACTCTTCAGTATGGGCTTTTTGTAGCTATCAAATTAATGAAATTCAAAGGAAAATAAGACAATTCCTTTTGTTAGATGGTAGGGGTAACCAAAAAAACCATGTTGTTAAATAAGACTAGTGTTGTTTAGATAAAAGAAACAAAGGATCAGGTCTAAAGGATCTAAAAAATAAGGTATTTGTCTTGTTGTTAAATGGATTATTAAATCAATGGTTGGAAATGAACCCTGAAAATTTGTAGTTAGAAACAATATCCAACAAGCTATCCCTAGAAAGGAAAAATCTTGGAAGCATTTACCTATTTGTGACTTACTATTAGGGAATTTCTCTGTCGCCCCCACTAGTTCCAATGTCTTCAAAACTATTTGAAATGCATGAGAGAAAAACAAGTCGGATAAAAAACGATGATAAACTAGAGAAAGAAAAAAATAAAGTCTATTTTTCTAACTCAATATGGTGTAATTTGAACCATAAAGAGAAGCCTCTTGCCTTATTACAAGGTTGCTCTGCTAAAACATGGGCAAATAAAGGCATTAACTATTTAAGGATATTATTTGTAATTCTCAATTAAAATCTTGGGCTACTCTCAACACAAAGCATGATCTGCCCCTTACCCAATAGAGAACATACTCTATTATGAGAAAGACATGTAAAAACAATTCCCTGGTAACTATAACTGTTGTTGTGTTAACTTGTCCAACTATAAATGGATTTGGGTTGTCTAAGCTAAAACCCAAATCCATTTATAAAACTTTGAATGACACTCAAGATATCACTAGACATTTAAAAAAATGCTGGAACATTAGAGATGGAGGAAAAATTTGGACATTTTTTAAAAATGCACTCGGAATAATGTATTAGAGCCTAAGAAAGCTTGTTTTAGATGACTGTTTATATTGTAAAAACTGCCTCTTTCATTTTTTGCTTCAAAATGAGCTATGTAGGAAGCCTATAAATTATACACATTTTTTTGAATGTTTTTTTACAAAAGAAATTTGGAACATGTTTTGTACAGACTTGGGGGCTAGGGAGAAACAAGAAAGGTTAATTGATAAGAAATTTTGTTTGGTCTAATAAAGGGATTAGATAAATCTCTAAACTTATTTTGGCTACTACTTTCTACTAAAATTTTGTGGTTTTTATGGAAAGCAAGAAACGAGGAAATATTTCAAGGTAAAAAGAGATCTGTTATTGAGTCTTTTAGAAGACTCGTATATTATACTATCTTTGTGTAGGTAACTATAACTGTAGATTTCCAAACATTAATTTGTAAATTAGCTAAAAGATGGGAAGGTAAAATTCAACAAAGGAGAGATCAAATATGCAAGGCATTGGCCATTCAACAAAGATGATAATATCCCATTTCAAAAGGACTACTTGGAGCTTTTGAGAAAATATAACAATAAGTACAACTTGGTAACTTTAAAAAGAAATCTAGGACTACAAGGAGCTTCAAGATTTTTTGTGAACCAGCGTGAAGATCTGGCAATAGAAGTGGTGAGACCCAATTTAGATATGGCAGCTATAGATCCACAACTGGATGGAATGGAATGACTAATTACAGTGAGTGTAAATTTTTGAAGCATATATATAACAAAAATGTTTCATCTGATATGGTTTAGTTTCTATTTCAAACTTAGAACTTATAAGTAATTCCTTGCATGACATCATATAAATTTTTGTGTTGTTGTAAATTATGTGCTAATATAGGTTTTCATATATGAAAACCATGATGTAAAAACTTTTTTTTTTTGATATTGATAAACTATAATTAATACAAAAATAAATAAATAATCTATTTGAGTTCATTTTATACATCCAAAGATTAAATAAATGATCACATTTATTTAATTCCCCATTTTGTACACTTTCTTAATCCTAATTAATTAATTTGACTTATCAATTTTTGTAAAATATTAAATGTTATTAATTATCTTAATCTCATGTCACATCTTAGCCCATGTACCCATGGAAATCCTACAACAAAATCTCAACCCTTCATTCCATTCTAGAAACTCCCAGTCATTTACACTATCTTATGTGATCTCTCACACGTGTGAGAGACCTCATATTAAATCCCATTATCCTATGTGATTTATCACACGTGTGAGAGGTCACTTTTTCTATCTCTATTGGATTGTGTGAAAGACACATATCAACTTTGTTCTTCCCCAAAAATCTTCTCACATAAGTGTGGGAAAAGTGCAATATTGTCTATTAGATCAAAACCAAAAAATATTGAACGTTCATTCTACATCAATCTATGGCCCACTCAAATCATTCCCTAATGAGATGCCACATGGCATTCTCCCCTTCTCCTATTTCTCTCAAGCATTCCTAGCCCTTGATCTTCCAAAGCAATATACACCCTTGATTCATAACTCCAAAAATCTATAATTTAGACCTCTTAGAGGCCATTTGCATCATATATATTTATGCGAGTGTTATGCTGGTACTTTGAAGATCTAACCACAGTTTTTGGACTCCATCTTTGAGAGAAAATCAAGAAGAGATTTGGGTGCAAATATTCTTCATCTAGCTCAATTTGAGGTGGTGAAGGAGAATAAGATACAAGGAAATTACATTTATGTTTTTGCTTCTTTGAATTTATGTTTTATTTTTACCCATTCCATATTTATAAATGTGGTTTGAAGATAAACATTACATAATTAGTTTTTTTTTTCTATCAAAATACACATTCTAAGTCCCACTTTATAAGTCATCTTGATGATGGGCTTGCAAGTGTAATTCTAAATGTTACATTTTGTGGACCACCTTAGATCATGAGTGACAATTTGTAGATCATCTTAGTGATGCATCACACTTTATGGGTCATCCTAATGTTGGGTAACATTTTTGTGAATTATAGTGATGATAAGTCATACTTTGAATAACATCCCAATATAACTAAATCCTTTTAATGCCAACTTAGCCTGGATAACTCTTTTGCCACAATTTGTGGAATGTGGAAGTTAACCGTATTTTAAAGGAAATGTTTTTTTCCTGATAGGGGTTATCACACGTGGTTTCTTAGACATAATAATATACTGATTTGATAGAAAGATACGTGGATAAATTGTAGATCAAACTTATAATATTATTTTCTAATTAAATTATTGTTTAGCTATTTACATTCCCCTTGTTCAAAGCTATTGGTTGTTGTTGCCTTCATATCCTCCTATATAAGGTTTCTAAGTACATACTTGATTTTATAATTATATGTAGTCCTATAATAATCATTTTTATGAAAGTATAGTAAGTATGAAATTTGCTAATGGATTGATCTTCATTGTCGTTTGGTATATAGTGATAATAAATATTTTCTAAATGATATATTTAACCTTCAATGATAAACAATGAAAAGAATTACAATTTCAATAACTTGTTATAGTAAAACTTGAAACACTTGTGGAGGTCCATTTCATCATTTGAAGCTCCTAACACTGCTATATCACCCTCTTTATGTGTAAGCAGATAAACGAGTTATTGGCAAGCCATGTCTAGATTGCAGCCACCTAAATAAGTAAACTGCAAATATAATAGCTGCAAAATGGGATTACATGTCTAGAAATAATTTTGGAAAGGGTTTACTACTTTTACAACACACATTTACCATTTTTTCAAATTTGTCTCCTATTTCCTACAAAATGTTAAGGTGGTAGCCTTATCTTGAATGGTATGAGAGAAATATATACGTTGCAATGGATATGAAGCATTGTTGTCTACATTTGTTGGGTCCAATGCTTTCAAACAATAGTGTCCTTAAATTCAAAAGAAGAAAGATATATAGAGACATTAAAATACTTTTGACTCACTAAACTAAGCTTGAACATAGGTAAAGAAATCTAATAGGTTAAATAAAATAAAATAACCATTGTTTGTTCCTGAGTCAAATGAAAGAAACCACAACATTTTTATAAATGGAAAGATCTTTTCATAAGTTCCATTTAGAATGTAAAATATTTTAATTTTGATTGATATAGATGAACATAAAAAAATAGTAAGTATATGCAAACTCAAAAGACAACAATAACACTTAGAGTTGGTTTAAGTGGAAGATAACAATGCGATGACATAAATAAATTTTAGAATGTTTTTTTATAATATAAATCTGGAAAATAAGTAATATTTATTGAATAGTGTTCACTAGACATATATTTTTCAAAGATCTTCTTAAGTTTGTGACAAAAATCATTTATGTTCTTCAAATGATACTTAAATATCTAGCAAATTTTAATTCTCATATATCACAATACAAATACTTGAATTTTTGAAATGATGAGAATGAAACACCGATTCAAAGAAACTATCTATCCTAATATAAATTTGTCTCAAAACATATTTAAAAAAAAAAAATCCCAAATCAAACCCATTTAACTTGCCATTCAATTAAAAAAAAACAAATGATGTGCCTTATGCTTTAAAGCTCCATCCTCATTTATTTAAAAAATAAAAAATAAAAAATAAAATGATTGGAAAAGTTTGGAATACACACGGTAAAAATACAACTGCCATTTAAATTATTTTGTCAACATAACTAAACATGCAAGAGGGCCATTTTCCAACAGAAGGGGGCTCTTGAGGCTACGAGACACAGAAGGAAGATGTTCCTAAAAAGATTTGCAGGGCCATTGCTGGCCAAGGTGAAGGAAAGTACAGGCATTGTGGGTCTAGAAGTAGTTCCCAACGCAAGAGAAGTCCTCATTTCGCTGTACCAGAAGACCCTCAAGGAAGTTGAAATAATTCCACCAAATGTGCCCTACAGGAAGCATGTGGAAGCCTTCACCAACCACCGCTTGAAGGTGTGCCAGGAAGAACAAGACTGGGAAGACATCGAGAAACGGATCGGCTGTGGTCAGGTCGAAGAGCTCGTCGACGATGCTAACAATGAACTCACCCTGATCCCCAAAATGGCAGGTACACTTTTTTAAGCCTTCCTTTAGAAGGTAATACATATATTCGAACCATCCACATTATGGTATCTTCAATCCACACATTAAGGATGCTTTGAACCCACTTGCGTTTATTGGCCCTTCCGCACTTCAGGTTAAAGGGATTGGCTTGGCTGTGATCTGAGTGAATAATACGTTTGAGACCTCCACCGTATGGTTTCTTCAAATTAGAAATTAGGGATGCTTTATTATTTTTCTGGATCACAAAAATTAAGCTAACTCTTAATTTTTTTCATTTCATTTTTTGGGAGGATAAACATTCCCATACTTTTTGCAGCCCGTTGGCATTGGCTGCACGGTTCATTGACCTCCTTTGGCTTATTGCCGAGGACGGAGGGTGTCCATTCTGCAAAATTTGCCCAGGACCTCATCCCTTTTGTGTCGGGCTTTTGCATTTGCAAGAATTGATATCTGAAGGGTTCTTTGTGAGCCAAGCGTGCTATTCCACTGTATTTAGGGTTATTTCAACAATATAAGAAGTTGATTTTACATTTCATGGATTATCAATTGCCATGATCTGAAAAACAACCTTTAACTTCACCTTCCATTATAACTGCCATACTGTACTTTGGTTTATTTCAACGACAGAATTTTTTAAGGTTGATTTCAATGTCATGGATTATTGATTTATTTGACTGTTTAGGGACTTCTTGTGGAGGTAAATTAGCAAGGTTTAGTTTACCCCTTGGTTTGGTCACAAGGTTCGAATCCAGGATTACAAAATTTGAATAATATATAAATTTATAAGGTAAATGGAATGAAATTCCATTTCAAGCTTCGGAAGGCTGAAATTTTCAAATTCCAAATTGGCATTGGAGTCCCAATTGTTTGTGATGTAAGATTCAATCTTTATCTTTACCTTTTATGACAACTGCCCCACGGTCCCTAAATAGGGAGAAACTTAAGGTCTGTACATAGGGTTATGTCAATGAGGCATTCATGTAAAAGTTAATTTCAATATTACGTATTTTCAATCTTTCGGACTTTTTAGGGACCTTGGATGTAGGTAGATTGGCAAGCTATGATTTACTGGAGTTTGGTCATGAGGTTTAAAAACTCGAACATTAGAGTAAGCATAAAGAAACCCCCTTGTAAGCTTCCACAAAACAAGGTCTTTTTGTTGTATTGGTATTGCCATCTGATTTGGTGATGATCCTGAAAACAACCTTTGCTTATACCTTTCATAACAACTACTGTATAGTTCTGATGGGGGAAATCCAAGAACTATGCTTAGGGTTATTCAATGATGAAATCTGTTTATGCTGAAAACTGAAAAGCTGATTTAAAATCTATAAACCCAAATCAAAATTTCAAAATAACATCAATGAAGCCTTTCTTAAATGAAAACACATGCAAAATGAAAACTAAACTATGAAAACACATGCATTCAAAAGAAAACTAACTCCATTGTTTTCCTATCATCAAGATCTTGATTTATGAATTTGATGCTCTCAGATTTTCACAAGCACAAATGCAACAAGAAGCTATGATGAACGGAAGCAAGGATTGTGTGATAGAAATTGAATATATATGCTTTTTGGTGAGAAAAGGGGGTTTATATAGATGTCCTCATGATAGATTCGAGTTACAGGAGAAATGTGGGATAAAAGAGTGAAGTAGAGAAATGCATATTTATCCCATATTGTTTAATCAAGTGAAATTGATTGAAACGAGAGAGATAAATGAGTGGCTTTATGATAGAGTGGAGGTTTAGGAGTTAGATTTAAAGTGGATTTTCAAATTAAATGAGTGATTTAATTAAATGGATTTATATATGCAAATGATTTACGATATGAAATGGATTAAGATATTTTAATAATTATGCAAATGGAGTAATATGAAATGGATAAATGATTGATTATGTAAATGGATAAATGCTTATAATATGAATGAATGCTTATAAATGCTTGTTAATGCTTAGAGTTTTACGATGGAATGAGATGAATCACAAGCGAGCAAACAGGCATAGAGGGTAGTTTCTGACCGCGAGATGCTGAGTATCCCAACCCATAGCTAAGGTTGAGGAACCAGTGAGGGATAGGACCAACCTAGTATGCCTGGTGAAGCGAGCAAGCAAGGGGAATGTCAAACTATTCACAAGCCATGGTGTTAGTGAAAAGGCTATTATGAAATGGAGGGTGAATGGAAATGGGATGGAAAGATCAAGTGGAGCTCCAAAGGAAAGAGGAGCGAAGCCTTTACACATGGTGTCGATTTCTCGGTTTTCACCATTGAATGATTTTTTTTTTTAGACTGTAAGAATCGGCCGGGTATTCGCCCCCCTATAAATTGCAGTGCGCCTGATAAACTTTTTTCACGTGACCGGTGACCGGTGATGCTGGCGCAACATGCCCTCCGGTACCACAGGGACGGTGGGGAGACTAGACCTCGTGACCTCTTGCCTGCAACAGGATGCTTTAGCCAATCAAGCTAGGCCCATCGCCTCGCCATTGAATGAATTGATTTCTCTTAACTTTTCTCATTTTTTTGAGGACTTTTTTCCATTTTTTTTGAGGACTTCTTTCCATTTTTTTTGTTATTTTTTCAAGTCTTCTCCATTTTTTTTTGTATTTTGAGGTTTTAGCTTAGCGCTCTGAATCTAGGTATAGAATTGATAAGTGCCAGATCTGTAGACTGCCTTGACGATGCCCTGATCCTGTGTGGATGACCGTGCTGGATGAAAGGACCCGATCGAGATGAGGAGTACAAGTGGCAAATATGAAGGACAATAGATGTGAATGAAAGAGGCTATGGTATGATCCCTAATGTGCACACTACGTGGGCCATCAGGCTTCAGACGAAAAGGAGCTTGGGCAATCGATGAGTTATAGTACGTGAAGGGGTCGTTGTCAAAGGTACATTGAAAGACATCACCAATGGTGTGGTATGGCAGATATGTGAGCATGGATGGGTGGAATGGAATATATGGTATGAGTGAGAGTGACATGGATGGAGACCTTGGATCAACAAGCTCTTTTTTTGACTTTTTTCCTTGATAGATGCCCCCAGTGATTTTTGATGGAGAGGCATACTTGGAGATCGACTTTTTTTCATTTTTGTCTTTTATTTTTGATTTGTTCAATTGCTTTTTATTTTGGCTAGGGGACTTGTCTTGATCTTTTTTTTTTTGATTTGTCCAATAGCTTTTTATTTTGGGAAGGGACTTGTCTTGATCTTCTTTTGTTTTTGATTTGTCCAATAGCTTTTATTTTGGCTAAGGGACTTGTCTTGATCTTCTTTTATTTTCATTATGTCTCTTGATTCTTGATCTCCTTTTAAAGATAGCTCGTTCATCGAAGCTTTGCCTTTATTCTTTTCTTGAGATATAACTTGTTGATCCATGTCTATGATGCAAGTGGATGTGAGTGAGATGGATGAAATAGGCGAAGTGATAGGAATATTTAGTGGACGAATGGGAGTGGCGATGCCATCAACGAAGTCTTTGGGACTATCCTTTCCGGTACTACTAACGTCAAAGGAGGCTTGCACATCCTTAATGACTTGGCAAGATGGCTTAGTAGAGGCGATAATAGGTGATTCATATCCTTGCCCAAGGAAGGTGGGATGGAAGGATGATGATTGAATATCCTTAGTGGGGTCATGATCAAAGAGTGGGTTATCGTAGATGTCCTAGTCAAATAGGGGGTTTTCATAGTTATGAAAAGCTTGAGTGGAAGCAAATATGGCAAAGGCAGGTGTATCATTAGGATCCCAAAAGCTTTCAATCCGAGCATGACCATCTTTTTGTGTTCCTTTTGCAATTGTCTTGGCATCCTTGTTGGAAGTTTGACCCTTCTTGATGACATTAACATTGTCTTTTGCTGATAAATTATCCATACGGTATTCTCCACATCCCATATCATGGATTTGGACCTTGGGGTTTGATGGTGTGGCAAATGAAGTGGATGCTTTTAAAAACTCAGGATCAACATATGCTTGAGAAGGAGGTGCTTCACGGTTGCTTGGGATTGTGATTTCAGTTTTAGGACTTAGATTATGACAATACGTGAAAGGGTTTGGATCTCCTTGTATTGTGATTTCAACACCATTGTGTGGGAATTTAATGCACTGATGGTATGTAGAAGGTACCGCTTGCATTGCATGAATCCAAGGTCTTCCAAGGAGGATGTTGTAGGTCAGAGGGAGATCAAGGACTTGGAAAACCGCATCCTTTACCACAGGCCCAATTCTGATTGGTAGGGTGACTGATCCTTTAGATGAGCATTCCTCTTCATCATATGCCTTTATGGTAATCATTTTCTTTGGATCAATTGCATTCTCAGAGAACCCTAATTCTGTAATCAATTTTTGAGTACAAATATTAAGACCTGCTCCTTCGTCTATCAGAATTCGCTTGATCTTAACTTTATGAACAAGGACTTCAATGTGTAAAGGTGCGTTATGTGGTTGTCAGATGGAGGAATCATCATTCTCAATAAAAGTGAGAGTGTGAGGGGAGGTGATGTGTCCCACCATAGCTTGGAATTGATCCACATGTAGGTCTGTAGGCATTGTTGTAGTAGCAAGCGCTTTATCTAGGATAGCTTTATGCTCAGGAGATAGGCATAGCAGCTCAAGTATAGAAATTTGCGCAGGCTTTTGACCTAAATGCTCTTATGAGGTTGTATCGCAAAGTTGGTGCAACAGGTTTTGAAATAGGACCTCTAAGGGTAACTGTGCCTCTACGGGTAGTAACATTGCAATCAAGTTCTTTGCCTTTTATAATGAAAGTGTTTACATGATTATTAGCCTCACTGATGTTATTTATGATATAATCATACTTAGCAGTAGTATAGTTTACACCATCCCTAAATTCAAGGCCTTTCCTTTATCCTTGTCATGCTTAGGGAAAGGGTTTTTAAACATTTCGCGATCAGAGTTACTAGAAGGAGTGTGTCCATCAACTGCTATCTTACCGTCATCAATAAGGTCTTGTATTAGATGTTGAAGTTTATTGCAACTATTAGTCTTATGTCCTTTGTGTCTATGATAGTCGCAAAAGTGATCCTGATTCCACCATGGGGGTTTGACTTGTGGATTATATTCTTTCATTTCAGGTAGCGTTATAAGATTATTTTCAAGGAGTTCTTTTAATGCGGATTCAAGCGATTGTCCCAATGGTGTAAAATTTCGCTTAGGGAAACTTCTTTGTTTTTCTTTTCCTTTGTTCGAAGATGAACCTTTAAGGTTGTAGATAGGTGATGATGTTTTAGTTGTTTTCGCATCAACAACTCCGTCATTGACTACATTCTTGTTCTTTACCCAAAAAGATGTCTTATTTCTTGAGCCTGATTTTTGATCTTTGTCATTATTAAGTTTAATAGTTCCATCATCGATAAGAGTTTGTTCAATTCGAAATCCCATTTCTATGGCTTCATCAAAGGAATCCAAGCATTTGAGGCAAAGTTCCCTTCCAATTTCCTTGTTCAAGTTTCGACAAAAGAGGTTAACCAATTCTTTGTCTGGAATGTCATAAGGTAATCGTTTTGTTAAATGTCTCCATCTTTGTAAAAAGGACACAAAAGATTCTCCTTGTTTTTGTTTGGTTTTAAAAAGGTTTGTCATGGTCACTTTAAGTTCACAGTTGAAACTATAATTGGAGACAAATTTATCAGCCAGTTCTTGAAAAGATTTGATGGTCGGGGGTAATTGTGAAAACCATTCCATAGCTTCTCCTCCTAGACTCTGAGGGAATAATCTCATAAGGTATGTCTCATCAACTGCATATTCAAAGGTAGCAACACAAAATTCTCTTAAGTGGTCTTTAGAATCTCCTTTTCCCTTATATTTATCAAGTTTCGGTATGTCCCAGTGACTAGGAAAAGGAGACATTAGTATGCTTGGATCGAAACGATAAGGACATATATCTTCAATGGAGAACTTGTGGGATGATGTTTTACTGTTCTTGAGAGTATCCAATTCTTGTCTTAGTGCTCTAAGCTCATCCAAAATAGGATTGTTTGTAGGTGCGGGTTTTGATATCTTTGAAGATCTCTTGTAACCAGGTTGTAGATAAAAGGGTCTATGATCTTTGATTCTATCATCATTGTTTGTTTTGGGATGCTTAGATTCACTAGATTTAGGTTGGTCATTCATCGTGAATAATGATATGTCAAAATCAAGAGGCATTTTGATTCCTTTGTCGGCAAGGGCCTTGAAGTATTGCTGTGGGTTACGTTTGACTACCTCTGTAAGCAGTTTAGTGAATCTATGATCATTAATGCTTCATTTATATGGGATTGTGTTATTTCTTCGTTATCAGTTTCATTTGTTTCACTAGTTACAACACTAATGTGATCTTCCCCATCAAAGTCTTTTCCCCAAGGGTTCCCTTCTTCTTGAAACATTTTTTACTCTTGTTCTAGGGGTCATAGGCGATTGTTCTGATCTTCAATCCAAGGACAAGATAATGTATGAGACCTAAGATTAGGATGCAATGAAAACGGATATGACTCTAAGATGGGATATGAGAATGGGATGACTATGGTATGATAAGCTTGATATGGTAAGAATGCAAGAGCTCAAGGCAACTCTAGGTCCGAAGCTAATTACGATGCAAGGCTTTACTTGTGCTATGATGGATAAACACAAGGACAAATGATCAAGAGAGGGTATGTAGGAGATGATGGACTCCAAAAAGGATTGCCCTACTCAAGGATGATGATATGTTCCCTAACTCAAGGATGATGAACCTCAAGTGATTCGGGTGACTAGTAGCCAAAGGTTTGATTTCAAGACCTAGGAAGAGTAGCCTAAGTGCAAGCTAAAGGTTTGGATATGCAAGAGCGGAGGATATGCAAGGACTATGCAAAATGCAAGGATTGAAAGATCAAAACTGAAGGACGATGTCCCCAAGAGATTTGAATGATAGGTTCATTTTGGGTGTTTTTAATGTTTGACTTTTTGGGTGTGCGAGTTTGAGGTGTTGCAAATTCCTAGGTGTGATGTTTGGTTGTGATTTGTTTTGAACACACACGCAAAACACAAGCAGACAAAATGTGTTTGAGTTTGATCTTGATGTGAAATGGCAAACACTTTGAAAACACTTTGTGCAACCCTAGGTTGGCAAGGAAACCACTGGTTGATATCCCCACTTGGATTACTCCAGCCACTTAAACAAGGTAGACAACTAGAGACTTGGTGGCACTGGCTCCCCTCCACGACACTCACTTCTTGGGCTCACCAAGTCTCATTCCCCAAAGAGGAATTTCTATCTCTACACATGAATAGTGAAAACATGGGGCGGCTTCAGAGGTTCGACCTCTTGTGATCAACGAGTGTATATAAAGGTTTTTGGCCACTAAAACAATTGGTTCTTAGTAAGGGCATCCGTTCAAGGTGGCCATACACGCGACACGATTAGCTCAAGATTATGGTCAATGAGATGTGCCCCTTAATTTTTCCAAGATTTTTACAACACAAACCAGCACTACGCCAATTGATTAGCGTTAGCTTCCAAAAGATAATCAAACTGAATGTAACCTTTGCCAAGAATGTTCACCAAGATCCTTTGAGAGGCGAGGTGATAGCATATGGGAAGGAGTCGTTAGCAACCAAACTGGAATGAAGAACAATACTGAATTGAAACAGGTGGAGAACCGACCATGAAGAATCCACACAACCACTTGCTCAGTGGGGGGAAAGAAATTACAACAATGAATAATTCATTCGCTTCACAGGAGGCATCCACTCAACAGTGGAGATTCGCCACTTGAACAGTGGGTGAAAGATGAAGATACAATATTAATTTTCTCCACATTGGCGGTAAACCATCCAGGGGTTAAAGTGTTTGCATTAAAATTCACATGTAAATACAGGAATAATAATGACTAGATTAGTACTACTAATTCACAGCCTTACAATGATACAAATCTGCAATTTACAAGTGTTATTGCAATAGAAATCTGCTCCAAACTCCTGCAATGTTTATACTATATTCTTGATTACAAATATGACTTGAATGTCCAAGGAAATATAGCTTCTAAAGAAATAACCAGGTCTGATACAAAGACCAGCAAACTGAAAATACTTAAACCAGCAACTGAACTTTTACTAATTCATTCACAATTTCATCCAAAATGCCCCTAACTCCTCCAAACGGAAAGCACGTGTAACTAGGAGCATAAACGCCCAAGGAATTATGGTAAAACATGGAAAGTACTACGTCTAGAATGAATTGACAGCAAACTATAGTGCAGACCAGCAACCATGCAGTACATCAAATGTTCAAAATGCCCACATAACTTCACCAAAACACCCAAAATTGGAGGCAATTAATCACAAGAAGCAAGGCGACTATCACCCATGAGAAAGACCCTGCAAAAAGAAGCCACCAAAAGGAGGGCACAAATCCCAATAATCTCCAAGAATGAATGGTACGGCCCTAGAGGGAGGGCGACCTCTCTAGGAAAATAATGGCTGCAAAATAAAATCTAAAACTCTACAGATAGGGGCACCTAGAGCATAGAAATGGATTAGCAGAATACCCACAACGCAAATAAAATCTCTCAAGAAGTTATGAACGAAAATCATCTACAGCCATGAATAAACCAGCAAGTACAAAATTGGAAATTATTACCAATATCTTCAAAATTTTCCAACGATGAAGCTCAATATGCACTTTTGAATGAAGCACACTCCCAATTGACCATCTAGGGAACCATAGTTTTAGGCCCGAAGAATGGAGTAAATGCTAAGCTCTCCCTTAGTCGGATTCTGGATTTCAAACCAGCAGCATTTCGTTGTAATAAACAATAGATGAGAAATGAGAGAGCAAAGGCTTGCTTTTAAAGAACTTGAAATGACTCTTCCAACTTTTCCCTCCAAAAGGGAAGCCCCATTTTGCTTTTGAAATATTTTAATTTTTAAAACTTTTAATTCACCTTTTTTCTCCTCTTCATTTTGGCGTCCAAGTTTCCTTAGGGAAATATTAAACATTTAAATGTTTAATTTGTTTAATTCCTTCATGAGGCGTCCTCCCTTAATGGCCCCCTTTTAAAACAACATTAAGTCATTAATCTAGGCCATGGGGCCTAAAATGATTTTTAAAACATTAATGACTTAAAATAAATCATTTCACCTAAATGAGCCTCAAAATGCTAAAAGCCAATTATTCTCCAAACTGCACTGCCCGAAATGGAAACTGAGCTGACTGCTGATGTTACTGCCCAAGATGGCATTGCCAGAAATATAATTCACTAAAAATAGTAAATTTTGAAAAGTTGCCAAATGCCTTTGCATGTCATACCACTACGAAGCTCTCTGAAAACCCAGAAAGAATCCGCAATCCAAATCTTGAAACTCCAATGTGTTGGCTAAAAATAGCAAGTTCTAGAAAAGGTTGCCAAATGGAGATGCATGTCACACCATTCTGAAGCTCTCCAAAAACCCAAAAAACTCCACTAGACATGCATCAGAAACTCATACATGCAACCTTAAAAAATGTTTCAGAACTCCAATAGAACAAGAAACCCTAATTTTACCTCTGACAAGCCTACGGGCTTCCGGAAATAGGCTATCAGTCACAGAAGAGTGTTTGGCTAAAATGGGGACATTACAGTTCGCCCTTCTCAAAATTGCTTGTCCTCAAGCAATTCTAATGACATACCAAAATCACCATGCTGAACCAAACTGAAACTGAATATGATCCCAGGGTCCCAAATCAACCTAGGAGATCGATAGCACCAACTGATGTAAGCACTGCATTGCTGGATGCCAACACAAGAGACCACCAGATTAAAACTATACAGGAACACCATGGGAATAAATTCTAGAAGGCCAACATTGGCTTCATCATCTTCAACTGTTGAATAGCAAACCCAAGCGATACCGGGATTCCAAATCATCCTTAGGAACACTATTCCTCTAGTTCGTTGTGCTACTTTGATTAAAACATCTGAATACCCAAGGTGGAGCAACATATCTCGGTCCACAAAAGACGATGCACCAAACATGTCAGTGCCCGGGTCCCATATCAGTATGTAGGACCTCCAAACCTTGCTGTCATAATTCTGATCAGCAACAAAAATGTTCTCAAACAAGTCACCAAACCAATGCCTAGCAAAAAACCAAGCTCCACACTTAATCTCCATCCAAAAGGATACAATCACTGAAAAAACTCCAAGAAATCTTCACATATTTCATTTCAAGAGCCTCAATTCGACAAATCAAATCCGTTAATAACTTGCTGCCCCAAATAGTAATGTATGAGTTGGTGCAAAGAAATCCACTGTCAATCATCAATGAACTACCCATACCTGAACTTTGACCATACTGAATCATTCCCTTGCTCATTTGAGATAGACATTCAGTCCAAATAAGAGATGGAGAGACCTGAAAATGAAATAACCAGCTATCAAACGGGTCTGAAATAATCATCTTGAGATCTGATTTTTGGAAAATCAGCATCTAAGAAGGTAAGCAGCAGCTACAACTTAAGAATTTCTCAACATAATTGGCATAGCTGCTCATGAACAAAGCTGGTGGCACCTTCAATAAAGGTCCCAATGCCACCACAAACCATCTTCTGATCATATTTCCTTTCCCAATCACCAATTTAAGATCAGAAATCATGAACCAATGATAGGAAAAGAAGGTAGCAGCAAGCTTAGAACTGAAATTTTGGCTCTTATCTCCCCAACCAACCTTCTTTTTATGCATACCATTCTTCATAAAAATAGACTTGGAATCCCAAAAATTAATTTTCAATTGGAGACATTTCCCAATACAAGAGTAAATGATCACAACTACATTTTGAATATTATATGTTGGTTTATTCCCTTTAAGATTTTCAATATCACCTTCTTGCCAAGTAATGCCAGGATCCTAAACCATCAATAATGAAGAACCATATCTCAGACGGAGAACTGTTCTCACATGAATCCTCTGATTTACCCGTTCTATCTAAATAAACACTTATTGAAACTCCAAGAAGTATTCAACAAACCTAAGTTTGTTGAAGAAATTGAATCCAAAATCTTGTGTCATATATTGCTGGAAAGATTCCATGAATCCTTCATCAAATTCAATTCTGGAATCAATTATTCTAAGAGAAGATGGTGACATAATGAAATATGACAAGAACCTCACAAGCATCCTCATCAAATAGTAAATAAAATCCTCATCAATATGCCAATCAACTCTTTGTTGTTGAACAAAAAGAATTTCTTCATTCCTTTGTGATCCTCGATTTTCCATTCTTTGCTGAATGGATGTACTAGAAGCAGTAGTAGATTCATCTTCATGTAACTTACATACCACCTCTCCATTGCTGAAAGACCAACTGGAATTTCCTCTTTCTTCAAAAATTCCTGAAGAAATTCCCTCATCATTTTCAAAAAGAGGATTTTCATAAATCCTACTAGCACCTTCTTCGTACAAGAGATTGTAAAACGCTTGAAAAACTTGTTGATGAGAATTTGAATGCTCTTGCTTCTCAGTACAGCGTTCCAAGTCAAATTTTTCCTGTATGAGATCAAGCTCATCAAGAATTTTCTGGTGCTCTCATGCTCTTCCGTTGTTTTCTTGCTCCCCTGAACATTGAACAGCAAGAATCTGATTCTCTGCTTCAATTAGAGTCTCATGCACCTCTTGCAACTTGGTTTTAGTAAGCTCGTTCCATTCCAATGCCTTGTCAGCAATTTTGGCCACTTTGTCTTCAACACGAATGATGTGCAAAAGACTTGATTTGATTTCCTCAAAGGCAAACTTAATGAACTTCATATCAGTAATAGAAATTGAATATATATGCTTTTTGGTGAGAAGAGGGGGTTTATATAGATGTCCTCATGATAGATTCGAGTTACGGGAGAAATGTGGGATAAAAAAGTGAAGTAGAGAAATGCATATTTATCCCATATTGTTTAATCAAGTGAAATTGATTGAAATGAAAGATAAATGAGCGGCTTTATGATAGAGTGGAGGTTTAGGAGTTAGATTTAAAGTGGATTTTTGAATTAAATGAGTGATTTAAATAAATGGATTTATATATGCAAATGATTTACGATATGAAATGGATATAAGATATTTTAATAATTATGCAAATGGAGTAATATGAAATGGATAAATGATTGATTATGTAAATGGATAAATGCTTATAATATGAATGAATGCTTATAAATGCTTATAATATGTTAATGATTTAAATGGATTAATCAATGAATAGAAGAGAGTATTAAATGAATTAATTAAACAGAAAATAATATCCATTTAATTAATAGACGGAAAATAGGACGATTGTGAGGACAAATTTTGAGTGTCTACAAAATCATGTGAAGGTTGATATCAATGTCATGGATTTCCTTTTCTGTGACTATTTCAAGGCTCCAGGTGTAGCTGGATTGGTAATGTTCAGTTCATTCGTGATTTTAATTACAAGGACAAAACTGGGCTTGCAAAATGTGAACAACATCTGATGTAAATGGAAATAAATGTCCTTACAGGTTTTCATAAAGGAGGATTTATATGCCAATTGAACTTTTCCTTTATCTCCTGTTGTGCGCTTCCACAAATGAAGATATAGTTGGCATTTGGCTCGGCTTTGACCTAAAAACAACCATTAACTTTACCTGTTATAACTAATTCTGTATAGTTGGACAGGAATATTTAGGGGCTGTACTTAGGTTTCTTTTGATAAAACTATTATATTATAATGTTAAGATGTATCTCAATGTCATGGTTTTCACAGTTTGTAGGATTATTTTCCTGCCGGAACTGGAAATGACATGCTCTCACATTCCAAGCCTGCCCATAGAAGCAAGATTAGTGTCTCCAAATATTGCATTTCTATAAGATTGGTTTATTGGGTTCAGGGTCTTCTATGGTTGTATGGCATTTCTGTGTGTGAACAACAAATTATTATAATTTCAAGTGCAGAATTTCAATGATCCTGTAGTCAATCTTTTAATTTGAGAATCCTTGGGTGAGATTGGTTTCAATGGGTGATGTTAGATGCTACAAATGGTTAATTCATGTTGGCAAAAAGACTGTCACACCATTAGCAGATGCAGTTTGGGAGTAGAGCCAAGTAGAGCAAGCTTCTTTGTAGATGGAAATGAATTCGGTCCAAGTTTATATTGGAGGGAACTTGGGTATAAGAATGGTACCAGCCGCCATACTAGTACAACTCGTACCTACAAATCCTAGTGACTATGTAGGCCATATCCTTATAACTGGTTTTGAGATGGAGTTTTTGTGATTGTGCCCATATTTCCTATTCAACTGTGAATATAGGATACTCATGCCACATTTTGGGTTTGGCAAATGTTGAACTTGGGACAGGCTACCGAGAGAAATGCTTACAAGAAAAACTGTTTTCATGTTCTTTTCCTTTTGTAACCATTCCAATAATAGGTAACAAGTAGTTTTTTTTTTTGAATCAGATAAAAATTATCTTATTAACAAAAAGGAAATATTTGCCAAAAGTTATTATAAAACTTGTAGGCTCCGTGATAGAAATTAGAATGTGCAAGCAGGAAGGGCCCCCCAAATTCGAAACCAAATTTATATGCTAACATTATTGATGGTCATTATAAAATAACCAAGGGCTGAAGGCCAGGTAAAATATAACATTGCAGTCACAACAGATATCAACCCCAGGACTCCCAAACAAGTTTGCACCAAAGAGAATCAGAAAGCAACTATCTGTCTTGGTGAACACTCCTGTGAAATCACGAGTTGCATTGCTGGATTTCACAACTATTCTCATCCTCATGTATATCCCACTTGAGGTGGCCATTTGCAACCTCTTCTAGCATGCCGCCTAAATGGTGTTTTAGTGCTTCAACACAGTTCTGCATCCTTCTGTAAAACTTGGAATTGAAAATTTGGCATGGCCAACTTGTCAGCATTGGCCATATGCTTCACTTTATAAGGCTTAAGCATCTGCACTGCACTATCATATGCCATTGGTGATGCCAGTAGTAAGGGTGCCAACAAAATAATTGAGAAGCTCCTTGATGCTCCATGTAACTCAACAGATTCATTGATGATATTGGTGAAAAAGGTACTGTAGTTTTAAGTCAGATTGATCAGAAATCTCTCAAATTTCAATGCTTGTTGTAGGTTTATGGATGTTCATGCTGTCTTCCTTGAATTAAACTTCAAATTGACAGAAATACGTTGCAATTAGTACTGGAATCAATGTTCTTAAGTTGCTGGAATTGGAACATTATTGAAATTGCAAAGAACAATGTTAATACACCAAAGACCAACCACAAGACAATTGACACAAAGGTTTTAGCCTGGAAACCACAGTATGGGGAAAACCAGCTAGAAATGATAAATCCTGAGCATCCTCTCATCCCTATAGCGAAGTCAGTGACAAAGAACTTAATAGGGCACAAACAACATAGTCAGTAGGGGATGGAGATGGGGGTGACCATTTGCAAATGTTGGGTACAGGATACTAGGAGATCCCAATTATTTATTTAGATAAATAAAACCTAAAATACATTAAAATCTAAATTTATGGCATAAACATTGAACAATGAAACACAATTTAGATAAATATGAAATACGTACATATTTTAGCACACCACATTAGCTGTTAAAGAAAGTAGAACTTTTATTCATCACAAATGTCCTAGTTCATAAAACAAGAGTGTCATAAATACATATTTATATCAGCCAACAAATTGGCATGTTAAAAAAAAATTGGGAAAGATAATCAAATTATGAACAATTTGAATTCATTCATCTATAGAATCAACTTCTTTGTTGACTCTGTCGTCCATTTTCAAGTTTTTTGGTAGGACACTTTGAGATAATCATCGTTCTTGAGATTTGGCTTCTTTGTAGGCAATTGAGTTGTGGGAAAATCATTTGAGCTATGTGGTTTACCCATCGTATCCTCCAAATCCAATTTGTCTTCATGAAATGGAAGTTGTTTTCATTTTGTTGATATACCATTCTAGTGTCTTGACTCTTAATGCAACAAAAGCCAAAACATGTTATGAATATAGATCAGGTTACTATAAGTTTTCCAATGCCTTGCATAAGAGGAAGAACTGACTATTGGTGACAATAATTGTACTTCATATGATTGCAATTGCAAGTGGTTCATTGCCATGGATGTAATAGTGGGTTAGGTTGGACAATCTTGGGAGGAATTTGGGCAGGCCCTCTAGAATCTCATCTAACATCTTGGTTGACAAACCTTTGGCGATAAATAAAAAAACTAGTATTGTATACTTGATTCCATGAGCTGGTTCATGGACAAGGGGAAGGCACTTGATGCCGTTAGGAAGTGGATCCTCTCCATGCAAACTAAATGTGGGATGTTCTTGCAGTAATATGTAAGGAGGAATGCCTTGTCATTGATTTGTCCCCATACGAGTGTCAATTGGATGTATCTAAGGGGTGGTTATCATCTCCAATGCCAAGTGGGCTGAAGGATCTAGTGTGACAACTCAAGGATTCCTCTATTAGGATATATGCCCAAGGATAACAACCTCACAATGATAAAGGGGAAGAAAGTGAATGGAGAACAACATGGGTCTCATATAAACAATGATGTCTCCCATGAATACATAGGGCACTTGAAAATAAAATACCTATGCTCCCTTGAGTTTTCGAGATGGGGACGATAGGGGATAGGGGGATGTGTTTTCGATATGATTTTTTGGGGTCATTTTTTAGGGGATGGCTATTAATTTTTTTTTTTAATAAAGGAAATTTCAAATATTCATATGATAACATTGATAAAGCATTCATCATAGACATTATAGAACCTTAATACATAACATTAGACTTGAATTAATATTTCACATGATAATTGACAAACAAATTAATGAAATTTAAATACTTTCACTATCAATGTGCATATATTATATAAGAATTACAACATTACCAAAGGTTGCAAGTTTCAACTACAAAATGACAAAAACATAGAAAATATATAACTTCCCTAATCAACATCTGCTTTTGGTAGGTCTGCATCAAAATTGGAGTCCAATTTGAGTCATTGCCACTCTAAGGGCTTGCCTTATGCAATGGAATCCCAACCAATCCTTCTTATGCTTTGTCCTTGTCAACTTGTGTAGCATCTTTGGGATCAACATCCCAACATGAGGTTGGAGTTTGGCAATACTTAGGGCGTTGTCGATATTGTAGCCGCAAGATGCTATATATGGCCACCAACTTCTTTGATCCTATAGAGGTAAAGTTGTTCTTTTTGATTGATTGGATAAAGTTATATGTGAATCAATTCCTCTTTATAGTAGAGTAACTAACAATCCGTGAAAGGAGGTGAATGGCGAGTATCCTCAAGTTTGGTGCATCCTTAAACAAGACTCCTCTTTAGTATACATTTTTTAAAGGGCCTTAATGAGCCCTTCTTTCACCTCTTCATCGTGAGATGGAAGCACTCTTATAGGCATCACTACATACATACCATTTGAGATTTAGAGCGTAGGCTGCCATACAAAGTGGGGAGTTCATAGAGTTGCATCGTTGTGTCACGATGGGCCTAATATGCTCCTCATAAAATCCCAAGGTAGGATCTCTACTATAAATGGCTTGCTTCATTTGTCCAAGAATGCTTTCAAAGGTCTCATAAATCTCTCCATGACTAAGGGAGTCTATATCAACATATCTTATGACTAAAGGAGCAAACATATTTGCAAGTGCAAACAAGTTACAAAAATTAAAATTTAAAAAAAGATTAAGAATTTAAGACTCAAATGATAGAGTGAATTTCTATTACAAAGGATGAAAATAGTTTACAAGTTAGAAACATTAATAAATTATCATTTTAAAAATTTAATAATTAAATCAACAATTTCTTACATCATTTTGGAACACCAATCATTGTCAAGAATTTTTTGCTTCACATTTCTTCTTTAAGGTGTGCTTGCCTTTGGCCATTTACCCCACTTTGAATTAACCACCATTAATTGTAGAGGCTTCAACACCTCAACTATCCTCTCTAACAAAATGAAGTAGCTAGCATATCTAGTATCCATGAGCTTGAGGAATTCCTTTCTCAAAAAAAGTTGTGAACAAAGCAAGTAAAGTGTGATGGTTGCAAATGAATGTCTCTATATCTCTAGCTTCTACCACCACTACCTTCACCTAATCTATCTTCTCGATGTTCTTCAATGTATAGTTAAACACATGAACCAACACGGGGTCCTTAAATTTTGCTTGTAAGCATTCTCCATCATCAAGCCAATTAACTTACATACATAGGCTGAATTGATCACCACTTGTACAACATTGAGGCTCCAACCTATTCTATGGCATCCTAAATTAGAAGTTTGCATCCTTCCTCTTCCTTGAACAATCAAAGCTTTGAAAAAATAAGAGTCAGTTGAACGTGTGACAATTATATTGATGAGTGGCCAATGTTTGATATCGTGTAATGTCCCTCTTTTGGGATATTCTTGATTTTTGTCTTAAAACAATAACATTTACTCAAAAATGATAATATTTTTATTAAATATTAAGAATTTATGATAATATTCAAATCAATAAATCGTAACCAATACTCAAGTTAATCAAATCGTGAATTCTCCAGAAGTACTTACAAATCCGCTGCATTAGATGTTTTTGTCCCTACCTCAACAGTGACAACACCAAGGATTTTCATCCCTAGCTTGCCAAAGAGCATGAAAGGTTTTCGGCCTTCCAACTCTTAACCCACCTTGGAGGGTTTTCATCCACCTTGACCAAGATTTGGGTTCACCAAAATGTTTGGTAGGGAAAAGCGATCTAGGATCTAAATCACACTTTTGTCCTACAAGACATTGGGGGACACAAAAATGACTATGAAAGATCACTTGGCCACCATCCTCAAGGGAAGAGCCAAAATGGCTGATCAGGGTTTTGGTTGCCTTTGGGAAGATGTTTTGTTTGATATGATGTGATATGTGTGATTTTGTGAACGTGGATTAGGTTAACTATGCGTCTACAACAAACTAATGTGAATTACGAAGAATACAAAACTGAGATATTGAAACTGATGACACAAAAAAAAAGGTAGAGATGGAGGAACTTGGCATATAAAGGTGAGTTGAAACTGCCTAGTCAGGGGTATGGACGACTTAGACTAGAAAGGATGCCTTTCAGGATCTTCAAAATTCAGATGATGGGTTAGAATCTGTTCTATATTTCCTATGACCTGCTGTTGGCAAGACTTTTGTCTGACTTGCACACATAAAAAGAGGGGGAAAAGGTTGTGCTGTATAGGGGCTTGCCTAAGTCAAACCTCGTTTTGGTGTTTCCACCTCCACGTACAACAAGTGATGATGATGAAGAGGGTTTAACCCTAGGTTAGGCAGAGGCCAAATAACAATAATTAATTGTAATGACAAATGAAAATGGATAATGTTACCTTAGGTATGAAATCTTTGTCGAAGTGATGTCCACGCCATAAGTTGCCACCAAAGGTTGTTTGATGGATGATTTGATTGCTTGGGGGGGTGCACAAAGCCCCCAACTTGGGATCCCATCAATCTACAATGTTAAGACAAACATGGTAGATATATCACGTTTTGGTTGTATTATTCCTTTGGTTGATGTATACACTTAGGGATCTAGTGTGGATACTTTCGAGGAGATACAATATTGTCATTTGAATCTTTGTGTTCTCTCATCAACTAAGGTTTTAGAGACACATGCTGACATTTGATCTTCTCCATCTATTGTTGCTTTTGATGATATTAGTGTTGTTACATCCATGGCTCCTAATGATTCTTTGCATTAGGACATTCATCATCTTTGGGATACAATTACTTGGGATGAGTACTTGATAGACATTACAGTTTTGTTTTGTGGGTCCTATTTTACACACTTGAAGGAAACTATTGATGATATTTATGTCCTCTTTGATGTAAGCTCCTATGGAGTTTTATTATCTTCTTTGGATGTGACGAGGGCATCTTTAGACCCTCTTGTTCTTTCTCCACACAATCATCACATAATCATTTGTCACAATTTGGCATTAGGTTGAAGATCTTTGAGCAACATTTGGAGGAGTGTTCATCTTTGTCTTTGGATTATGTTCTACATCAATTTCCACAAGGTTTTGAATTGTCACCTTCATCAATGAGCCCTATAATTCCTAATTTGATTGTGGCACTTTTTGACATTGACATGATGACACTTGAGTAGAGTATTTTTTATTAGAGGGGTAAATGCTTTTGACCCGAAGCTATGAACCGGTGAGGTCACAAATGGGGGACCTCATCCCCAACATAAACTCTAACAATAACACCCCAATGGGGTTTGAACTGTGGTGGCAAGAACAACAACACCTTTAAACCATCTCACTATGCCAAAATTGGCGACACTTGAGTAGAGTTCAACGACACCACAAAACTTGATTTTTCTTCCCTTATATTCCTTTCAGGAATGGGAAGACTTTTTGTTTGCATTTTTGGTTTTGTTTTTTCTTAAAGGGAGAAATATTGTTTCATGTAATTGTATTATTTTCCACATTCATTGTCTGACATACATCATTATTGCAAGAGATTCTTCTTTGAGACGGGGTTGCATGGTCTATCTTTTTCTCTCTTATGGGGGGGATTTTTTCCTCACATGTGGTATTCTCCTCGTTTTTCTAGAGAGTGTTTCATGTTTTCCTTCTTTTGGAAATGGGTTTTTTCCTATGGGTTTTTCTTTTTTTCTTTGTTTGTGAGAGGTTCATTTGTACATGGGTACCTACCATGGCCTTGTAGCTGGGACCCATCTTTGTATCATTGGGTCATTCTCCTTAAGTTGCACTTAAGGGGGGGTGTTGTTGTGAATGGGGTATATTTACTAATTGGTTTACCTCTTAGAGTCCTATTCACAACAGTTTCTCAAGGCCTTCTTAGGACATTATCAATATATGTCTCAAGCCATAAGATCAAGACACATGTCATAATCTTCTGTTGTCTTGTGTCTCACCTTGGCCTATATAACTAAGGGGTTCTCGTTGTAATCAATTATATTGAATTGTATTCATATACACATATTGTACATTTGCATTCTTTGATAAAATAGAATTATTCTTTCATGTTGGGTCTCTTGTGCTTTCATTGAAGCTCCTATATCTTGTGTGGCTATCTCCATAGCCAAATCTTGCATGTTATAGAGCATTCTATGCCAACTCTTACATTCCATTTGATTATGAAAGTACTAGTAATTAGTATGAATTGTCTTGATTAAAAGACTCTTTAGTGTAAATGTAATCAAATGTAATCAAATTATATTCTAACTGGAGAATAAGCAAATCCTAGATCTCAATTTCTGTGTATGTATTCTAAGTCAGATTTTAATGTTTTGATTTCTAATCTTCTGATTGCAGAATATTTATGTATTTCAATATCTACAATAGAAGATCGAATTCATGTTTTATATCTTAAGAGGAGACACGCCTCAAGGAGAGATGCGTCCTATGAGAGGACGCTCATGGGACGTGTCCCTTGAGTACGCGGACTCCTCTTAGTCAACCGATAATTATCGGTGGCTAATATCCAAACACCCGCATGCATTTAGCAAACAACGATTAGTGAATATGAAGTTCGATCAGCATTTGATTTCAAATTCATTCATGATCAGAAATTCGAATAACTTACTTGCAGATGTTATACTTAATAAGTAGATTTCAATTATATATAAATGATGATGATGCATAAATGCAATCATCATTTATATCTGACCGAAGCTACCTTAAATCAACACTCCCTCTTAGCTAGGGAAGATAACTCAAAACAAGTAAGAAGAGATATCACCTTACACGTGATATCGAAGATATGGTATGTTTCCAAAAATTTGTCAAGTCACATGACATTCTTCATAACACATCTTCATTATGGTATGTGCACTGACATCAAGTCTCATGATGTCTACCATAATAATTCATGGCATGTCCACGGATATATATATTTATCCACCATGGTTATCTCATAAGGATCATAATGATCTTCAATTGACATCAAGTCTCATGATATCTATCAAAATGTCCACAAGATACTATCATGACATGTCCATAGATATCAAGTCACATGATATCTATCATGATAGTTCAACTCATCATTGTAGAGTCGTCACTTGACAATGTCAAATACAAGTTTTCATTATTAGAAAGATCGTCACCTTTCAATAATGTACACAGGGGGAGAGAGGGCCCATAAAGTCATGGAGTCACACACATGACAAAAGAGTTTACACATTAAACATCTTTTAAATATATTAGTACAACTAAACATTTTGAATTTCAATCATAATATCAAATTACATTTCAACCATACCAAGTTTCTTCCTGAAGTGTTCAACTTTAACTCTGGAGAGAGGCTTGGTGAGAATGTCTGTTGTTTGATCATTTGTACTAGTATACTCCAACTGGATCACATTCCTTTCTACCATGTCTCTGACATAATGGTAAGGGATCTCAATATGCTTAGATCTATCATGGAATACTGGATTTACTGAAAGTTTAATTCAACTCTGATTATCACGATGTATAATAGTAGGATTCAAGGGCTCACCAAAGAGTCCCACAAGCAATTTCCGGAGCCATACTGCTTCTCTTGCCCCCATAGAGGCTGCAATATATTCAGCTTCTGTCGAGCTTTGTGCCACTGAAGACTGTTTTCTGCTGATCCAAGAGATCATAGTCGATCTTAAACTGAAGCAACATCTTGATGTGCTTTTCTGATCGGTTACACTTCCAGCCCAATCTGAATTAGAGTATCCATGTAAATCTAGTTGGTCATTTCTGTAATGAAGACCATATCCAATAGTACCTTGAAGATATCTCAATATGTGCTTCACAACAACAAGGTGAATTTCCTTTGGCTCACACATGAACTGGCTTAGAGCATTCACTGCATAGTAGATATCAGGTCTGGTGTTAACCAGGTACATCAATGATCCAATCATCTATCTATATAGAGTGGGATCTACAAACTTAGATTCTGCTGCTGCTTCTTTTAATTTGTGTAAGTTGGTTTCCATAGGTGTAGACATGGGTCTACAATCCAACATCCCAAATCTCTTCAGAATATCAATAGTATACTTTCCTTGATTTAGTATGATGCCATCTGATTTTTGCCAGACTTCTAAGCCCAGGAAGTAATGTAAAATGCCCAAGTCTTTCATGTCAAATTTTGAAGTTAGATCCTTTTTACCTTGAGCAATGAGGTGATCTTCTCCTGTTATTAGCAGGTCATCAACATATAAAATAATTATTAGCATATCACATTTAATTACCTTAAAGTAAAGATTTGGGTCTGCATCATTCTTGGAAAATCCTAGTCCCAAGAGATAGTTGTCAATTCTTTCATACCAGGCCTTGGGAGCCTATTTAAGCCCATATAGAGCTTTCTTTAGTCTACAGACATGTGAGTCAGGTTTATGTATCACAAAACCTTCAGGTTGCTCTAGATAGACTTCCTCTTCAATGGTCCCATTCAGGAAGGCAATTTTCACATCCATTTGATAGATCTTCCAGCCTTTAGCTGCTGCAATAGCTATCACTGCTCTCACAGATGTGTACCGGGCAACAGGTGCAAATGTTTCTTCATAATCAATGCCTTCCTTTTGTGAAAAACCTCTGGCCACAAAATGTGCCTTGTGTTTTTCTATATTGCCATTAGCAGCATGTTTGATTTTGAAGAGCCATTTGGAAGAGACAACAAATTTCCTTTTTAGTCTAGGCACTATATCCCATACATCATTTTTCAAAATGGACTGATACTCTTCTGTCATTGCATCCTTCCATACTTGATGTTTGAAAGCTTCTGTAACACTGGTGGGTTCTAAATTGATGATTTCATTCATTAAGGCAACATAGCTTGAGAATCTTTTGGGTCTCTTACTATCCCTAAAGGTTTCCTTGGGTGCTGCATGATTCTCAGCTTCTTTAATCATCTTCCTAGCCCAAAGTGGTCTCTTCTTGCTGTTGTCATTTGGATTCTCTTCTGAAGCAGATTGAAATTCAGTTATTATTTCTTCAGGATACTCCCTCTGAATCTTAGGAGTAGGTTCCACTTCTAAGACTCCAGGGGAATTATGAATTTCTATCTCACTTGAACTCCTTGCCCTTTTGAATGCAATGTCTTCTTCAAATATGACATCTCTACTTAGTTCAATTTGTTTATGCCCAGGTATGAATATTCTATAGGCTTTAGAGGTTTCACTATATCCCACAAATATCCCTTTCTTTCCAGAAGGTTCTAGTTTGAATCTCTTTTCTTTAGGTACATGAATGTAGACCGGGCAACCAAAGATCCTTAAGTGACTAATGTCAGGTTTTATGCCAGTAAAAGCTTCTTCAGGAGTCTTGTTATCTAGATGAGAATGTGGACATCTATTTTGGATGTAAACAACAGTTCTAAAGGCTTCTGCCCAGAATGAGGTTTCTATGTTCTGGTCAAATAACATTGCTTTAACAGCTTCTACAATAGTTCTATTTTTTCTTTCAGCAACACCATTTTGTTGAGGGTTGTAGGCTACTGTAAACTCCCTCTTAATCCTAACATTCATGCAAAATTCCTTAAAGATTTTTGAAGTGTATTCCTTCCCATTGTTTGTCCTTAAAATTTTGATTTTCTTCCCGAAGAAGTTTTCAGTAAGAGCTTTGAACTCCTTAAACCTTTTAAGGACTTCTATTGACTCTTGACACTAAAGAAAATAAATCCATGTCTTCCTAGAGAAGTCATCTATAAATATTACATAGTATAGGAAGCCCGCCCTGGAGGGTACATACATGGATCCACATAAGTCAGAGTGAACCAGTTCTAACACGTTTTTGGTTTTACTCAAACTATTTTGGAAGGATCCCTTTGTATTCTTTCCTAGGGCACTGTTGTGACCTATTTCACACATCGCCCCATCGCAAATGGGGACCCCCAAGTTTGGTTCCGCCCTCTGCGCAACGTCTTTGAGAGTCTTTAATTTGGGTAAATTTTGAAAGTCAGTCTGGTTAAGTTGAGATTTTGAACCCGTTTTTGGGCCTTAACGTCATAAAAGTGCTTAGAAGACCCGGTAGACGAAGATCGCCATTGCTTTCGGTCGTTTCTGACACTTCCTATTTTTTAGGGATTCTGCTTTTTTGCTTTTTGCTTATTTGATTTTTGGCATTTTTAGGCCATTTTGGAGTTCCTATTTTTTAGGGATGCTTTTTGCTTTTTCTATTTTTGGAAAGTTTCTATTTTGGGAAAAAGTTTCTATTTTTGGATCCCACAGAGCAGAAAATCAACATGTCTCCAGAAATCAAGGAAATCCAGGTAAATTGAAAAAGTTTGAAAAATGGTGAAAATTTTGGGAAAATGCTTAAGTCTGAGAATGGCGCCATCAAGAAAGAAGATGGCATGGAAACCTCAAAGTCCGCCCTACCTTTGGCATGCCAAAGATAGGCACTGGCATGAATGTTGCCAAGTCCGCCATAGGCAAGGTGGTCTCCGAAGTCCGCCATGGCATGAAAGTTGCCAAGTCCGCCCTTGGCATGAGGAAGCAAAAGTCCGCCCAAGATGTTTGGAGAGAGATGGATGGCACAAGACAAGGCAAGTCCGCCTTTGGCACAAGAAGGTCAAAGTCCGCCCAAGAAAGTCAAATGGCATGAGGGTCTCAAAGTCCGCCATATGGAAAGTGGCATGGAGAAGCTAAAGTCCGCCATGGCATGAAAGGTTCAAAGTCCGCCCCTAGAGAAAGATGGCATGAAACTTGTGAAGTCCGCCCAGCCTAAAGGAAAATGGCATGAGGCACATGAAGTCCGCCCCAAGAAGTGTGGAGAAAGGTAAAATATGAAGGGGTGCGCTCCAAGATGTTTGGAAAGGGGTGAAATTACAAGGGAATTCATTGGAAATTGAATTAAATGATTAAAACAAGTGGAATTTGCCGTTGGACAAGGCACAAATAAAATTCGCCATGGCAAGGAAAGTCTAAGACCAATGGATAATAAAAATACGCCATAGGCAAGAGATTATAAGAGATTCGTCCAAACTTTGGAAGGAAAATTATTCTAAGGCATGAAAAATGGAGAATTATCTAGAAGAAAAAGAGGTTTTGGCTGGCATAAAAACCACGCCTCGGCACAACGGAATGAAATTCTTTGGCACAAAATGCAGAGTGTTTGGCAGAGCAAGCATGAAGTCCGCCCCTCTCAGCTTGGAAAATTCCTAAGGCACTAGTAAAAAAATGGCAAAGTGGCAGAGATCTCCAAGTTCACCCAACCCAGAAGATGAATTGTTTGGCTAAATAAAAATGTCCAAAGAGGTCAGAACTCCGCCTAGAAAGTTGAAATTTGGCAGATGAGCTATTGAGCATATTTTGGCTAGGCAGACAATTTGAAAAGAGATATTTTGCCTCGGACAAAAGAAATTAGCCATGTATCAAAGTTAAACGGGTTGGAATTTAATATTTTAATATTTTTAATTATTTCCCTGACACTTAGGGAATTTTAATTAAAATTCAAAATCCGGAGATTATTTGGAAGATTAAACTAGTCTGCCTTAGATGAATTTAAACTTTGCCATGTTCGGAAGATTTAAAATACATTGGAAAATTAAATTTGGACAATTAATTTAATATCTTTTCCAAACTTAGACAATTTTCTTTGAGAAAATTCGAAAATCTCAAGCAGAGATGAAAATTAGAAACTTGCCTCGATAACTGAAAGTGAAATTAGAAATTTGCCAATCTGAGAAGAAAACGTTTCTAAAAATTGGAAGAAAATCAAAGGAAAGAAAACAATGCCTTGAAGAAAATCGCACTTCTCAGCCATAAAATGAGTTTCAGCAACTCATTTCTTCACAATTCCGGCTGTGAAGTAGCTATCTCTCTCGAATCTTCAGGAAATCATTCGCGAAGGAGAAATTTGTGAGAATAACATCGTTGTGAGAATCGAGATAGCATTTTCTTATTGACAGGCGTGATTTTTGAGAGAAGTAATTTATTTCTTTGCTGAAGTCGTACTTCCAGCATATTGGCGCACTTCTTCTGGCAGATTTTCTGAATTTTTAAATTCATTTGCAGCCACAACACGATCTTCGAGGTTTGGAAGTTAATTTACAATGTATTTGCACTGTGTTTCTATCTTCTACTTCATTTCCGGCACGAATTTCATTCATGATGGGCGAATTTAATTACTTTCAGCCTGCTTTTTGACAGAAATTTTTAATTTAATAAGGCTGAAAGTGCGATTTGTCCAAGCTACACCCCGAAACTCGTTAAATTTAAATAATCTTGTATTAATGTTAAGTATTTTGTGCTTGCAGGCTGCCGATCGATCAAGGAGAAATATCCAGGCAGGCACAGATGAAGTTTGCAAGTAAAGGATCGCAGCCAGAGACCAGAATAAAGTCTAAATGGAAAAATGTCTCAGACACAGATCTTGGCCACATCGATCTCGTGGAATTTAAAAAGAGGATATATGGACACAATGGACCCTTACCGACGCCTGCCGCTAGAAGGATGGTGAGAAACGGCATATTTCAAGCTGCCGGATTCCCGCCTGCGCTTTGCTGTGCTGAACTGATGGTGGAGTGTGCACTTCACTATGATGCTGAGTCAAGGCGGATTGTGGCGCCTGATGGGAGAGTATTGGCGCATCTGACGGAGTTGGCCATTCAGGAAGCCTTCGGCATTCCGGCATATCCTAAAACCGTCTACAAGACTAAGGAAGATGCTCAGAAGTTATATGATGAAAGCCCTGGTCTTTGTGCTGCCAACCTTAACAAATCTTGGCTGGACAAGCCTAGGCCGTCTGTTAAGAAGATGCCCAAGAAGTTGCTGCGCACGGACTTCAAGGAAGACTATGGAGATATTATTATCTTGCTGAACAGAGTGGCAGGCAATCCCTCAGGAGCACCCTTTGAGCCATGGATGTATTACTTCATTGAGGACCTCACAGAAGGTGTCAAGATGTTCAACTGGGCTAGAATGATAAGCAATAATCTTCATCACCAGCTTATCAACCTAGAGAAGACCAAAACGTTTTACATGAGTTCTTACGTCATCTATATGTTGGCTAGAACTTACAGATATGCAGGTTTGATTTGCAAAGGCACAGTTGGCAGTAAGGAGAATGAGCTAAAGCCTTATGACTGTTACCCACAACTTCAGCTGAAGGAGAAGACGCACTTTAGGCGAGCCCACGACGCGTTCTTGATGTACATCACCAGGATACTCCAGGGAGGGACGCATCAGCGGCTGACACATGAGGCCAAAAGCCTAATCGGTAAATACGGGTCTTGGTTTATCCAATATCCAAGATTTACGTATATCAGAATTCAAGGATTCATTGGAAGCCCGTACCGTCTGCCCATCTTCCCCACGAATAAGATGGTCCTGCTCGAAGTGTTGAGGCAGTTAGAAGAGTTTCAGGGTCTTCAAAGGGTGAAACAGAAGGCGGCAGTTACTTTTCCCTTCTTTATAGGGAACATGCTGGAGTCTTGCCCATCATCACAGGCAGCTGACAGTGCCAGAATCGAGATACAACATTACCCTTTTTCCCCATATCCGGCTAGAAATCACTACGACCCCCATCACCACATCAAGACGGTGGATGGAAGGAGATACAAGCATAGGGTCGAACTGGAGGACTATTGGGCAAATGCTGCGGATGAATTTGAGGTCAGACGGAGGATGTGGTCCAGATTACCTCTCAGCTTGATCAGGGCAACATAATTTTGTCACGTGCCAGATCAGTTGGAAGAGGACGAGAATCAGACGCAACCGCGCTTCGATGAGAATTCAGCTTTGCCCGCTGTCCAGTGGTCAGAAGCAGAGCATGCTGACTTGAACGTCTTGATGAAGCCTGTCATCAAGTTTACTCAGTGGTGGGTTGATCAACGAGTTCAAGAATTAAGGCGCCAGAAGATAACCCTGACCTATGACATGCTAAGCGAGGCAGAGTTTTATTCTTCCAACGCGGGAGCATCACATGACCTCCCAGTGATAGAGGCCACCACATCTAGGAAAAGAAAGGAAATAGCTGCAGGCAAGGAGCCGGTCCAGAAATAGGCAAAGATGAAACCTTCTCAATCAGCCGCCTCCAGAAATATTGAGGAGATATTGGCTACCGCCGATGCTTCATTGACAGATATGAGGGATCCTTCTCCGATTCCTGAGGACAACGCGGAGCTTCAGCCAAATGAGGATGCGCCACCTTCTCCCACGGGCACCGAAATATTGGAGTCAGATGACGACAATGTGGGCACCCAAGATGAGGATTTTCAGGAAGGGATGATTTTAGCCCTTAGGGGAATTGTAGACGGTCCTGATAGAGAAGGCGTGCCGGAGGAAGACGGTGTTGAGCAGCTTACGATCCCGGATTGGCTGAAGGAAAGGCTAAAGGTACAAGTGCCGGCAGATGAACCAGAAGAGGATGATACGGCAGACTTTTTGGCCAGACTGTCTCAAACCGTGGCCAAAAAGCCGGCGAAGAAATTCTCCAGCATACAGAGAGACGAGGCCGGCAACAGGACAGTGCAAATCGCCGTGCCTACAGTGGACAAGCCGCAGGAGGATATGGCTCCACAGGATTACGCCATCACGACCATTGACTTGGGTCCAACCACTAAGGGCCAAGAAATGGAAGATTTGGACAATTCTGTGTCCGCCATCAAATCAAGGTTGGCGAAGGAGGTAGCCAAAAGGAAGGAGTGCCAATTAGAGATTGAGCGCTTAAGGGAATATATTCAGCACTTGATCAAGCCACTTGATCAGGACACTACGGCAGCTCCTCTACTTCCGAACTCTTCGCAGGAGGCCATTAAAGAGATAGAAGAAAACAGGCTCACGGTTCAGGAGGCCAAAGAATGGATAGCAGCCAAGGGGATTGAAGCTGAGGCATTCTTGGAAAGATTAACTTTGGTTTATGGTCAGGCCACTGCCTTACTTTCTAGGTTGGTTGCTTTGGCAGAAGTATGGGATAACCTTCCGGATGTGCAAGATAGGATAATCCCTTGCCTTAGGATTCTGAAAGGAGTTCCTAAGCAAGAATTGATAGAGGGAGGCGTCATCGCAGCGGGAGCAGCCTATGACTTCCACACTTGGTATTGGGCCTTGACGGCACGAGGTGAAGTCCTGGAGAGGGTTAAGGTTGATGGTGTCAGATTGGAGGAACAGGTCAAGGAAGTTCAGGCCAGAATCCTCAACATAATTGCCGATGTCCTGGATAAAGAGGCGCTGCGAGAGAATGACCTGCAGTTGGAAGTTTTGAAGAAAAGTGTCTAGGAAAATATCTTCGACATCACTGGGCCCATCTTGAGGCAGGACTGGGCCAAATTGGCGAACTTCTTGAGCATCAGAGAGTCCTTTGAGAAGACTGAACCAGAGTGGGAGGAGACCTTCGCCAGATGCGCCGAGGGCATGGATGGGCTTGAATTCAGAATCGGCATGCTTCCGCAGGTTACCATGGACGAGGTTGCCTTGATCGTGTCCAGATTCGGCGAATACACGGCAGCTCGAGAGGATCAGGATGTAGTCCCTTGAAAATAGCTCCAAATGCCAACTCATTGCTGTTCATTGCCAGTTAACTGAAGTCATTTTGGGAAACCCTAATTAGGGTTTCGTTTGTTAAATCTTGACCGTCGGCTCATTTTTAATCTGAGCCATTTATTCAATTTGAGAACTCTATATAAACTCATTGACCCTCATTTGTAATTTGTGAAGTGAGTAATAAAAGATTGTTGCGACGAAACTATTTCCGTTTATAAAAGCTCTTGTGCATGATTTGCTAAGAACAACTTTTATTTTCAAGTAGTATGCAAGGTTTAATATTTCTCCTTCAACACTTAGATTAGAACTAGAATAGCATTTCATTTATACATTGGTTAGATGAATGATAGATTTGATCGCAGTGGCGGATAAAATTTTGCTCATACTTTTGTCGAGTGGATGATTTGCATTTGACGTGTAAAGTTAGTCTGAGCCATTAAATCGTGGATGCTTAACTTCTGTTTGTTTCAATTACCGATTCAAATATGAAAATTCTTATCACTTCCGTTGAAGATTGCACCTGCTTCGCGTAGTTGTCCAAAGGTGGCGAAACGAAGTGTGGTTACCCATTTTATCTAGTCGCTGCTGTCTCTTAAATTCTTAGGCATAGTTTAGATCTCTAAACCCTTATCCTTTTTATTTTTTTTGGAAAATCTGAAGATACCCACCGAAAGAGCCTTCAAGGATAAAACCGTCTAAGTCTCCAACCTGCAAAAAGAATTTCATGTAAGTCCCCTTGTGATTACCAGCAATCACAACGCCCACTGGCCTTATCCACATGTCAAGACCTGACCGAAGAAACCTTGGAGTTATTGTATTGTCTACTAGATTTTTGCAAGCACTTTTCAAGAGAGGATAAGAGTGTCCTTTGGGCATTTTTATTCTGTGTTCGGTGGCGTACTCAAAACACACACCAACAGGCACACCCTTTACAAGCTCCTTCATGAGTTTGTTTTAATTTAGGCCATCCTGTTACTAGCTTTTCTACAGAGGGTAGGGCACGGAAATGAATGTGTCCTAATCTTCGATGCCAAATTTCATTTGAATCAGAAGTCCCAAGGGTAAGGGCTTGTTTGATGTCAGTGCACAATTTGTAAAGATAACCTTGTCCTATACCTATGGTTTGTGCTTTCTTTATAGTGGAGTTCTTTGGCCATGCCAAAACTTTTCCATCCATAAAGGTAACCCTATATCCATTGTCTTCAAGAGCAGAGATGGATATTAGATTCCTCTTTATTCCTGGTACAAATAAGACTCCAGTGAGTTGTAGGGAGAGACTAGATTTCAATTTGATGGAGCAAGTTCCAACCCCTTTTACGGGATGTGCAGAATCATCCCCAATAGTTACTTCTTCATCAGTTTCTTCAGTCATAGTGTCTAGGTGTTCTCTGAACCCTATGATGTGCCTTGATGAACCAGTATCAATTACCCAGTTGTTGATATTGTTAGATACTTGACTTGATAAGGTTGAATAGAAGACAAATTTCTTAGAGTCATAGTCTGTATTCGTTTTTCCTACTTTAGCAAAAGATGCTTGTTGTTTTGTTCTATCAGGGCACTTCATTGCATAGTGTCCATATTGATCACATCTGAAACATTGTATTTGAGAGATGTCTTTCCTCTTCTTGAATGATCCTTTTCCATAGGAATTTCTCTTTCCCTTGAATGATCCTTTCCCATAAGAATGCTTCTTACCCCTTTTATTAGATGTTGTGTTGAGCACATGAATATCCTCATCTATGGGTTTCTGATTGTTTTCTTTTGTTAAGAGTCTTGTTTCTTCTTGTAAGCAGTATGTTCTTAGCCTATCAAATTTAGGGAGTTTAGATCTCGCACTTATTCCTTGAACAAATGACTCCCATGAGTTTGGTAGGCCTCCTAGAGCTATTAGTGTTAACTCCTTGCTATCAATTTGATATCCAATTGTTGATAGTTGATCCCTTAGTTCAATGATTCTCATGAAGTATGCATTAATAGATTCTCCTTTGTTTATTTGAATATTGTTAATTTGCCTTTTTAATGCAAGGGTTTTACTGGTGTTGTTTATTTCAAAGGTGCTTTCAAGGGATTTAAACATTAGATATGCAGTCTCATGTTTTGACAAAATAGGTACTATATGATCCCTAACTGCATCTACTAAAATTTTCATGGCTTTCTCATTGTTATCAATCCATTGAGTTTTCTCTGGATCATCCTTTGGTTCTCTCTTGTTTTCTTTCACAAATGAGTCTAACTTATTTTCTTTTAGAATCATCATGATTCTGAATTTCCATAATGTGAAGTTGTTTGCACCTTCAAGACGGTCTTCAAATCTGATCACACTTGACATTATGAAGAATGTGATGTGTAATTGATTTCTTAAAAAATACAATTTTTTCTAAATAATCTGATATCTAGATTTGATTTGGATTTTCTCAACGTGGCTCTGATACCATGTAAATGTAATCAAATCTAATCAAATTATATTCTAAGTGGAGAATAAGCAAATCCTAGATCTCAATTTCTGTGTATGTATTCTAAGTCAGATTTTAATGTTTTGATTTCTAATCTTCTGATTGCAGAATATTTATGTATTTCAATATCTACAATAGAAGATTGAATTCATGTTTTATATCTTAAGAGGAGACACGCCTCAAGGAGAGACACATCCTATGAGAGGACGTGTCCCTTGAGTATGCAGACTCCTCTTAGTCAACCGATAATTATTGGTGGCTAATATCCAAACACCCACATGCATTTAGCAAACAACGATTAGTGAATATGAAGTTCGATCAGCATTTGATTTCGAATTTATTCATGATCAAAAATTCGAATAACTTACTTGCAGATGTTATACTTAATAAGTAGATTTCGATTATATATAAATGATGATGATGCATAAATGCAATCATCATTTATATCTGACCAAAGCTACCTTAAATCAACATTTAGTTTCAAGGGTAGATTAATTGTAAGACAGTAAATGAGTGTAGATGATATGCTCTATGAGTGTAGCACATACTAGATTATTGTTTCCTCTATAACTTGCCCCTCTCAATCTCATTTCAATCCCACATACATGAATACCCAAGAAATGCACAAATTAAACATACATTCACTTGATGAAGTGCATAATGTACCTTCAATTTTCTTTGGTCCTTTGTATGCATTCATGATTCCTCATTTCTTTGACCATGCAAATTTGAATCATTTCCATGCATGATTCCTAAGTTACCGTTCTTTGCCAAGACCCCTTGAATTTGAGTACAATCCTCGTTTATTTGAATTTTGGTGCAATCTGGCTAGGGAGTTGGCTAGGGTTTTACATTTAGCTTGTGGGTCTGTCCCAAACGAACTTGGGAAAACCCACTTCAAACCCATCCAAATTTTGCAAAATTCACAACAAAATTGATGGATTTTGATGCATTTTTAAACATTTTTGCTTTTTAAAATTGTTTTAGGGATTTGACTTTGACTTGGAAGCATAAAAATGGATCCCTAACCCCAAAAAGTCCCTTTGAAAGCATTTGAAAAACTAAAACAAACTAGTTTACTTAATTGTGAAATGTAGATGCCACAATGTAATGTCCCCTAATTGGGGTATGCCTGATTTTTCCCAAAATTAACAATTCCAACAATATAATTTGTTTTACAATAGCATTCTAAAATTAAATCATATAAAAGTTTTTTTCTTTTTTTTTCTTTTTTGATAGGTAACATTTAATTTTTCTAATTTTGAAATAAAGGATTACATAAGTAGGATATTCGATTACAAAATCTTCACAAGATTATAGCGCTTAGCAAATACAAATGCAACAATCTTTTACTTCCCGAATAATTTTTCAAAACCAAAACCCTGCCACCATCGCCATTTCTTGCTATTAGCTTCCCCTCCGCCCTTGTTTGTCCCTTGATCATTATCGCCAACCTGGCAAGCCTCTTCGGCTTCTCGCATTTCCATTGCATAGCTTTCTCAAAAAATCAGGACACACACCAAAAAGCATTAGACTAACCGATTGTTAAAGCCATCGCTGTCTTAACCCATTCTGTTCCGGTTATACCCTGTTGCCAAAAAAAAAAGAAAAAAGAAAAAAAAGACCTTCCTTCAAAAACGGCCCTATTCCACCCTTCCTTCTGCAATTCCTTAAGATATTCCTTCCCTTCCACACCTGATTCTTTTTAGAATTGACCTCTTCTTCCTCGGGTAGCAATCAGGCACTTCGGCTGCTTTCCCTCAACCCTCTTCTTGGGCTCGCTGAATTTCCGCTTTCAAATTCTCCCACGCACCGAGAATGTTCATCTTATACATTTCTCTGTTCGTCGACTTTTGCCACCTTATGAACGGGATTAAACCATCCTCTGTTTCTTCATCCAGCTCCTCTATCCCTTCTGAGACATCAAAACCATAGCCAGGCACTGCCCATTCCATCAAAGATTCGAACTTCCCAAATAAGTCTTTAGGGAACAAGGTGAACATAATTCTCTTTGTTTCCTACGGTTTTTCCCCTAACTCCATTGCCCATGCGAAAAACATGGATGTTATGTCCGCATTTAGTCGCCCCCTGTGGGTTGCCTCCCGGAAATGAGGCCCTAACACTGCCAGGACTGCCTTCACAACCCCATCATCTGGAAAAAGCAACAGTTGTTTCAATTTTCTCGCTGATGGTTGCCCGAAAAAACCCTTCTGCTGCAAGCTGGTTGAGAAGCCCATCATCGCCTCCATTCTTCCCTTCTTCTTCCGTTCGCTCCAACCTTCACACCGGAAATATGATGACCGGTTAATCTCGGCCAGCACTTCTTAAATAAATATAAAATCACACTTCCATTGACACTATCTATTTTCATCTCACATAAACTTAAATTCACTGTCCTCGCCTTCGTTGTCATCGTCCTTAACTTTGTCCTTGTCTTAAATGCAGGTTGGCCTCTCCCAAACGATTTCCCCTTATCTTGGAAAGCCGTGCCATTCCACACACTTCTAGTCATATCCCAGAGAATTAACTCCCCCGCCCTTATGCGATAGCCACCTCATACTGCCCAGTCCTCGCAAGATGAGTCAGCCTGTCCTTTACACGCTTTAAACTTCCCATTGTAACCATATGTTGTCGGTGGCGTCTGTCAGCTTGTCACTTCCTAAAAGAGGCGTTATTCCTTTATTCCAAATGAAGATTTCGGAAGTCTTCAATAACTAACACTTCCTCCTCTTTAAAAGATATTGCCCACTTGGACAATGCGTCAGCTTCCTTATTACCTTCTCTCCTGGTGTGCCTTACAACAAAGTTCTCAAACGTTCCCAACTCCCTTCTAATTTCTTGAACAACATTTTGTAGATGCCATGCTCTTACTCCGGAATCCACAATTGCTTGAATAATAACTAGAGAATCCCCTTCCAGTTGTAACTTTTCCACACCACAACTCTTGGCCAACTTGACTGCAAGCAATGCAGCATTGGCCTCTGCCACATTATTCGTTCCTGGTTTCAATTTTCTTGCAGCAAAGGCAATAATGTTGCCCTGGTGATCTCTTACTATTGCCCCTACTCCTGATGGACCCGGGTTACCACTAGCTGCCCCATCAAAATTTACTTTGAGCCAACCCTTTTCCGGTTTGCACCAAGCCACCTTAAGAACTTCTGACTCTTTAGTTTGTTTCCTGATTTGACCAGTAGCAGCACTAAGTCGAATTCCAGGCCATGCTCTTTGCACCAGTGTTTCTCCCAAGGAGAAAGGTTTAAGCCAATTCTGTGATTGTGAAGCAGCACTACTAACCACTTCCTCTATACTGTGATCCATTCTACTTAACAGCCTTGCTAATGTTTCATATTTATCTTTAAAAATTCTACGATTCCTTTCTTTCCAGAGCTCCCATATGATTAAAGAAGGAGTGCTTATCCATACACTTGATAACAAGGTCTTCTTTGGCCTCCCCGGCCAACTCTCAAACAGTTCTTTAAGAGTCCACGGTAGAGGACTTTGCCAATTTAGCTTCCTTTTCACATGATTCCAACACCTACCTGCCACTTCACACTGTAGAAGTAGATGGTCCACTGTTTCCTCCTCCACCCCGCACATAACACACTTTGTAGGACCTACAAACCCCAACCTTTTCCTCCTTTCCCCCGTAAGAACTCGCCCTCTAACTGCTAGCCATGCAAAGGTGCCAGCTTTAGGTAGACAATCCTTATGCCAACATAATTCCTTTGCCCAAAACCTATCTCTTTCCTCTACATCCAATAATTGATATCCTACCTTCACTGAATATTTACCAAAGGTTGAACCACACCAGATTATTTTATCTTCATCCTCCGATATTTGAATCCTTTGTTCTTTAAGTATGTCATTCATTAACATGGCTTGCTGATGTGTTAGAGCCTCTATTAATACATCCTTCCAAACCCACTCCTGCCCTAAAGGGCCCTCCTTTAGGGTTACATAGTCCTTTACTTTCGTCCCCCATCTCTGAGATAAAATGATTTTAAGATCATTCAGATCTTGTCTATCTCCCAAATTTGGCAACCCATTCCAAGAGTCCTCCCAAAAACATGCCAGATCACCCTTCCCAATCTGCCATGTGAGATGATTTGTTACCACTGGCCTACAATGAAGTTCCATATTGCCGAGCCTTTCGGTGGATTACGGACTGTGAAAATCCGGTGATCCACATTTGAGTCCAGATATTTTGCTTTCAGCACCTTTACCCAAAGCAAACCCGGATTAGCATACATGCTCCAAACAAGTTTAGCTCCCAGTGCTTCATTCAGGAGTTGCCGATCTCTTAGGCCAGCACCACCTTTGTTTTTTGTTTTACACACTTTTTCCCAGGCCAATAGAGGGATCTTGTCCTCTGAGCTAGCCCCATTCCAAAAACATTTCCTCATTCGCTGCCCAATTGTACAAATTACTTTTTTGGGCACCTTTAAGCACATCATTGAGAAGATTGGAATATCAGAAATAACAGACTTGAGCATTAATATTCTCCCAGCAGAAGTAAGCCATTTACTCTTCCAGCCATCCATACGTTTAAGACAGGAGTCGATTAGGTCCTTCCATAAATCGGTTCTGTTTGCCCCTCCAAAAAGTGGTATACCCAAAAATTTACTAGGGAGTTTACCGACCTTCATACCCAAAATGCGGCATATATCAACCTGCCTTTGTTTAGGAGTATTAAAGAAAAAAATTTCAGACTTATTCCAATTGATATGTTGACCCGAAGCCTGTCCATATTTGTTCAAAGTGTCCTTCATCACCCGAGCTTCTTGAAGAGTAGAATCCCCCATTAGAAAGGTATCATCTGCAAACTGTAAGTGCGAAATTGGGGCTATCCCCTCAGCAACTTTTATCCCCTTCCATTGCCCTTCAACACACTTCTGTGCAATAAGTCTACCCAACACTTCTGCTAAAATGATAAACAGAAACGGTGAAATCGGATCACCTTGTTTGATTCCTTTTGTGGACTCAAAAAAACCTTGTGGGCTGCCATTCACTAAAACAGAGAAACGAGGTGTTCCTATACATCCTTCCACCCACTTAATCCACTCAGAGCAAAACCCAAACCGGTCTAAGACTTGCAGCAAAAAACCCCTATCCACCTCGTCATACGCCCTCTTTATATCTAACTTGACCATCATCCTCTCCACCTTTGCCACTCTTACTGAATGGATTGTCTCATGTGCAACAATAACACCTTCAAAAATAGACCTATTGGGTGAAAAGCCACTCTGCTCTATAGATATCACTGAATCTAGGACTGATTTCAGCCTATTAGCCATTACTTTTGAAATGACTTTATACACCGTATTGCATAGAGAGATAGGCCGAAAATCCCTCAAAGGAGTTTATATTCTCCCGTTTTGGTATAAGAGCTATGAATGTGTTATTCAGATCTTTTAAAATGAAACCCTCTCTTCTTGATTCCTCCACCACTCCCCATAGGTCTTGAGCAAACACCTCCCACAACTTTTGGAAAAACAAAGCCGGAAAACCATCTTGGCCATAGCAAAAAGAGCTCGTTTTACTTCTTTTAGAGTAACACTCTCCATCAGCATTTTGTTTTGGTTTTCTGTTATGCATTTCGGAATCACCTCCACAACCTCTGGATATTGGCCAGGTTGTGTTAGTTGCTTAGTACAGCTGGTTGAGAAAAAACTTACCGCCTCCCTGTTAATCTGATTTATATCTTGTAGTATTTCACCCCTACTGTTTTTTATTGACAGAATTTTGTTATTGGATCTGCGAACTTTAATTGAGTTGTGGAAGTACTTTGAGTTCCGGTCACCCTCTTTCAGCCAAGTTTCTCTGGATTTCTGTTTCCAGAACACTTCTTCCCGGGCAAGAGTTTCAGAGTAGGCTTTATTTAACACCTTTTCCTGTAAAAATTCACTTTCCGTCATTTCGGACTCAATAATTTTAGAATGTAGCAAATTGAGATCCCGCTCCAACTTTTCCTTTTCCACAAAGATATTTTTAAAGGACTCTCGGTTCCAAACCTTCAATTGTTCTTTCAGATATTGTAACTTTTTGAAAAAGACAAAGGCTTTGTTTCCTTCCCAATGTGGGGCATTCGTCCACCAAGCCTGCACTAGATCTTTGAAATTATCTGCCCTCAACCACATTTTTTCAAATTTAAAGGGGCACCTATTCGAGGTTGTTTCACCTTGGAGCCTTAGAGAGATTGGGTAATGGTCTGACCCCGTTATGGGTAGGATTTCAGCATCACATTGCCATCGCTGCTCAGCCCAATCACCTGCTATGAAAAACCTATCCAATTTCTCAGCTATATTTAAAAAACCCCCATGTCTGTTCGTCCATGTGAAGTCTCCTTTTTTAAAAGGTAATTCAAATAGTCCATTATTTAGAACAAAATCACTAAAATCTTGCTGACTCCTACCAGCCCAGCATATACCCCCAAATTTGTCTGAGGGTCTCATAACAGCATTAAAATCCCCGCCAAGAAGGCATAATCCCCCCTCCATTTCCTTCAAAATAACAGACAACTCTTGCCATAGCATCCTCTTCTGAGCTGAGTTGTTAGGACCATAAATATTAAGAATCCAAAAATTTGTCGATAGCTATTTCGAAATCACTTTACACCATTGCCAATGCCTTTCTTGTCGGATTATTTGAACATTTACAAGGGTTTCATTCCATAAACAGCCTAAACCACCAGAGGCACCCAGTGCCCCAGCCAAAGAACACCGCCAACGACCAAACCTCTTTGCAGAAGCCCTCATCTCACTGTCCTTAATTTTCGTTTCTTGTAGTAAAACTATAGCCGGCCTCGTTTGATCAAAGCATCGTTTGATCAAACGAATCTTGTCAGGGGCATTGCAGCCCTTGACATTCCACGAGAGAATCTTCATGATCGTCGGGAAAAGGCATAGCCTTTCCTCAACCTCAACTTGCTTTGTCCCGCAGCATTCCCTGCCATCTCAAGACGCATCCTATTTGTTTTAGGACCCCTTCTGCCCTTCTCCCCAATCTTGGCCTTACTGTTTAAAGCATCAAATTGGTTAATATTACGGTTTTCCACAATTGCTAGGTTGTCCTGAAGCCCGAGGAAGTCCTCAACATCTTGAGGTTCTTCATTATCTGAATCCGAGTAAGTGTAATCCAGATTCCCACCAGTGTCACATACCCCCTCAAAGTCTGTGTCCAGGTTTCTTATGGGGGATATGGGTATATCCTTGAAAGTGATCTCAGCCCCTGGGGATTTAACATTTGTGTTACCCTTATTGGGGGACCCCAGTCATGGCATACCAGGTTTTTCTGCTTGATTATGAAAGATCGACTCCAAAAATTGATTATCCTTCCTTTGGCTATGCCCATTATCCACACTCCCGCCATTGTTTGGGAGGAATTCATATGGTGAGACATTCTGTAGTGGTTGCCAGCCTTCCACGTCCCCCATAACGCCATCTGTTACCACTTCCAAGCAGCTCAGTTGTCCTCCTTGCAATTCTCCCCCATCCACTGCTACCTCCATGGCGATAGTCATAGAACCTTGACCTTTTTCAGCTTCTGTTTGACACTCCTGCAACACCTTCCTATAACTGTTTCCAAAGCTAAAATCTGCTTCCTGTCGATTTACTGGCCATCCACCATCTTTCAGACTATTGATTTCCTGAGTAACATTTCGGTTCTGCTCACCCCATTCTACCACTGCCTTGCATTTTTCCTTTTGTAAGCCCTCTGACAAATTTATGATAATCTCCGTTAAACTATTTTGGCAGGGGAGCTTCTCCTTATTCCTCGAGTTGCATTTTTCTTTGGAGTCAGATTTCCCAATACATCCCAGACATTCAAAGGAGGCGTCTTCAATTTCCAACTTCTGAACCCATATCCCTTCACCGGATTTGATTTCCAGTTTTTCTGGTAAGGAATGAATCCCTTGCCTGAGCACACATATTCTGGGATAAATACTTAGATCTATACTGTCAACCGCCTCCTCCGATTTAACAACTGTTCCAAACCGATTTCCAATCATGTTAAGAGTTTCCTGATCCCTATACTCATGTGGGAGATTTTTTAACCGAATCCAGACTGGGATATCATCCACTATAGATTCATTTGGATTGAAGTTGGGTGTCCAGTCTTTAATATGAAACCCTAGTCCTTCCATTACAAAGGGTCCACTATTAAGGATCCATTCCTTATCCATCATAGTCTTACAGATGACCATATAAAAACCATTCTCGAAGGTTTTTAACTCACATTCCAGACCCCAATGTCTGTCACACCAGGCCCTAAGTTTTGAAAAGGCTGGTCATCTCCCACCCCATTTTAAGAAAAAGGCTTTAGCTTTTAAAAAATTTACAGAGTTTTTCCATTCATTATTTTTCACAAGCACAGTATTCACAGTTGCATGGGAGATTTTTGGAAATACCTGACTCGGGCCAACTCGCTCCGCTTGTGCCTTTGGACGCTAGAACTTCTGCTCTATAGTTTGAAACTTGAAATGCTCCAGGGAACTCTTGGCTCGGAATCGATTACCCGGTTTGGTCTGCATTCCCTCTCTCCTGGGTTAGGTTTGCCCGCACCTCCACCCATTTTCTCCGGAGCCTGCCAAGCCCTGTTTGGAAAATCCCGTCGTGGCCATGTGTTAAACCTCTCATTCCGCTGGTTGAAAGGCCATCTTCCCTGTCGGTTCTGGCCATACTGTAGGTTGCCATGTTTGCAAAAACCCTGTCTTCGCTGGAGCTCTGCCATTTCTTCCCTTGTGTTTTCTCAATTGTTGAGTTACTGTATTGTGTATTATGTTGATTGAATATGTTCAAGTAATAAAAAAATTAAATCATATAAAAGTTATTGAACCTAAGAGTAAATGAACAATCAAGATAAATAATATCATCTAATTGGATCTAATCTATAGTTGCATTTCCGATAACCAACCATAGAAAGGATTGGAGAGGAAAGCACGATAGGGCGCTTGAAGACTGTTCATCACAATTAAGCCCAAGAGCGTGGTATAACACCCCTTGGCCCACAAGTGGCAGGAGCTCTTGTTACCATCCAACATGAGGTGGCCTACTTACATTGTGGAACCGGGCTGCTGCCTCTCCCAATCGTGTTTCCTTGCTAATCCATGCCTGATTGCTTATAGGGAAACATTTAGATTAAATCAATAATTATAAGAGCCTTAAATAGATTAGCAATTCCCATTAATAACTAGGTTAAAGATACATAAGAGATTATATACATATATAAAAACATTATACTCCATCATGATGCATACCAATCACTTATTAAATTCAATGGCTGCTGCTTTTCTGAATGCAGATATTTATTTATAATCTGATTTCCTTTGATTTATTTTTCCTTTGATTTCCAATCTGCTTAATTCATCCCAATGGATGCCCCTTTTTCCCATGATTTGACCTCCCTTATATATCATTATATCTTTCTGACTTTCATTTCTTAGGAGTTACAGTTCTTCATTATTATTGCCCTTTTAGAAGAGTCACAACTATTCTCTTAATCACTGGTCTGAAGCCTTAATTTAATTTCAATTTAAATATCTTTAATCCCAAAGGGTCGCTGCCCTTAGAATCACTCCGTTAAAGCTGAGTGCTGCCTTATCTGATATATTAATCGCTGCTTGTTAATATATACAATTGCTTACTCTAATACCCCTTTCTTGGGTGATAATGTTGGTTAAATATATATGGCTTTTGTCTTGATAAGTGAGAGTGAAGTCGGCCACCTTTGGATATTAATTTAATTCACATTGCAAATGTAGTCGGCCAACAATAACAGGGCTTTTTTTTGTGCGTTATGGTCCCCATGGTGAGGGCATGACTGTCTGCCCTTCCCAACATTGCTTAAGGATGCTTGTCCTCAAGGAATAGAATCGAAAATTCTATAGCTGGTGATGATTCTCATGGTTATGTCCTGTTGATGTATACAGCTTCTGTCAAATTACTTCCAGGTAGTTATAAATTAAATTATAGCCTGATGGCTATTTAATTTATACAGCGATTTATTTTATGGAGGAGGCGCCTCATTATTTATATGATTATAATTAATATTTAATTAATGGGGCCGACCTTGAGAAAATCGTCATTTAATAAAGAGATGCGATTTAATTAAGGGCCAACTTCATTATGAATAAATGTGTCTTTTCTTATTGAGGCCGACCTCATTTGTGAAGAGGTGCGAACCCTATTGTTGTTGTGTATAAATACAAGTTCACATTCATTCATTTGATCATCAAGTTCATTCAGGATAATTTGCATTCCTAGAGGAGTTCACACTTGAGCAGCAGACCTTAAATTTGTAGCAGCAAATCATCATTTCTGTAGGAGCAGATCATCATCTTTGTAGCAGAAGATCAATCTGAAGGAGATATATATCATTCCTGTAGCAGCAAATCAATCTGAAGGAGATATATAATATTCTGGAGCAGCAGATGGATCTGAAAGAGAATTATATCATTTGTATCTTCGCATCTAGGAGAGGTGCTATTATTCAGTGTATCAAAATCGGCCTTGTGTTGGGCTTGAGTTGTAAGCAGATTTCTGCTCTAATTCCTAAATATATGAGAGATATATTTGCTGGATTTTTCCCCTTGAGTTAGGAAGGTTTTCCCAGGGTATCTGGTTGTGTTCATTGTCTCATGTGTTGCATTTTCTGTTTGCTTTCTTTTCTGATCCTAAATCTAACATGTCCGACTCTATAATTCAATGATGTCCTTGGAGATTGGTTGTTAGTATACTCGCGTCATCTTGACTACCAATAAGGTTAATACCATCCTCCAAAGCATAGTTGAAAAACACGCAGATAACTCATAGGATGCGTGAGTAATCGCATTGCAGAGAGGACGACACGTAAATCGTGCAATAACTCGCCCCCGTGTAAATGCATTTATGCGCAGCGATTTCAATGAAAAAACACGCAAAAATCGTGCTTTCTGGAGGTAAAATCACACTTAGGGTTTTTATACCTCACGCCAAAAAAAAAGTGCCATCTTTGCTCGGGATTTCAACGTTTTTTCATGCCATCCATGGTGTGACTAGGGCACGACAGCGGCGACGCGGCACAAAAGGGAGATTGTCGTATTCATTGTATAACTTATTTTGCTGCTTGCAACGCATTCACTGTATTAATTTTTATTTTGAAGTTCATGGTTTTTTTTAGTTATTTTGGTCGATGCCATAGTATTATAGTATTAAAACGTAATATAGATTTTATAACTTATAAGTATTATTTATTACAGTATTATATAATTTGGAGATTGTCGTATATAAATTTTATATAGTATTAATTTTATTAAGAATTTAAGTATTACAGTATAATACTTTAAACTTTTAATATTTAAAGTTAACTTAATATATTAAATAATACTTTAAACTTTTATTATTTAAAATTAAACTTATATATTAAATTATTAATTATATTATTATAAATATAAGTTTGAGTTTAAATATAATTATTAATATATAAAATTTAAATATAGTATTACAATATTAAATTATTAATTATTACAGTATTACTATAAATATGTAAATATTAATTTTATACTGTATTACAGTAAAAAATACAAATATTAATTTTATACTGTATTATAGTAAAAAATACAAATATTAATTTAAAGTTATCTATATAAAATTAAATATTTGCATTTTATAAAGTTATCGAATTTTATGTGTGTTTTTGAAGAATATTTTAAAAAATTCTGTATTTTCAAAGAATCAAATGTTCGATAAATTTGTCGAATTATTGCCGAGTTTTTGAAATTTTTGGGCCTGCCGAGTGATTGCCGAGTTCGAGTTTTTCAACTATGCTCTAAAGCATGAGGACAATTTATCATCCAATATTCTTTTGGCTTATTACTGCAAGGATTCATAGCTAAGTTACCGGTTCGTGTTCGTGTTCAGGTTTGATGGTTCAGGCAAATTGTTTTTGGGGTTGGGTTTGTCCATACAAAAACATATAAAAACCAAAAATATATACATATTTACAACAGTAATTAAGTTCAAAATACCACACATAGCATCATATATTGTATAATAAACAAAACCACCATAAAAATAAAAAACATTAGAATGTCAATTAGTTAAAATCGAATGTCATGATATATTTTATATACTAAAATTAACTACATTGCTGCATTTCTCCTTGTAGGTAATCATCAAGGAAGATTGTCTAATTGGATGACGATATCATAGATGAAGACTTGTAGGCAAACTTGGAAACTTGGATTTGGAGAGTGTTAGTTTTTAATAATCAGATAATTCTAACTGAAAGTACTTAGAAAATGCAGCACATAAGACAATGAACATAGCAAAATATCCTGGGAAAACCCTCCAACCTGAGGGAGAAAAACCCAGCCAATATATCTCTTATATATTGATTGAATAAGAGCAGAAATCTGCTTACAACTCAGGCCCAACACAAGGCCGAATTTGATACAATGAATAATAGCACCTCTCCTAGATGCGAATACACAACATGACTGTATTTCCTCTTGAAATCGATTTGCTGCTACAGGTTGATAATCTGTTGAAGATGCGAACTCCTTCTAGAAAATGCGAATTATGCTAAATGAACTTAATGATCAAATGAATGATCTCCAACTTGTATTTATACAAGTATCAATGAAGAGGTGCATCTCTTATCACCAAGAGGTTGGCCCAAGTAAGGAAAGACGTATTTCTTCATAAAATAGTCGGCCTTTAATAAATTGCGCCTCTTCATAAATGACAAATTTCACAAAGTCGGCTGCATTAATAATTAAATATTAATTATTATTAATCATATTAATAATGCATCAAAATTGAGGCGCCTCCTCAATAAATCGATTTAAGATAAATTAAAAAAGCCAAGGGCTATATTTGAATTTATCTTCACAATTGTGGTTGGAAGTAATTCATCCAGACGTTGAACATCAACACTCCCTCTCAACTAGGGAGGAATACTTCCATCTGTATAAGTCATATCACCTCATTGTGATGACAAACATCATGGCTACATCCATGTGTGAAAAGAAACATATCACCTCATCGTGATTGAGGTGATATCAACCATCATGGCTACACCCATGTATGGTAAGTACAAGTGCTCATCACTCAACGTGATGTTGTCACCTCATTGTGACATTCACCATGGCTCTCCCAGAGGGTGAAAACACAAGTACAAGAAAAATCATCACAGACTTTTTCACGTGATGTTGTCATGGAGTCACACACTTGACATCCACCATGGCTCTCCCAGAGCGTGGAAACAAGGGCTTTCACCTCAAATCTCTCTCAAAGAGAAATGCATTAAAGAGGATCACTGATACTAAGACTCCTTCTCAGCTAGGGCTTGATTCTCCACCATACCAAGCTTGTCTCGAAAGTACACAAACTTTATCCTGGAGAGATGCTTGGTGAGAATGTCAGCCGTCTGCTCATTAGTGCTAATGTACCTCAACTGAATTGCTTTCCTCAATACCATATCTCTAATATAGTGGTATTTGATTTCAACATGCTTAGTTCTGTCATGAAACACTGGATTGACAGAAAGCTTCACACAACTTTGATTGTCCCAATGAATGATGGTAGGCTTCAATGATTGTCCAAACAATCCTGCAAGAAGCTTACGAAGCCACATTGTTTCTCGAGTTGCCACAAAAGCTGCAATATACTCTGCCTCTGCGGTGCCTAGTGCCACTAAAGACTGCTTTCTGCTACACCAAGAGATCATCGCAGACCCCAACCTGAAACAACATCTGGAGGTGCTCTTTCGATCAGTGACACACCTTGCCCAATCGGAGGCAGTATATCCACGCAACTCTACATCCACATCAGAAGAATACCTCGTCATATCCAACTGTGCCATGCAAGTATCTCAGGGTATGCTTCGCTGCAACTAGATGTATTTGCCTTGGTTCACACATGAACTGACTAAGTGCATTCACTACATAGAAAATATCAGGTCTAGTATTGACTAGATACATCAACGATCCAATCAACTGCTTGTACATAGTAGGATCCACCAGATCTAAACTAGTTGCAACCTCCTTTAGTTTCTGAAAGTTGGTCTGCATAGGCGTAGACATGGATTTGCAATCCATCATACCAAATTTCTTCAAGATGTCTAATGTATACTTTCCCTTGACTTAGAATGATCTCATTAAGCCTTTGCCAAACTTCATCTTCTTCAGGTTCAGTAGGCTCCCTCTGAATCTTCAAGTACTTGCAACAACCTTTTGACCTCTTCGTCCAAGATTGCCTGCAACGCTTGCCTTAGAGAATATTTTTCAGCGCACACCTTTGAAACTGTAGAGAGTTTAGGATTGACCTCCTCGACCTCATCCCAAATCACTCTATTCTGAATAGGTTTGCGGAGCTACCAATGTCAAATCTAGATGATAGTCTTGAGCAATTTTGATCTCAGCAGTTGAAGAGGTCCTCTAAGGATTTTAGCATTGACCTTGCAACGCTGCAACCTTCACTTCTTCTCAATGAGTCATAGAACTCCCTCTTGATCCCTGCCTTAGAAATTGCAAAAAAAAGACTTCTGGAGGTGAACTCCCTCTAGCCACCAACTCAGTCCCATGATTGCAAGTTGTGACTTCACGCTTGATCATTTCTTTGGTTGGCATGGCTTCCTCACAAGATGCCTCAAGCTTTTCATCACTAAACAATCTCCCATCACCTTCTTGCTCCTCGATCCATCCTGGAAGCGATTTAGAGAGAGATTACAAGCGGTTTATAACTATCCAAAGAAATATTAAGGCTAGAATCATACAAGGTTTACTATGACAAGTTATAGCATGAACACATAAGAGTATTATGAACAATATTAAAAACATGAATAAAGAAATCAACCTATAGGTAAAACATGTAGCAAATATCAAAAGATCAGAATGAAGGGATAAAGAACTTATCTTTATTGGATTCTGAAATAGCTCTTTCTTCCATCTTTTACTCCTCTTGAGAGTGCTAAACTCAGCACAACAAAAGATAATCTGCTCAACTCAGATTTCTTAGACGCATTATGCAGCGAGCATATACAACATAGAGTCAGGCCTCTCAAGACACCATCATACTCCATGCAAAAAGAGAATGTTATCGAAGTGATCATCCAATCACAATGAAAATGCAGTTCTCTTTTCATCTTAGAGTCACACTCAGAGATCTTCACAAATAGCATGAACATCACAATGAATGAAGGGTGTCTTCAAAGGATCTCATCCCAGAGATCACTATTCAAAAAAAACATGATCTTTACTTCACACACATGATTCAAATAACCAATGTCAGATTTGCACAACTTAGCAAACTGAAATTTTTACCCTAGATTTCCAAAATATAAACAAAAGAGTACTTATCTTGATGAAATCAGAATCCTTAAGTTTTGCACATAAGCCCTCTTCAGATCTGCACATATTACTTCAGCTCCTAAATGTTCCCATGCACAGAGTGTGGATCCACCTAGGTGTGAGAAGGATTGCTGATGCCCAATATGACTCCAGTCATGCTGCTACAACCAACAACTTAGACTGAGGTGCCAAGTGACTAGACTCCATCAGATTTCCACCTTAAATTCCCACACAGCCATAGGAAGGACCACCTCTGGAAGCACAAAGGTCACACGGAGCAGCAACCAGGTTTATGGACCTCCAACGTAAGACATCCCACTCCACGCCAACACAAAGGCAGCCAGACCTTTCTCAGGAACTCCTTAGGTCGTTCTTCATACAAATCTTGAACTAACAGAATCTTCACAGTAACATCCGACCCACGCCAATCAGCATTATGCACTGTACCAAAAGGACCAGGCCCAATACACTCCTTCAATATAAGATCCTCCAATGGAAATTACAAACCATCCATTGCAAAAGACAATTCAAGATTATGAACTCCGAGCGTTGGAACGAGGAGATGAAGATCCAATTCCCAGCGATATTAGGCTCCGCCCAAGGTGGCATCGCCTCACCACTTAACGCCAAGCTGGTTGTTGTCTTCTTCGCCGATTTCAAAGGCTTGATCGATAAAGCTAGCAGATTGAGAAAGGCTCCTAGACGCCTAGTAGACAACACTTCTCTAGAGAGACTCCTTCGTCTACAACTCTCAAGAGTATTGAAAAGGTAAACCACATGAGGGACAAGCCAACAAAGGTTTCTGACTCCATCCGAATGTCCAGATTAAGAATTCAATTCCAAGTTCATGCTTAGTCAAATCTGATCAACTCTTTCCTTAACCTGCTCTGATACCATGTTATTTTTTAATGATCAGATAATTCAAACTGAAAGTACTTAGAAAATGCAGCACATAAGACAATGAACACAATAAAATTAACTACATTGCTGCATTTCTCCTTGTAGGTAATCATCAAGGAAGATTGTCTAATTGGATGACGATATCATAGATGAAGACTTGTAGGCAAACTTGGAAACTTGGATTTGGAGAGTGTTAGTTTTTAATAATCAGATAATTCTAACTGAAAGTACTTAGAAAATGCAGCACATAAGACAATGAACATAGCAAAATATCCTGGGAAAACCCTCCAACCTGAGGGAGAAAAACCCAGCCAATATATCTCTTATATATTGATTGAATAAGAGCAGAAATCTGCTTACAACTCAAGCCCAACACAAGGCTGAATTTGATACAATGAATAATAGCACCTCTCCTAGATGCGAATACACAACATGACTGTATTTCCTCTTGAAAGCGATCTGCTGCTATAGGTTGATAATCTGTTGAAGATGCGAACTCCTTCTAGAAAATGCGAATTATGCTAAATGAACTTAATGATCAAATGAATGATCTCCAACTTGTATTTATACAAGTATCAATGAAGAGGTGTGTCTCTTATCACCAAGAGGTCGGCCCAAGTAAGGAAAGACGTATTTCTTCATAAAATAGTCAGCCTTTAATAAATCGTGCCTCTTCATAAATGACGACTTTCACAAAGTCAGCTGCATTAATAATTAAATATTAATTATTATTAATCATATTAATAATGCATCAAAATTGAGGCGCTTCCTCAATAAATCGATTTAAGATAAATTAAAATAGCCAAGGGCTATATTTGAATTTATCTTCACAATTGTGGTTGGAAGTAATTCATCTAGACGCTGAACATCAACAAAGAGTACATGGTAGATCAAATGAATTCAATGGGAGCTTGAGGGCAATGCCCCTAATAGGGTCGAGGGGCAGCGCCCTTTGCAGGGGTTTGGGGGTAGCACCCCCAGTGGGGTCAAGGGGTAGCACCCCTCGTGGGGGTTTGGAGGCAACGCCTCCATCGGGGTCGAGGGGCAACACCCCTTGCGGGGTCCGAGGGTAGTGCTCCTGGCACGCTCCTTGTCCTGATACAGGATGGGGTCAAGGGGCAGAGCCCCGCCACCAAGCCCAAATTAACACCTCCAAAACCACACAAACCTTCATGGCGTACATCATTTTGCATTCACAATAAAAATCAAATTAAAACCTTCAAATCCACACAAACCTTCATGGCGGACATCATTTTAAAATTTAGGGTTAGGGGGGCGAATTGGGCTTTTTAAAGTTAAAAAACCCAAAAAAATAAAAAAGTAAAAAACAATGTTGAAAAACACCCAAATTCTCCTTGGGTCCTCCTAGGTTCGGCAAGGCCGAACACACAATTTGTGGGCCGGATCTTGTCCGAACCCACAGGGAATCAAATTCGGACCTTGGACCCGGGCCGGATCGGATTGGGACCTTAGCCTTACCCCCAGCAGACCGGTAACATAGATTCAAAGCAATGAATACAAACTCTTGATTACCCTTGTTGCATTCAACAAAGTTTGAGGCAAGTTTGTTTCTAATGAGGATGTAAAATAACTTTTAGGGTCTTTGTAACACTTAACCTAGTCAAACATCTTTCAACTTATGTCACCTTGTCATAGACTCATAGGTGATTAATGACATGCTATATCCTTCCAAGTATATATTTCCTAGATAGTACCCAAGTACAAGGTTATAAAATGAAAGATGTACAAGCAAGCAATTGTCACCCATAAACATTTCATAGAAAGACTAAAATTCATAGGTTTACACTAACATCCAATTATTGTCCAACTTCCAAATCGATTGGGGGTTTCCTCTTGTAAAAATTTGACATATCCCCGTGTTTGACACTAAGATGATTTTCATATCTTAGGAGGGTGTTGATTTACCTAATTTTTTTTTCCCAGTGTTTAAGAGGTGAAAATGATCCTGGGATTTGTGGGTTATGGGCCCACATTGTAACTTAAAACAAACTTACGTAATAAATTTGGGTGTGCCTTGACTTGTATCAAATTTATCTTAGACACCTAATATTGATGTCCTTGACTTTAAATCATGGATGTAGACCTACTCTAATCAAGAAAAATGACTTAGGAGAAGAAGAGCCTAGGATGAAATTATCTCAAAATAATTTTTAGTTCAAAGGTCGCTAGATCAATGTTACAAGATTGATCAATGCATCGCTATTTTTTCTATGGGTGTGGGATGGATCATATGGATTATGGATCTGATTGTGCATTATGATCTTACTATTTATTAGAACAACTGTGTTCCTACCCCAATGAAGTTTGATGAATATATCCTATGATAAATCCCAAAACATAAACCTCAAATTATAGTGCTAATGGTTCTTTCCAATTTTTATTTCTTAAGATCTCTTTGAGAGTCAAAATCTATTATTTGTATATTCCTAAAGAATTGAGCTTTCTTCATTACCTTTGCTCGAAAATATTGTTTTGCAGCCAAAGAAATGCTCTGTCCATAGACGTGCGGAAGTTCTCTTTATTGTTGATAGATCATACTGTTAGAAGTTTTGTCATTGATGTCAAAGTAAATAAAGCATGGAGATACGATCTGAAGAATAGCATGACTAAAATACAAAAGACAACATATGTTGCATATGAATCATCTTTTTATATATGCCTTGGTGAGATCATTAAAGGCATAATCAGATTGACATTTTCAGAATCAGCAATGAATCAAATTGACATTCTTTAGAATCAGCATAACAAATGAAAATAAGCATTAACACGCCCTATGGAGAAGATACGATTCTTAAAGAAGATAATATCTGAAGTAATAAAATAAAAGATGATAACTATAATATAAGAAAATACGATTCTTAAAGAATATAAAATCTTTTATTAATAACAATAATATGAATCAACAAATAAATAAAAGGACACGAGTCTTTGAGAAGATATGACTTCTCAATGGAGATTCAAACTGCTAAAAAGACGCGTCTCTTCACAACAGAAAAGTCGTTTTCTTCAAAAGGACGTGGTCTTTCAAAAAGACATACTCAGTCCTCAAATGGTGATTAAGATGTCTCAAGCAAAGACGAATTAGTTAAAATCTGATGTCTCTTTAAAAGAAAAAGACGTATTCCTAACATACATGGAATAGCAGGTAAGAATACATCTTAGAGGGAAAATGGTAATGCTTAACTATACATCATAAAATGGAGATCTTATGATGTTAGGAATATGTTTACTGAATCCTAATTGTTTGTGTGATCGTTGTACCTTAACACAATTGGAAATGTTGTGAGTTTGACTGTTTAATATTAATAAGAAGCTTGACATAGTGACAGATCATGTACAATCATGTTTTGTACTTAATCAAGTTCTAATACTTGTTTCAATCTTGATTTTGGGGTTACTTAGCTCTCTTTGGTATATGATGGTGGTGAGGTGAATCCATTGGAGAGATTCATTTCTTTCGGACTTATAATCCTAAGATTTAAAATGAGAATGTGGCATACATTCAACTCATATAGTGCAGTCATACTTCAACATTTATGCTTGTGTTTAAGAGGGGAAGTATAACCTTTGTATTAAAATTAATAAGGGAGTGATGAAGGATGTCAAATCTCAATTGTCATGTCACAAACTTTATGGAAACTGTAAATGATTGTTTATACTGAAAACTCTAGTTGAATCAGAAAAAAGTATGTTGAGAGGATATTGCAAGGGTTAAAAGTGCACAAATGCAACTTGTTAATGTTCCTGTTTCTCTTGGTTCAAATTTATATGTAGGAAATTGTCCCAAGATGTGAAAGGACATGTGTCATGTTCCTCATGTACTGTCTAATTTTGTTTTCTTTATTATGGCCAAAAATACATCAAAATAACTTTCCCAGCCCAAGAAGCATTTGATAGATTTTATAGCAGTATTCTAAAGCTCTTATAGAGTCTAGATAGATTTGTCATTTTTATAGTTTTAAAAATAAAGGAATCATAAACACACATGGAGTAAACCTGATGAAAACACATCGGGCATGAAACAAACATATAAATATATGTAAGACACGTAGTATACACATAAATACACGTAAGACATGTAGTATACACATAAATACACATAAGACACGAAACATACATGTGAAAGGCACACTCATATAGAAATGCAATGTTGGTCTACTTGATCTTATTTTATTTTTTTGATTTACTTAAGAAGAGGGCTGAATAGTTAATCCTAATTGATTGGCAGTTAAAGTAGGTTTGTCCCGCAGGCTGGTAGTATTAAAGCTCTGATACCAATTGTAATGTCCCCTATTTGGGATATGCCTGATTTTGCCCAAAAGTAACAATTCCAACAATACAATTTGTTTTACAAATAGTATTCTAAAATTAAATCATATAAAAGTTATTGAACTTAAGAGTAAATGAACAATCAAGATAAATAACATCTTCTAATTGGATCTAATCTATAGTTTCATTTCCAATAACCAACCATAGAAAGGATTGGAGAGGAAAGCATGATAGGGCGCCTGGAGACTTTTCATCACAATTAAGCCCAAGAGTGTGGTTTAACACCCCATGGCCCACAAGTGGCAGGAACTCCCATTACCATCCAACATGGAGTGGCTTACTTACATTGTGGAACTGGTCTGCTGCCTCTCCCAATCGTTTTTCCTTGCTAATCCATGCCTGATTGCTTATAGGGAAACAAATAGATTAAATCAATAATTATAAGAGCCTTAAATAGATTAGCAATTCCCATTAGTAACTAGGTTAAAGATACATAAGAGATTATATATATAAAATATTAAAAACATTATACTCCATCATGATGCATACCAATCACTTATTAAATTCAATGGCTGCTGCTTTTTTGAATGCAGATATTTATTTATTATCTGATCTCCTTCGATTTATCCTGTTTCCTTTTGTTTCCAATCTGCTTAATTCGTCTCAATGGATGCCCCTTTTTCCCATGATTTGACCTCCCTTATATATCCTTATATCTTTCATTTCTTGGGAGTCACACCTCTTCATTATTACTGCCCTTTTAGAAGAGTCACAACTATTCCCTTAATCGCTGGTCTGAAGCCTTAATTTAATTTTAATTTAAATATCTTTAATCCCAAGGGGTTGCTGCCCTTAGAATCACTCCGTTAAAGCTGAGTGCTGCCTTATCTGATATATTAATCGCTGCTTGTTAATATATACAATCGCTTACTCTAATACCCCTTTCTTGGTTGATAATGTTGGTTAAATATATATGGCTTTTGTCTTGATAAGTGACAGTGAAGTCGGCCACCTTTGGATATTAATTTAATTCACAGTGCAAATGTAGTAGGCCAGCAATAACAAGGATGATGAAGTCAGGTTTTTTTTTGTGGGTTATGGTCCCCATGATGGGGGCATGACACACAAGGTGACATAAACATTGGAGTAGTAATAGGTGCGCCAAACTGTGGTAGGGGTTGATAGAATGCAAATAGACCTACAAAGACAAAGCTTAATCTATTCTTAAATGATCAAATGAGCATAAAAATAGTATAGAATTGATAGAGCCTACAAAATAAACCAAAGATGTAGGAAATGTGTCCCAAAACAACAACAAATAAGAAATTTGGTGTTGGGGATGGAGGTGCCAATCTGTAGAATGAATAACATAGGAAAACAAAGATGCTGATGTAGGAAACAGGTGTGTTGAACCACAACAAAGCCCAAGAAACACAAGATAATCTGCAAAATAAGGGGTTAATTCACAGTCAACTGGTTAGGCAAAGCACAAAACAGATAATGAATTGAAAACTCCTACAAAAACAACCCAAAAGAGTTAAAAATCTGCAAGAAAATAAGTCAAGGCCATTGGGTTGTTGTGTTCATAGAATGCAAAAGGATGCACCACCCTAAGAATATATATGCCAAAGTGTGTAATTTAGGTGTTGAAAGTAGGGATATAGATGCTGAACGTGAACTTGCAACACAAATCCACACAAGAAAGCTACAAAGGATGTTAGATAGGGATGTGGGTCCCATTGAGCGTGCCAAATTGTGGACAAATGAATGTAAAATATACAAAAAAGACTCAAACTATGAAATTTAAATCCTATTCTACACCTAATTGACACCTCTAGATTAAGTTAAGGAATTGCACAAAAAGGTGAAAGAAACAAGAGTTCTCTCACCTACAACTCCTTGGTGCACACAAAGTGTGGATGTGCTCCAATGGATTTGTGATTGAGAGATGATATGTGGTTGCTCAAATTGACAACATGATTTTACAATTCAAGTTCTTATGAAAATAGTTCATATGATGGGTTATTTAGTGTGTTCCACGATGTTTCGAGGATGGGGACAGGGGGATGGTATGGGATGCATTTCAGGGACGACAGTTCGAGGGCCATTTTTTGGGGATGGTGAGGGGATGACAATATATATATGTATATATCAGTGTGTTAGATTTATGTGATCAGATATGAAAGCAATTAGAAAATGCAACACATGAGACAATGAACACGACGAGATACCTTGGGAAAACCCTCCAACTTGAGGGAGAAAAACCCAGCCATTATATCTCTTATATATTGATAAAGTAAGAGCAGAAATCTGCTAACAACTCAGGCCCAACACAAGGCCGAATTTGATACAATGAATAATAAGCACCTCCCTTAGATGCAGATACAAGTGAATCTGTTTCTCCTTGAATTAGAACTGCTACTACAGAATGATGACCTGCTGTTACAAAATGATGATCTGCTGCCTCAGTGCGATGATCTGCTGCTATAGTGCGATGATCTGCTGCTACAGAATGATTTGCTGCTCAAGTGCGATGATCTGCTGCTACAGAATAATTTGCTGCTCAAGTGCGAACTTCTCCAAGGAGTGCGAATATGGTGAATGAACTTGATGATCAATTTAGCAAATCCCACCTTGTATAAATACAAAATAATGTGACCCTTGGAGTAGGTCGGCCTCATAAAGAATTTACCAATAATAAATAATAAATATTATTTCTTTAGGTCGGCCCCATAAAGAATTTACCAATAATAAATAATAAATATTATTTCTTTAGGTCGGCCCCAAAGAATGTCTCTTGAAAATCACGTCCCAAAGAAACATGAGGTCGGCCTCATTAAAATACAACTCCGCATTAAATCGAGCCTCTTCATAATTAAATATAATTAATATCGATCATGCCTCTACATCAAAAAAAGATGGCTCTATAAATTAAATAGCTTTTTGCTATTATTTAATTTATCATCATGAAGTAAAGGAGATTGGCTGGAAGTGATGACCGACGTTGCATAAACATCAACACAGTGTTCCACGGGGATGCGCCCCCCCCGGAAAATCTTTTCGTTTTCGAGACGGGGACGTTTTCGAGACTCAGAGACGTCAAGGAAACGTCCCCTTGCTTCTCCGCTGCCTTCGAGACATCTCTCTTCTGAGGGGACTTCTGGACGTCCCCCAAAGTGCAAGAAACTTCTAGGTGTCCCCCCTTAAAAATGCAATAAAAAATGATTTTTTTTTGAAAACAAAAGTAAAATTTATAAATTTTAAATTTTAAAGTATTCTTAAAAGCCTAAAAGGCTAAATTGACCATGCCTTTGACTTTTTCCTCTATTTTCATTTTGATGTTTAAGTGTTTACACGTCTAAGCGTGGGAGTCTGAGTTCGGGCGATTGAAGTTACAGTATGAGGGTTTTTTTTGTTTGTTTCATTTTTGTTTATGCTTTGTTGGATGTCCATACTCGTCCAAAGCTCCTATTCACGTTGCACTTGCAGCCGTTGTAGCTGCACAGGCAGGCTCACACTCACTGTGTCCCACGAGATGACATCTGTTGATGAATTGTAGCTTAGGTCAGATATAAAACTGTGATTGCTATAATCACCTTCATCTTTTATATATGACAAATTGCTCTTCATATTTAATATTTCTAAATAAGTAAAATCGAATTTTATAATGCATGTATAAAATTGAATTTTAATAAATGATGTTCGAAATTCATATTGAATTTAAATCGAAATTCTTATGATTTATATCCACCATGTGTGAGGGGGTATATGTGTTAAGTTAGTTAAACTAAATGATATTCGGCTATAGAGAAGGCCCGCGCGCCCAAAGGGACACGTCCTTTGAGCGGACGTGTCTCCACATGTGGAGACACGTCCTCTCAAGGGACGCATCCCTTGGAGGCGAGCCTCTCTACATACAAATAGGAATTCCAACATTGAATGCAAACATCGAAATCAATTAATGTTCTGCAATCAGCACATTCACATTCGACATCAAGTGAAGAAATCTGGAAAACGTCTTTTGACTTAGAATTTCAGACCTTAGTTTTATCTTAGTGTTTTTTAGGATCCCATTAGATCAGATTTGATTACATTTACAACATCTCTTTGAGGCATTCAATCTAACAGGTCACGTGCCTTGCTCGTGCTTGCAAATTTTCAAGGTTCGACCCCTCCCTGAGGCTCAGTCTCATACTGTCATACATGATACATATCAACCAGAGCATTTTTCAATCTCATACATACTCAAAACAAATTTAAAATGATTAATGAAATAGATTTGGTTGAACAACCATAATATCTATTTCATTAATCATTTTAAATTTTAATCGTTTCATTACAAATTTACAAGCAGGAGGATGCTGGCAAAGATTGTGGAATCTAGCTTTACAACTAACAGTGTAAAGCAGGATTCCACAACCTTTACCAACATCCTCCTGCCTATAATAAAATGGGCGCTTTGGAACAGGGTATGTACATCCATCAAAGCATAAACTAAAATAATAAAACATTAAACTTTAAACTTTAAAATGGGTGCTTTGGAACAGGGTATGCACATCCATCAAATCATAAATTAAAATAATGTTCACTAGTTCAATGAAATCATTGCAATGTGTTTAAACTTTAAACTTTACTTATTCCTTAGGCTTCTACAGTTATACATCCTTTTATAACTATTTTTTCAAGTACTATATGTATTTTAGCACACCGTCCTCCCACTGCCCCCAAACTTAGACCCCCCGCCTCCACGTCCCTGAAACGCATCCCCTGCTGTCCCCCTGTCCCCGAAACCCCGTGGAACACTGATATATATATATATATATATATATATATGAATTTTTCAAAATCTATAGAGAGAGATACTCAAATTTCTACAAGTATAACAACAACCTTACATTTATAACTTTATACTAGTAGTATAACAGCAATAACAACATTATAACAGTAGAGATAGAGAGGAGATACTCAAATTAATCATGATAGCAGTATAACAGCAATAAAATTTAATCATGACTATAGTATAGTATAACAACAGTATATTATATAACATTGCAACAATACTTGATTGTTTAAATTTTAAAGTTCAGAAATTAAAAAATAAAACTTGAAATTAAATTCAAGTCTTAAATAGTCAAATTTCAAAATACAACGATGCTTCATCTGGGCTATAAATATCTAAAGACTCAGAATCTGTTTGATTCTTTGGCTGAAGTTGTGGTTCGTCTAATGGAATCCCAACCAATCTCAATTGCACGTCCTCCTTGTCAATTTGCCTAACATCTTTAGGATTGTAATACCCCTAGGATTATTTACTCACCACTAGATATAAGTAATAAGCAAATCGAACATTACAGTTCTGATATATATATATATATATATAAAAGGATTTCATTCACATGAGCAGTGAGCACGTAAAACCTGAGTATTAATCATAAACAGGATTGCCAGGTTTGGGAAAGGATTAAAACAATGATGTTTACTGAAAAATACAAGTTCAGTCCTTTCCAAATGATCCCAAAAATCATGTATACAAAGATAGTTTCAGAATCACCAGATATACCCAAATCTGAGCATTGACATTGTTGTATGAATTTTCCAAACCTGGAATATAAGCTGATTTTACCCTTGTCAACTCAATTCTCTTACTGCTGAACAACATAGGCAACATTATATTCAAAGTCTACTATAGTTTGTAACAATCAGTCAATACGATCAATAATTATCATCACTAGCTCAGACCCACAACAATTTATTCAGAATTAGGCAATTTTCATATATAAAGAACAAACAGTATTTAGATGTTTCTGCTCTTACTTACTTAGACTTGGGAAAGATACAAGGGAAGTGTGATAGCAATTTGATCAGGTGTCTTCCCATGTCCATGTGCTTCCTCTTCTCCTAATGTTCCATTTACTTTTGTTGGTTAGCACTATGTTTGAATAGGAGTAGTTCCCCTATGCAAAAATGGACACTCAGAGAATATACTTGAGCAGATCTGAAAATGTTCCTCTTCACACTTCTGCTGCCCTATGGCTGTGGTGATGAAGATTTGTAAACCAATGTCTTCAGTGCGCTGCCTAGGATCTCAATTTCCATGATCTGGATTGGTGAATTCTTGCAGTCCCAACACAATTTTAATGAATAGGCGCTAGGGTTATTTCTGATCTGTTGTGCCCTTTGACTTCCTTCACTTCACCTTAACTCTAGATGGCGCTCAGTCCAGTAACACCAAATTATAGTTAACTAAGCTTGCATCTTCTGGGTGAAGTTGCCAAGAGGTGAGGAAGGGATTTTGTCCTACCTCACGTGAGCAATCAATCCCAGAGTTTTTCGCATCTGCTACTGCTTGTGCGAAAATTAGATGAAAATGTCCGAAAAATCCTCCCATCCCTTTGAATGACAAAAAAACTTTTATTTACACTTGATCAACCCAACCACAGCTAGGGCGGCCTCCAAAAGAGAAAGGGTGCCCAAATAATTTCAAAATGAAATCGGCCTCAAGGAGCTTATTAACATTATTAATTAACTTTCCCTTTGAGTGGATGGGATGTGACAAGGATCAACATCCCATCGTGTTGTTGGAGTCAGTCGATACTTAGTAGTCTGTCGATCTTGAAGTCTAAGGCTCTATGAACTGCAACTAGCTTTTCTACCCATTTAGAGGTAAGCTTTTTCTTCTTGATTGAGTGGATAAAACCATAGGTGGACCAATTTCTTTCTGTAGTAGAGGAACTAGCAATTTGTGAGAGTAGATGAATAGCAAGTTATTTCAACTCTGGTGTGTTCTTTCCTTGAAATTTCCACCATCCAATGGGGTCTTTTTGTGCGATAGTGGCTCTATCCATCCTAGCCTTTGGTTTGTTGAATGTAGGATCCCAAAGATTGGAAAATTGAAGCCATTGCTCTTGAAGTATGGTTGCCTCATTGCTATACATCTTATGAAAGGCCTTCATAAACCCTTCCATTTTTCATCATCTTTTGAAGGAAGAATTCAATCAGCTCTAGATGCGTACCACTTGGAATTAAGAGCATAGGAAACCATATGAAAAGGGGTGTTCCTTGTGTTCCACCTCTTTGTGACAATAGGCTTGATATACTCCTCATAGAATTGTAATTTAGGATCCTTATCGTGAATTGCTTGCTTCATTCGATCAAGCATGCTATCAAAAGTCTCATAAATCTTTTCAAGGCTAAGAGAGTTTTTATTTGAATACCTGATTACCCCCACAACAAGTGATATGATAGAGCAAATATATCTGCAAACAACATTTAAAAAATGACTTTAACACTATTAATAATGTAAATTAAAATTTAAAAATAAAAAGCAAAACAAAGTAGAAACTCAAACATATTAATTAGTAAATAATTCTTTTTAACTTGATATTGGACCACCAAGTGTTATAAAGCACCTGTTCTTTCACTAGCTTCCCTTCTTTTGTCTTTGATTGAACCCACTTTTTCCACTCTCCAGAAACCACCATGGATTGTAGAGCATCATGCACCTCCAACATCCTCTTCATCAAAATAAAATAGCTAGTATATTTAGTTTCAACTAGTTTGAGGAATTCTTTATTCGAACAATATCGAAACAGTGCAAGTGAAGTGTGTGATGGTTACATACAAACATTTGTACGTCTTTAGCTTTGGCATTTGCTATCTTCACCTAATGTATTTTGCCAATGTCTTTCAAAGCATTAATTAAAACATGTATAGTCCAAAAAATATGTTTGTAAGCAGTCTCAACTAACCTACTCACTTACAAACATGAGCTGAATCAATCGCATCTTGCGCAACATTAGAAGACCCAACTTTTGTTATGTCTTTCTTCAAAATGACAAATGGGTAATCAACATTTTTACGTTTCCCAAAGCAATCAATAGCTCTAAAAAAGTATGAACGAACAAGACATGTAACAATAATATTAATGAGTAAGCATTGTCGAATACCAGTCCAGCTATCCATGACAATGGAACAACTAGTCGTCATCTGTGTTTGTCTCATCTCCTCTATCGATATGTTCACTTTTGAATATTGTTTGTCAAGGAGGGAGGTACACAATCTATGTTCTCTAGGGGGAACATAAGAGAGTCCATCTACTATTGCATCTTTCTACATACCTTTGAAATAAGGAGACCTTGCCAAGTGAAATGGGATAGCATGGGCATAAAAAAATTTGGCCGCTGAATCATTAGCTTGCGCATGTTTTTGCAAATTCATTAACCCTACCATTGTATTTTTTTCACTTGCAGTAGAAGTGATCGTCTTTACTTTATCACAACTCTTTCCAATTGATACCTTTGAAATAAGGAGACCTTGCCAAGTGAAATGGGATAGCATGGACATACAAAAATTTGGCCGCTGAATCACCAACTTGCTCATATTTTTGCAAATTCATAAACCCTACCATTGTATTTTTTTCACTTGCAGTAGAAGTGATCGTCTTTCCTCTATCACAACTCTTTCCAATTGATACATTGGAATAGTCATCAATAGATTGCAATGTTTTGTTGGCCATCCCTTCACCCCTTCACATTCTTGGATGTCCCTAAATTTAGGTACGTGTTTTGGGATGTTATGTAAAATTGCCAGATCATGGGGGATGGCAAGCGGAAATCCCCTAATGTCCCGTCGTCCCCAATTGAAATGCCCTTTATAAGATATAAATCCCAGTTCAGGTCTTGCACACAATACTAGTCACTAGAAATTGACATTAGCTCATAAACCATGATAATATATATATTATTAGTCATTAGTAAACATCATAATATTCATGCACATTAGTTGTTCTTGTTTTGATGATCAGATATACAGAAAGAAAGCACTCAGAAAATGCAACACATGAGACAATGAACAACACAAGATACCCTGGGAAAACCCTCCAACATGAGGGGAAAAACCCAGCAAATATATCTCTCATGTAATGAAGGAATAAGAGCAGAAATCTGCTTTACAACTCAGGCCTAGCTCATGGCCGAATTTGATACAATGAATAATAGCACCTCTCCTAGATGCAAAGATACAATTGAATATGCTTCTCCTTGAAATCGGCCTGCTGCTGCAAGATGATTCGCTGCTGCTCAAGTGCGAACTTCTGCTTGGAATGCGAATTATGCTTGATGGACTTGATTGTCAAATGATCGATCCTCACCTTGTATTTATACAAAACAAGGTGACTCTTCAAGGAGGTCGGCCACTCTTTGTAAATAATAATTTACAAAATAATAACAAGGAAGGTCGGCCCAATATTGAATCACTTTATTTAATGAGAGGTCGGCCTCATCCATTTAATTCAAATGTGTATAAATTAAATAGCCATCGGCTATAATTTAATTTATCACAACTTAATGTGATCGTTGGAAGAAGCAGTCCGATGCTGCTAATAACATCAACACTCCCTCTCAGCTAGGGATGATACTTCCAGCTGCACAAGACATATCACCTCATCGTGATGTTGATCAATGTAGCCACATCCTATGTGAAAAAGCGCATGTCACCTCATCGTGATATTAGATATCACCTCATCGTGATATCAACCATCATGGCTACCTCCATAGATGGTATGTACAAGTGCTCATCACTCAATGTGATGTTGTCACCTCACCGTGACTTTCACCATGGCTCTCCCAGAGGGTGGAAACAAGGGATTTCACCTCGAACTTCTCCTGAGAGAAGAACTCATAGCCAAGGGATTTCGCCTCGAACTTCTCTCAGAGAAGAACTCATTACGGAGGATCACTGATACTGAGACTCCTTCTCAGTCAAGGCTGCATTCTCCACCATACCAAGCTTTTCTTGAAAGTACACAAACTTTATCTTGGAGAGGGGCTTGGTGAGAATGTCTGCCATCTGCCCATTAGTGCTGATATACCTCAATTGAATTGCTTTCCTCAATACCATATCTTTGATATAGTGGTATGCTTAGTTCTGTCATGAAACACTAGAATGACAAAAAAAAACTTCTCAAAGCTTTGATTATCCCAATGGATGATAGTCGGCTCCATTGTTGTCCAAACAATCCTGCAAGGAGCTTTCGAAGCCACATTGCTTCACGAGCTGCCACACAAGCTGCAATGTACTTGGTCTCTGTTGTACTCAATGTCACTGAAGACTGCTTCTTGCTTCACCAGGATATCATCGCAGACCTCAACCTGAAACAACATTCAGAGGTACTCTTCCGATTAGCAACACAACCATCTTCTTTAGGTTCAGTAGGCTCCCTTTGAATCTTCAAGCACTTGCATCAACCTCCTGACCTCATTGTCCAAGATTTGCCTGTAGTGCTTGCCTTAGAGAAATGGTTACCAACACACACCTGTGTAGAGAATCAGGTTTGTTCTCTTCGACCTCATCTCTGATCATACTATTTCAAATAGGTTTGCGGAGCTACCAATGTTCAATCTAGGTAGACTGACTTGAGCAATTATGATCTCAACTGCTGAAGAGGTACTTCAAGGATGTAGCATCTGGCCTTGCAACACTGCAACCCTTGTTTATTCTCAGCAAGACATAGAACTCCCTCTGAAGGTTAATTCTTTCTCTTCGAAGAGATGTCTTCAGCCATTCACTCAATCTCATGGCTGCAAGCAGTGTCTCCATTCTTCAACCTACAGGAAGCATCAAGCTCTTCTTGAAAGCAATCTCTTACGCTTCATGATTTATCCTAAAAGCATTAAGAAGAGATTACTAATAGTCCATGGAACTCAACTATTTCAAATAGAAGTACCATTGCTAGGAGCATACATGATTGACTATCTCAATGTTATAGCATGAATTAATAACTACATAACAATTCATGAACATTATTCAACCATGCAATACTTATCTTAATGAAGTCAAAATCCTGTACGCAGAAATTGGGAGATCGATATCAATGATCACAATATCTGCTCTCTCCGCCCTTTACAGTGGCGTCGATCGGTGCTGCTCTCAATGCATACTCTTGACTTCGATTGCAACTGATCACACAACATTGGAGTTGAAATCTTCACGGGACTGAAACATTGTGAAGGATCATCATCTAATCTGCATAAACTCGATGACCAGACAACACAAAGCAAGATTCAATTATCTTATCTTATCCCAGTGATCTTTACTAACATACACAATTCAAATAAACGAAGTCAGACCTACACAACTCAGTAGACTGATTTTTACTTCAAATTTAAAAAAAAAAGGTATGAAGAAAAGAATACTTATCTCCTTATGTAGAGCCGAGATTTTTGGAATCAACTCGGTCATCCCTAGCATACATGTACACATCGAAAGGAGGTGATTACATCCGTTGTCCAGGTAGAGCTATAGGCTATGATCAGGATAACTTCAGATAGACTACAATCCAAGGCAAATAGGGAAGCACATTAACAGATCCGTGCCAACTCCACCATCAATCGGCGCTGCCAAACAATAGAATTGTGAATTCTCCAGAATTCCATACGCAACTATGTGCGACAAAGTGATCAGAAGACATGTAAACACCTGATACACACAACAATGATCAGACTCAATATCTCTCAATGATAAAGCAAGCTCTAATAAAACCAAACTCCAGAATAATGATAATGAATAATATTCTTGCATACATGTCCTGATCCTCCATACTTAATCGGTTCTGCCTTTTTGTACATTCTTGTATGTAATGAAGAATCTCAATAATAATAAATTCAACCAGATTCGCAACAAATTATACACCCAAAATTTTGCACTTCATGGATAAAGCTTGACCCTCAACATAATATGATTTATGTTAGATTGAAATGAAAGTTCAAAGTGTCAAGGTTGTATATGCCTGGGCGACACATCAAGATGGTGACAGAGGAGCTCCGCCAAGATTGCGACAGTCGATATACTCTAATGAATTTGCTTGATTTCCCGTCATAGAAGAGTGCGTGAATTTTCTGAGACGCTAGAGAAAGCAATTGACATGCCAGAGATGCTTAACGGTTTTATCAATGCCGCCAATGAAGGATAAGACGCTTCTTGCAAATGTAGACCTGATCTGGTGTTCAGTCCAATGTCGGCCTGCATTTGCATTTTACTTCGAGTGCGCCCAGCTAAGACTCAAAAAATACTTCAATATTTGTGTTCATCTGATGACACCATAACTTCACGGGAATAGTGAATATTTGATTCCATACATAAGTGAAATGCCAAATCTCAATGATGATAGATTCCCCCGATCTCCTCAAATCCTTGCATCAGACACATGACACAGACGACACCAACCAATGTTCTTCGAGGGATATGCGGGAGTATACACAGAACGGTTCCAGCAAGTAATGCGAGCATTCAAACATCTATGAAGTCTCACGTATTCACCCATCCCTCAAACTCCAATCGCAGATACAAACCCAATAGCATGATCAACTTTCATTTCCTTAATTTTGATCGGATCTCTAGAACCCGCTCTGATACCATGTTATTGTTTTGATGATCAGATATACAGAAAGAAAGCACTCATAAAAGGCAACACATGAGACAATGAACAACACAAGATACCCTGGGAAAACCCTCCAACATGAGGGGAAAAACCCAACAAATATATCTCTCATATAATGAAGGAATAAGAGCAGAAATCTGCTTTACAACTTAGGCCCAACTCATGGTCGAATTTGATACAATGAATAATAGCACCTCTCCTAGATGCAAAGATACAATTGAATATGCTTCTCCTTGAAATCGGCTTGCTGCTGCAAGATGATTCGCTGCTGCTCAAGTGCAAACTTCTGCTTGGCATGCGAATTATGCTTGATGGACTTGATTGTCAAATCATCGATCCTCACCTTGTATTTATACAAAACAAGGTGACTTTTCAAGGAGGTCGGCCACTCTTTGTAAATAATAAATTACAAAATAATAACAAGGAAGGTTGGCCCAATATTGAATCACTTTATTTAATGAGAGGTCGGCCTCATCCATTTAATTCAAATGTGTATAAATTAAATAGCCATAGGCTATAATTTAATTTATCACAACTTAATATGATCACTGAAAGAAGCAGCCCAATGCTGCTAATAACATCAACATTAGTCAACATCAAAATTCTACTTAATGCAATAGCCATTCCAATATGGATTCCCATAATAATTTTATTAGGAATTCGTTGTAATAATTGCAAATTGCAATCTCAAGGTTGGTCGCCCTTGTACTTCGAGAGCATGTAAGGTGGGCTGCCCTTCCATCCTTCAGCCCACATTGGAGGTCGGCCATCCTCCTTGATCAAGCTTAGGAGCACTAATAAGCCTCCCAACCCATAAGGCCTAACCCCCTATGGGTGGTGTGCTTGATAAGAGCATGAAGACTACCTCCCTTCCACCAAGCCCAGGAGCACACATATGCCTCCTGGCCCACTGTCATGTCCCCGATTTAAGGCTGGGTCGGCCAGCTTAATATTTTAAATAAATAAATAAATAATAATATTTAAAATTTAAATTATTAATAAATAATATTTAAATTATCAATTCTGGCCGACTCATTTGAGTATTGGCCCCTAAAATATTATTTTGAATTTTGGTTTATCCTGACCGACGTCTTGGAAGGCACTAAATCGAATATTTGAATTATATTTTCTTTTGGCTGACCTCTTCTATGTTGGCATCTATATTCAATATTTATATGAGGTCGCTGCTCAGTTTTGGATCATTCAACATTCAGTTTTTATCCCATTATGGAGCAGACTAGCAGAAGGACGAAAACCCTTTCGCTAGGAAGGTGAATTGGATGGAAACCCAATTCATTGATGGGAAGGCTTCATCACGGAGGCTTAATTAGACTTCAATAGCGATTTAGGAGCAGATTGTATATGTAGATCTGAGATAAGTTTAGGTGCAGCTCTTTGGGTTTGATATTTCATTCATTGTTCACGTTGCAAGTACTTTTAGACTTATCTATACTGTGAAATCTGGTTTGTGTGGGTTGTCCCACCCATTTAGACATGTTGTGATCACATTCCATATTGCTACTGTTTGGTAATGTTCATTTTGCATCTGCTGGGCAAATTTGTCATCTTTAGATCTAGGGAAGAGTTGTTACAATTTGTTACACTCAGATTTAGAGCAGAATCATAGTTTGTTCTATTGGTCGAATTCATTGCTGAATCTCCTAGGCGAATTAAGGTCTTGCTGGCACATTTTCTTTGAGAAAAGTATACTTATCTTCCGCTTTACATCAGTCTCCAGAAGTGCGAAAACTAGGGCTTACTGTAACTTAACAACAATCATTGTGAGACAACAACTCATGTTGTGAATGCATATTTGGCTTTATTGATATTGTTATTGTTTCATTTGATCCATGAATGAAGATGTTATTGTGAATGGTGAATGTGTATATATTTGCTGTTTGTACTCGTCTACACATTCAGATTTTGCATTGGAATATCAGAATTTGAGGTCGAGGCTAACATTGTGGTCAGATTTGAAGATATCCCGATTCGAGAATATTACAGTGGTATTAGAGCTTGAATCTTGCAAACCTGTTGGTCTATCAATTTTGCGCATACAGATCGACATTTGAGGCAGAGATAAAAAAAGGAAATGGCTGATCAAGAAGATGTTTTCAAGGCATTCCTGAAACGGAAAAAACAAATGTACCAGCTGATCACCCTGATGATGCAACAAAAGCATAATGCTCTTATAAATTCTACAAATAATAATAGGATTCCAAGTGGATCAACACCTAGGCCCTTCCAGCCTACCTTTTTGCCTAGAGTAGAGCCACCACTGAAAGAAGAGGATCCAAACTCAACAACATATGACATTAATGCCTACATAGAAGACTACATCGATCTTGATCCAAGTATCAGAAAACATATTACTTTTGCCAACTATTACAGTTTAATGGCAAAGATAGGGCCAAAGAAAGGAAGAAGAAAGCACGAGGAACAATCAAATCCAGTGCCCAAGATGAAGGAATTTGAAACAATGAAGGACACATTAGAGCCAAAATCACAAAGGGAGGTACAAGAGGACACTATAATGAGGTATGATGATTCTGAGGTTGTGATTTTGAACAATAGTTTTTCATCCACACATGATCATGAGAAAGAAAAGTATCATAAGGACGAGGAAGAATCTTGCCTTGTGGACACACAAGAATTACTTGATGGTACTTCAAAGGAATGTTTGGAGGCCTGAGACAAAGAGGATTTGGTTGATTGCAAGAAACAAGGTTTCGAGGAGTATGTGAAGACTAAAGAAGACACCAAACTAGTCATGTTGAGCCCATATCAAGGAGGTATGGTTTCATTTGATATTCCGTCATTGCCTTTGCATCATGGTTTGGATATATTCAAGACAAATGTTGCCCATGCATATGATGATGAGCTAAAAGGGTTGGATAAGATTGATTTGACATTGCAGGATCATATGGAGGATAAGGACGTCATAGCTATGAAGGATCATGTGGTCGAAGATTCTACTCATTGCTTTGATGGTGATCCCTCGATGGAGCATGACGATGACCAAGTTTCCATACATGAAGACCATACTAAGGAGGAAACGGACTAGAAGAAACAAGCAGAGGAGGTACAGGATGATGAGATCCCACCATATTGGGACAGTGGTGGCACAGGGAGAGACAATAACCATTTCATTTTCAGCTCACATGGAGGGATGATAGCTTGGGATTCGGGCATTGTGTTCCACACTATACTATCTCACTATGCTTGGAACACCAAGACAATGCAGTAGCCGCAAGGTGGATACATTTTGGGATTCACTTGGGATCTGAGAGTTAACATGGAGTTTGGTATGATCCATGACAAGAGAGTTCAATAAACGCCTTGTGGATTCTTCATGAGGCTATGGGATCCGGGGGTTGTTTGTTTAGAGACTCATAGATTGTTTCATCACTATGAGCAAAGCAATGTTTATATTAGAGTAGCGCAACAGACTTCACTATTGCAAGGATGGAGCAGAACCGAGTTCATCCATGAGTTTTGGTGGGACAACTCCCATGATGCTTCTTGGCATTGCTTGAGGACAAGCAATTTCTAGGACGGGAGGATTGTCATGTCCCTGATTTAAGGCTGGGTCAGCTAGCTTAATATTTTAAATAAATAAATAAATAAAATTATTAATAAATAAATAATAATATTTAAAATTTAAATTATTAATAAATAATATTTAAATTATCAATTTTGGCTGACTCATTTGAGTATTGGCGCCTAAAAAAATATTTAGAATTTTGGTTTATCCTGGCCGACCACTTGGAAGGCCCTCAATTCGTTTCCTAGTTGTTCACTCATTTTGTTGCTTTGGGTAGGGTTTCCTTTTGCCGCAAGTTTCCTTCTTTGTCTTTCTAAAGCCCTTCGAGTCCTTTGGCTTAATTGCATAAACTACCCTTCTTGATCCTCAGGATGGTGGGATCAAGGCTTTGATACCACTGTAATGTCCCCTATTTGGGATATTCCTAGATATTGCCCTAAAACCACAATTTCAACCAAAATAAGAAATGTAATACATTTAAGATTATAAATTTACCAATTGAAATGCCCTTTATAAGATATAAATTTTGGTTTAGGTCCTGCACACAATACTAGTCACTAGAAATTGACATTAGCTCATAAGCCATGATAATATATCTATCTATATATATATTATTAGTCATTAGTAAACATCATGATATTCACACACATTAGTCACATCAAAATTCTAATTAATGCAATAGCCATTGCAATATGGATTCCCATAATAATCTTATTAGGAATTCGCTGAAATGCTTGCGAACTGCAGTCTGAAGGTTGGTCGCCCTTGTACTACGAGAGCATGGAAGGTGGGCTGCCCTTCCATCCCTCAGTCCACTTTGGAGGTTGGCCGTCCTCCTTGATCAAGTCTAGGAACACTAATAAGCCTCCCAACCCATGAGACCTAACCCCCTATGGGTGGCGAAGACTACCTCCCTTCCACCAAGCCATGGAGCACACATATGCCTCTCGGCCCACGAGGCTTAACCCCCTATGGGTGGCGTACTTGATAGCGGGTCTGTCGAACCTTCACCTCTCGTGTACTCGAAAGGTTGATCAGCCTTCCTGTTTTGCAATCCATTTCTCTAAATTCAAAATAGATTATTATACGAATCTGTTATCCATATTCATAATAAAGGAAGAATCATGATTACTTATAAGGATCAATAATTGGTGCAAGCATCATTATTGCATGATCTCTCTCTCTCTCTCTCTCTCACACACACACACACACACACACACACACACACACACACATATAATTATTTCTAATTAAATTTAAAACTTACAATAATCTTCTTGCTAGAAAATAATATTTATTCCAATGGGTTTCCAATTCTTATTTCTCTTTTTCCAATCTGCTTCCTTGATCCAAATCAATGCCTCTTCCATTTGAAATGTTCCTCCTTTTATATCTTATTGGGGGAGAGTCACCTCCTTTCACTCCTTTACCTCTGTAAGGGGCATATCCTTTCAAACCCAAGTGCTGCCTTAACTTTTTACTTGTTAATTATATGCTTAAATCACCACCCATGATATTCTTTGTCTATTATAGTCAACCCCTTTGCTAATTTATTCCCTAGCGGCGATCTCCTAGGATTTATCATTGCTGTGATATTTTTTTGTCCTACGTGGGTGGGGGCATGACACGGGTTTGAGGGTTGGGGATGCGTCCCCATGTAACACAACATATGCCCATTAATCATTGTCCAGATATTTTGTGAAATGTACTTAAGGGGAATCAGTTGCAGGTTGAAAGGGCTAATCGACACTTGACAAGTGGCAGCATTATATGGAGATAATGGATAAGTTTAGGTGAATTTTGTGTTTTCTATATGTGGGTGGCAATGTGTTGTATCCTTGTACATTCCAAAGCCTTCTATGACAAAAAACACTATGTAAAGGAGCTTCTTTTTGATAATGAAACAGATTTGTAATCTTCTATGTGTCGATCCTCACACGTAAACATTTTCCGATTTCTATATTTCCCAAATGAGGAAGGAGAGGATATAAGTATCAATGTGGGAGATGCGTCCCATGAGCGGATGTGTCTCCACAAAGTGGAGACATGGCAGCTCAAGGGACGTGTCTCTTTATTTAACTTTCTATTACTTGTTAAACAATGATCAAATGACCTTTATCTGACCGATGTTATTTATTATCAACACTCCCTCTTAGCTAGGGAAGATAAACTCCAAACAAGTATAAAGTGATATTACCTAACTCATGATATCAGAAGATATGGTATGCTTCTGAAAGTGTCAAGTCACATGACATTCTTCATAACTCATCTTCATTATTCAACACTCCCTCTTAGCTAGGGAAAATAATTTCCACCAAGTAAAAGTGATATCACCTAACTTGTGATATCAGAAGATAGGTATGCTTCTGAAAGTGTCAAGTCACATGACATTCTTCATAACACATCTTCATTATGGTATGTGCACTTACATCAAGTCACATGATGTCTACCATAATAATTCATGGCATATCCACGGATATATAATTATCCACCATGATTATCTCTTTAAGGATCACAATGATCTTCAAATGACATCAAGTCCCATGATATCCATCAAAGTGTCCAAGAGATACTATCATGACATGTCCACAGATATCAAGTCACATGATATCTATCATGATAGTTCAACTCATCATTGTAGAGTCGTCACTTTACAATGTCACATACAAGTGTTCATTATTAGAAAGATCGTCACCTTTCAATAATGTACACAGGGGGAGCGGGCCCATAAGGTCATGGAGTTACATACATGACAAAAGAGTTTACACATTAAACATCTTTAAATATATTAGTACAACTTCTAACCAATTTGAATTTCAAACATAATATCAAATTACATTTCAACCATACCAAGATTCTTCCTGAAGTGTTCAACCTTGACTCTTGGAGAGAGGTTTGGTGAGAATGTCTGTTGTTTGATCATTTGTACTAATATACTCCAACTGGATTACATTCCTTTCTACCATGTCTCTTGCATAATGGTAGGGGATCTCAATATGCTTAGATCTATCATGGAATATTGGTTTTACAGAGAGCTTAATGCAACTCTGATTATCACAATGAATGATAGTAGGATTCAAGGGTTCACCATAGAGTCCCACAAGCAATTTTCCGGAGCCAAACTGCTTCTCTTGCCCCCATAGAGGTTGCAATGTATTCAGCTTTTGTCGAGCTTTGTGCCACTGAAGACTGTTTTTTGTAGATCCAAGAGATCATAGCCGATCCTAAACTAAAGCAACATCCTGATGTGCTTTTCCGATCGGTGTACACTCCCAATCCAATCATATCCAATAGTGCCTTGAAGATATCTTAATATATGTTTTATCAACTAAGCTAAGCCTTTTGTGGCCAGCCCATCGTTAGTCCGGGTGTGGCTTATTTCTAACACCCCCCCTTAAGCCACACTGCGAGTGCTTAAGGCTCTTCTGAAGTTAGATCCTTCTTTCCTTGAGCAATGAGGTGATCTTCTCCTGTTATCAATAGATCATCAACATATAAAATAATTATTAACATCTCACCTTTAATTACCTTAAAGTAAAGATTTGGGTCTCCATCATTCTTGGAAAATCTTAGTCCCAAGAGGTAGCTGTCAATTCTTTCATACCAGGCTTTGGGGGCCTGTTTAAGTCCATATAGGGCTTTCTTCAATTTGCATATTTTTCACGGAGTCTTTCAACGTGATGTCGTCATGGAGTCTCTCAACATGACGCCTCATCTCAGTCTCAGAGATGAACAAGGGCTTTCACCTCATATCTCTCCATCTCAAAGAATTATGCATTACAACAAGTGATGATGTGACTCCCTCTTAAGCTCTAAGTACTTGCATCAGCTTCCTGACCTCCTCGTCCAAAATTGTTTGCAATACTTGCTTTAGAGAAATGGTTTCCAACTCACACCTTTGTAGAGATTCAAGGCTGTTTCTTTTCAACCTCATCCCAGATCACTCTATTACGAATAGGTTTGCGGAGCTACCAATGTTAAATCCAGGTTGACCTGACTTGAGCAATTCAGAACCCAACTGCTGAAGAGGTACTTCAACAATTTAGCATTCGGCCTTGCAACACTGCAACCCTTACTTATTCTCAGTGAGTCATAGAACTCCCTCTTAAGGTTAATTCTTCCTCTTCTAAAAGACGTCTTCAGCTAATCACTTAGTCTCATAGCTACAAGTAGAGTCTCCATCCTTCAACCTATAGGATGCATCAAGCTCTTCTTGAAAGAAGTCTCTTGCGCTTCTTGATTTATCCTAAAAGCATTAAGAAGAGATTACTAATAGATCATGGGACTCAACTATCTCAAATAGACGTACCATAACTAGGAGCATACATGATTGACCATCTCAATGTTATAGCATGAATTAGTAACTACAAAACAATTCATGAGTATTTTTCAACCATGCAATACTTATCTCATAGAATTCAAAAAAAAAAACTCCTAACTAATAGATAATTAATTCATCAATCATGACATGTCTTTCTTTGGAAGAGCTAATCTCAAAAGACAATCTTCACAAATTAGCATGATACAACTTGTAATGAATAAATCTAAAGAATCTTATCACAGTGATCACTATTTACTAGTCACACATAATCCTAAGTAAATAATGTCAGATTTGCACCACTTAGCAAACTGAATTTTAGCCCAGAATGGTAATTACAATCTAAACAAAGAATACTTGTCTTTTTAAATATTCTGAAGGGTGGACACAGTACGATATGCTGCTCTTGCGCTCAAATCAGTCCACCATTTTCAATGCTCGAACACAGGCCCTTTGCAGGGTTAAATTTGGACATGGTCTTTGACCGTTCAAATTTACGATGCACTCCGTATTTAGCTGCAATCCACCAAATTATGAAACGGATGCAGCACGCCTCGATGAAATCATATGGTTGCAGCCATCAAACTTAGACATCATCCATTAGCAACTCGAATTGATAGTAGATATGCTCTTGACTGTAATGTTGTAAAGACCATTGATGTCCAACATGACTGTAAGGATGTACATAGTCCTCCAAATTAGGCCAAACCATGTCATCACTGAACTCTGTCAATAAGTCTGAATTTGCCAGATAACATGTTCTTCATTTATCGACTTGAAGCAAACACCCAGGCAACACTCAACATGACAGTATAATTTATTTCCTTAATGATCCAATACGTGGCAACAGTAGAGAACCGCACCTCTCAAAATACATGAATACTTCAGAACCTTAAATAATCATATGCTTATAAATAAGCCCAACTCCAATGCGTTAACAACCAACATCATGAATATTGGCCAACTAGAGAACAAAGACAACCATAGAAACTGTCGACATCATAGGATACAGAATGCCCGCACATGAGAAGAGTTCGTCCGATGTGTTTAGGAATTATGGTGCTAGAAACCAATAGCGACATGAGAATGTTGACAGGGCCCGATAATTGATTGTGGTGGAAATCTCTGGCTAAGTAATATCTACCATCTGACGAAAATAAGAGATTTGCACATTACCTTCGGAAATCCCGACCACTTAAGGCAATCAACAATAATATCACCATACAAGGTTGCGAATAATTGGAATTCTGGTGCTGGCATAAAGTAATCTTGCGTCTCATGAAAAGAACACTTCTCGTATTCTCAATATTGGAATCTCGACAAATGGTCATCGATACTTTGAGATCACAGGTAGTCATTCAGGATGATGACTTTTGATGATAACATTCTTGTCGCCGATCCTCAATGACGGCTCCGTTGCCCTTACAGTGGCGTCGTCGCCTAAGGCATATCCGCATGGAGATAGTAACTTGGAGGAGCCCATCACAAGACAATTCCGAGCTTCAATATTCCGCAACACAAGTCACAGGTCCGACAAAGGAGAATGCTAAGGCCGTGGAAGAGAGACAGAATCGTAAGTGAAGCTACAGACAACGGGTGATGTTGCACGCACGAAAACATTTTTACAGGCTCAAGACAACTTCAACTTCCGGATACTCCAAGCATGACAGAGAGTCGTGGAAAGTCCAGCTAATGCGGAAGCAAGTCTCGAAGATTACCTCAGATCTTTTCTAACCCGCTCTGATACCATGATAATGAAATAGATTTGTAATCTTCTATGTGTCGATCCTCACAGGTAAACATTTTCCGATTTCTATATTTCCCAAATGAGGAAGGAGAGGATATATGTATCAATGTGGGAGACGCATCCCATGAGCGGATGTGTCTCCACAAAGTGGAGACACGTCGGCTCAAGGGATGTGTCTCTTTATTTAACTTTCTATTACTTGTTAAACAGTGATCAAATGACCTTTATCTGACCAATGCTATTTATTATCAACACTTTTCTATTTCAGAATCACTAATCTGTATAAGAATCATATTTTCTTTTCTTTAGTCTTGTGTCTTCCATTTAACCCTTATTTCTCCTTTCGTATATTACAGGTTTGACTTATTTAGTTTCATTAATGATGGAATTCAAGGTTCATCTGCTGGAAAATCCTAGAGTAGACTATCAGGATTTTCCAGTAGAAGAGTATCTGAAATGTGATCCTGATCCATTCAGGAGCTCTTTAGAAAGGCAATTAAGCAGATGATTTATGAATTCAATTGGTAAATGCTCTGTTAATTAAAGCATCAGGTTTATTGAAGGTTTAATAAGCATCAAGGTTTCTTTTGTTGTACAGACCCCAGTTCAATAGATCATTTCCTAAGTTGAATGATCTTTTCCTTTGATTTCTTGAATTTCTTGAGATTCTTTTACTGGAAGCAGTTTTGCAAATTTCCTTTTTGGCATGTGTTAATTATGAGAATTGGGCAGCAGCAATCTCATAGATAGCATACGCATCTTAATTTTTTCTTTTCACCTCTGAGTCTGTTGTTTATGAAAATATCTTCAAAGGGTTAAGCCACCAACGAAAGAATTGCAAATATAATTAAATATTTTCATCCTAAGCTGTAAATTCATGCCATTTGGAGCTTAGAAAGCTAATCCTTTTATATCACAGAGAATTTTATAAGCAATATAGAGGAAATCAAAAGTCTTCAACCTAATAGATGAGCTCTTAATGTCAGGCCCATAAATGGAATGGAAAAATATTGACAAGTGAAATGCATGGGAATTAGACAATTGAAAAATATTCAATGAAAACTTATTCCATTCAATCAAAATATACATATTTAAGAATATGTATATTGCCAAATACAAAATACAATTCATCTTCTAGATTACTGTTTAGCTTCTAGCATAGCTAGGAAATACAAAATACAAAATACAAAATATTATTCTACTACCCCTAGGATTATGTACATTAGTGTTACACCCCCTTTAATCTATAGGGATAGTGGTAAAACCAATGTTTGTGTTGCACATTGGGCAACCTTGTTTACAATTCTCTTTTTTGATACGAAGCTCTAGTGTTTTGCAAAAGGTTTTGCTTGAGTGATTACCTTCTACTGTTTTTTAAGAACCAAGATATGGGCTTGGTATTTAGATTTGAGTTTTGTTTTCTCAAGTTGAGACAACTTTCTATGATTGTATATCCCATTTTGAGAGAATACTGCACTTGTTTGCTGTGAATTTATCCTCCAACACTTTTTTTGAGTGATGGAGCTTGTAGAAGAAGGCTGTTCAACTTCTATCTTTGTCACTTCTATGAGTGAAAACTGGAGAACTTGGGTTGATGGTGCCCATGAATAGTCCAAAAGTGTGCTGGCTACATGATATATCTTGAAAAGTGGATAAACCAGTTTGATTGCACCCATGAATAACCCAAAAGTGTGCTGAAGCATGCATTGAACGACCTGACATTTTTATCAAGCTAAAAATATGAACCATTTGTCATCCACAATATTGACACAAAAAACTACTCCTCTAGCAGGAAACAATTGTGTTAAAAATGAAGGTATACAAATGGTTTCACTTCATGCATAGTTATAAAAAACCAAAATTATGCAATCTCAGGGGTTTAGATACTTACTGAGATACTGTACTGATATGTAGCAATATGCTGTAATAACTCAAAATTTGGATTTTGATGTTTCTCCAAGTATAGTGCTTGAAGAACTCTAAATCTGAATCTTGATGTTCCTCTTGTAAGAAGATAGTGGAGAGCTGTTGCGAAGGCCACCCTTTGGAAAGAGAACAACATATATGAACCCGTGTATAGAAATGCACAACTCAATGAAGTCCTCTTGGGTTTCATCATGAGTCTCCATTAAGCTGCCCTTTTGTGTTTTCAACATACAACTCAAGTGCAAAAGCATGGTCAACAAGAGGCAATATCCATAGCCAAAAGGGGATTTAGATCTGAAGTTTGTAACCCTTGTTGAAGAAAAAACCTCATAAATTGAGAAGGGGTTCGCTGAATTGAGGCTTTGATACCATGTTAGAATCGTGAAAAACACGAGCCACAAGATCAAATAACGAACAAAGACACTTCCACTCAAGAGATTTGCAAACAAAGAATTGCTATATTCCTCAACAAGAAAAAGCTACAGAGTGAACCTCAAGAAATTTCAAAGAAAACAAGAGTCCTCAAAGGTTGAGAGTTCCATCAAAGGCATGAAAGCCTGAGAGAGCAAAAGAGTAAATCTCAAAAGTAGAAGAGATAATACAATGAGGGTTGAGTGCTATATAGGAGCAACCCTAAATGGTAAAGGGATTAGATTAGGACAAGTGTCAACATCACATGCGATGAGACAAAATGATCTAATAATAGCTCACTTCAGTTAACATAGAAAAACACTTTGTTGATTAAATAAAGAACTCCTAAGTTTAGCTTAAGTGCATGAGAATAAATCAGACTAATAATTAATTAATATTAATTAATTATTAGCTAATGCATGATTACTCTAACACCCCCTTTTAAGATGAACTTAGGGAGTAGCTAAAAAACCCTAAAAAGAGAATGTATGATGGGTCCCGACAAACAAGGTCTACTGAGGTACCCATGTACAAACAAAAGATCTCCCACAATTGGAGAAAAAGAGAAAACTGCATGGGAAAAACTCTCCAAAAGAGAGAAAGGTGAATGAAGGATTGATGAAGCCTCCAAATCAAGAAGGACTAAGAAGCCTCCAATCAAAACATTGTCCCAAAAAAGAGAGGACATGTAGAACATCACAAAAGTACGAAGACGCTGCAGACTGTTGTCAAATGATGAGTGATATAGTGGTGAAATGAAGAACCTTCAGAAACAGGAATGCAAAAGTGTCCATATGGAAAATGATCCATCTCACCAAAATGCATGTAACTAGCCGTTGATGTACGTTGCATCCTGTTGGTGTGTGTTTTGAATACCTAGCGAACATAGAATAAAATGCCCGAGGACACTCTATCCTCTCTTGAAAAGTGATTGCAACTACTTAAGAAGATGATGCAATAACTCCAATGTTTCTTTGGTCAGGTCATGACATGTGGATAAGGCCAGTGGGCGTTGTGATCTGTTGGTAATCACAAGGGGACTTACGTTAAATTTGTTTGCAAGTTGAGGACTTAGACAGTTTTATCATTGAAGGCTCTTTCCATCGGATATTTTAGATTTTCCAAAAAAAATTGCAAAAAGGGCAAGGGTTTAGAGGTCTAAGCTACTCCTAAGAAATCAAGAGACGGCAATGACTAGGTAAAAATTGGAATAACCGCGCTTTGGTTCGCCTCCTTTAGGACATCTTACGCAAAGAGGGTGCAATCTTCAACGAAGGTGATAATGATTTTCATGTTTGAATCAATCATCCAAACGAAAGTTAAGCATCCACAACTTAATAGCTCAGACTAACTTTACACATTGAATAAAAATCATCCATTCAACAAAAGTATGAGCTTAATTTCATCCACCATTGCTATCAAATCTATCATTCACTAACAAACATATAAATGAAATACTAGTTTAACTCTACTCTAAATGCTGAAGGAGAAGATGTAAACCTCGCACACTATTTGAAAACAAAAGTGGTTCTAAGCAAATCATACACTAGAGCTTTTATTAACGGAAATAGTCTTATCGCAACAATCTCATACTACTCACTTCACAAATTACAAATGAGGGGAGAGCTCAATTTATAGGCTCCTCGATTACAATTCAATGGCCAAGATTGATTTTGAATCAACGGCCGATATTACAAAATAAAACCCTAATTAGGGCTCGTCACAATTAACTACCTCTCGACCAATAAGAAAATTACATTTTGGGACACTTGTCCTTCTTGCTAAATATAAACCAACTCCATAGATAAGTCAGGTTCATTGAACTTAGACATGTTGACTTGGAACAATTTGATTGGTTGGAAGATGATGAGGCGCCACCTCAGCATGCTGGATATCCTCCTTGGTCTCCTTGTTCTTTTTCCATGCACTTGCCTTAGAATATCTTTCTTTGCCAACGACTCTATCCTTTGTGTTTGTTCCTTCCTAGCTTTGATCTTGGATTTCCTTCGAGATTTTGATTTCTTCTTCTCACTTGCATTTGAAGTCTGGAAGTCTCCCCTCGGAGCAGTTATTAAACTTTTCCTTCCTGATTGCTTTGAAATTCCTTCAAGTGCCTTGAATTTGGAGAACTTTCCTGTGCTTTCACCACAATGGAGGAAATTGGAACTTTCTTTGTGAAGTATTTCCCATACTTAGCCAAATTTTGGCTATTCAATTTCATTCTGTAACGCCTTCATGTGGACCATCCAATACTTAGCCAAGATTTTGGCCATCTTTATGCTCGAATGAACTTTGCCTGTGGATTTGTCTTCAATTATGAGTGTGGCTTGTGCTAAGTAGGGCAGACTCCATCCTTGGGCAAGAATTTTATTCATTTCCTCCTTATTCCTCTTCATTTTTCCCGTTTTCTTTCCAACACTTAGTCAAAATTTGATACTTTTATTGTAGGAAAATTCCACACTTAGCCCCTTTTTTTGCTTCCTCTTGGCAAATTTTACCATGCTTGTTTCTGACCTTGGCTGACTTTGGACTTGTCATGCCATTTTTCTATTATGCTTGAGCGGACTTCCTCATTGGCAAGCCAATTCTTTTTCTTTCTCCCTGGCGGACTTGGCTGTGTCCTAGACAAGGCGGACTTTGAAGCTAGCTTGGATAAGTGCATGGCAGACTTCAAGGTTGGCTAGACATGCTTTGGCAGACTTCATCTTTGGCTAGACCATGTGCACTTCCATTTGGGCGGACTTTGTCTTCGGCCTGCCATCTTCATACTAGGCAAACTTGGTGAGTGCTTAGACATTCTCATGCTTGGCGCACTTTGCCAATGCCTTAGAAATTTTCCTTGCCTCCAAAGTTGGGCGGACTTCTCAGTAGATTTGCCAATTTTCCTCTTGGGTGGGCGGACTTGGAAGCTTCTTTGCCATCTCACATCTCTCCTCTAGGCACTTCATGCTTAGATATCTTCCATCTTGCTTTAGGGCGGACTTTGGAGTCTTCCTGCCAGTCACGACTTTTCCATGCCTTGGGAATTTATTTCATGCTGAGTTGGGTGGACTTGGGCCTTGCCTTGCCAGACATTCTTCTTTCCGTGCCTTAGAATTTTATTCTGTCATGCCGAGGAGTGAATTTTATGCTAGCTTGATCCCCTCTCTCTCTAGGCATATTTTATTTTTTCATGCCTTAGAAAAATTTCCTCTCCCAAAGTTGGGCGGACTTCAACCTCTCCTTGACATTGGCGCACTTTAGCCTTGCCTTGTCCAAGGGCGGACTTGGACATCTCTCTAACATGGGCGGACTTGGAGGCTTGTCTTTCCATCCACCTCTCTCATGGGCGGACTTTGTGTCTTCTCTGCCAAGGGCGGACTTGGAGCTTGTCTTGCCTATGGCGGACTTGGAGCTTCTCCTTCCAAGGGCGGACTTGGAGCTTGCTCATTCCATGGCAAGCTTTGACTCTTTCCAAGGCATGGCGGACTTGGAGGCTTCTCCAGACATGGCGGACTTGGAGCTTGGCTTGCCAGTGCCTGCCTTTGGACCATGTCTGCCATTCCTTCTCATGGGCGAACTTCTCAGACTTGTCATTTTTCATCAATTTTTTACCTTTTACCTTGATTTTCATGTTGATTTCTCTCAATTTGGAGGAGTGTTGACTTCATGATCAGTGGGACCTCGAAATAGAAACTTTTTCCAAAATAGAAACTTTCCAAAAATAGAAAAAAGCAAAAAGCATCCCTAAAAAATAGGAACTCCAGAATGGCCTAAAAATGCCAAAAATAAAAAAAGCAAAAAGCAAAAAAGCAGAATCCCTAAAAAATAGGAAGTGTCAGAATTGACTCAAGCAATGGCGTTCCTCGTCTACCGGTCCTTTTGAGCACTTCCATGACATCTAGGCACTGATAAGGGCTTGAATTCTCTACTTGGCTCAGATGATTTCTACAAAACTCTAACTCCTCATTGTAAATAAAATGGTGATAAGCAGTTGCATTGCCAAGACAAAAAACCCAAAAAGCAAAAAGAAGGGGGTCCCCATTTGTAATGGGGCGATGTGTGAAATAGGTCACAACACATTCGAAAGTACATAGGAACAAGAACTAGATACATAGATCACTCAAATTGCAAAACAAAGGAAGCATTAGCACCAACAGTAGAAACCCCCCCATAATGTTGAAAAGAGAGAGCCAAGATAGGTACACTAAAATTGTGTGAAACCAAGAAGTGCATGTAGGAGAAACAACCTGCAAATAAAAGGGTGTGCAAACTAAGGCACACATGAATGAGGCAAGAATCACTAGGATTCACTGCTGTTGTGGAAGGGACACTCACTTGACAAAGGTGTGATGGCAAACCAAAGGCTAACATCAACCCCCCGATGGCACTCTATGTCATAGTGCGAGTACAAAAGGCACAATAGGATGTGCAAAATCCCTAAAAAAGTATACACCAGAATGACACTTTATATTAGTGCATCTACATAATAAGAAGTGCATTAGTGGAAGCCCATAATGTTGAAAATAGACTAAATGCTGAAAATACAATTCTTTGACAAAAAAGAGGAAATTGATAGCACCATGATGAAGTACACGAAAAAACATGCACTTTAAAACAAATGACACCCAAAAAGGAGTCCGGATACAAAAGATATGGCTTGTCAAAGTCTTCAAAACAAGAACTGAACAACATCATTGAGAAAACCAAATTTTGGGAAAAACCAAAAGCCAAAATTGGAAACCACCTGCACCACTGCGAAGAGCACAAAATTTTACCCCGTTTCAAAAAAATTGCACTGGGAAAGACCATCGTATGTTTTATTTGCAAAAATAAATTATTGCAAAATTTGACATGTTTTTATTTTTAAAGGTAAAAAAAACATAAAAAAAACTATTATATTTTTTAATAAATATATATAAACCATTTTTTGTTTGGGAAAAAAATATTAAAAAAAACCATATTTCTTTTGGAAAAGAAAATTAAAAAAAGACTATTTTTAAAAAATATATTAAAAAAATGCAAAGGGCGGGTCCGTGGCAACGCTGCCCTGCTAGTGGTAGGGCATGGTACCACCCCGTACCTGCCATAGAGGGGCGGGGCTTGAGGGCCGTCGCTCTGCTATGATGGTAGGTGGCGGTACCCTTAGGGTACCCTGCCTCATTAATTTTTTTAATATAGTTTTTTTTCAAAAAACAAAAAAACTTGCGGACCCCAATAAAGGGGATTTAAATAATTTTTTTTTGATTTGATTTTTTTTGAAGTGCAAGAAATTTCAATTTTTTAACTCGATCCGCATGCTAGGGAGGCCTCGGCAATTTTTTTTTGCCTCAGAAGCTGTTGACACCGAAATAGGTCGAATTATATATCAAAATTCGTTGAATTGGCCTTCTGAATGCAATCGGGAGGTTCTTTTTGGCCCAAAATGTACCAAAATTGCAGCTACCTTGTGGATTTGAAAAAAAACAATTGTTTCAAACCCTTGTAGATCTAACCGCAGGAATCCAAATCAAGCCAAACAAAAGGAAAATTTGACTTTCTCGACAGCTTTGAATCCAATGGAAGACTTTGTTTTGATCTCAGATGCACCAAAAATCGCCCACCTCCAAAATTTGCAAAAAAAGCAAAATGGTATTCAGATCTAAAGCCTATAACCTTTGTTGAAGAAAAAACCTCATAAATCGAGAAGGGGTTTGTTGAATCGAGACTCTGATACCATGTTAGAATTGTGAAAAACACGAGCCACATGATCAAACAACGAACAAAGACACCTTCCACACAAGAGATCCGCAATTAAAGAATTGCTATATTTCTCAACAAGAAAAAACTACAAAATGAACCTCAAGAAACTTCAAGGAAAACAATAGTCCTTGAAGGTTGAGAGTTCTATCAAAGGCATGAAAGCTCGAGAGAATAGAAGAGTAAATCTCAAGAGTAGAAGAGATAATGCAATGAGGGTTGAGTGCTATATAGGACCAACCCTAAATGGTAAAGGGATTAGATTAGGAATAGTGTCAACATTACATGCGATGAGACAAAATGATCTAATAACAGCTCACTTTAGTTAACATAGAAAAGCACTTTGTTAATTGAATAAAGAACTCCTAAGTTTAGCTTAAGTGCATGAGAATAAATTAGACTAATAATTAATTATTAGCTAATGCATGATTATTCTAACACCAAGGGCACCTCAAATACCGAATGGTGTGATTATGTTAAGTTTGCAAAATTTTGATTTATTTTAAATTTTTGAAATTTAGCTTAAAAGCTTACTTATTGTATGAAATATTTAATAAGTTCAAAAAATTTCTCCACTCTAAACATGACCTAAAAGAGTTTTCCACTTTCTAATAAAAATGCTTTAATGCCCCGTTTTAAAACCGTGGAACTATTAAAATACTTCCTTAAACCTAAATCCCAAAGCTAAAAATATAAGTTTTGAGCAGTATGGGAGTCATGGATAAAAAATGAATTGTCAACTTCAAGCATGTGAAGAGCCAGGGTAGTGATGTTTGGAGGAGTTCAAGCTGTGGGCAGGAATGAGTAGACAATTGCATTAGAGTTTGAAACCACGACCTGAGAACACTCTGCTTCTGCACAACACAGGCAATTTATTTTGGCAGCATCAACAATTCAGAGAAAGAACATTATCTCTGTAATACTGAGCATTATGGCGTTTATGGCTGTAGTGGGAGTACATTTGGCCTCAGCATAAAGACCAGGTAGATCTGTGGCAATATTAGTATGACACAGGCCGTGACAGCTTCTGTTACATATATTCTTCTTACCAGAGATGCAAAAGAGGCTGGTTTTCCCTTTTTATATGGCAAGAGGTAACAACAGCTTTCAATCATTCAAAATGTACACCTAATATCTGCAAATTTGGCTGCAAACCATCCAAATACAAATGAAACTCTTCCCTTGTGAGAACAATATTGCTCCCTTAAAACAAAATTGGATACTTAGTTGCTTGATATTCTTCATCTTCTCAGGCCTTCTCTGCATTTGCAGTGTTGTGGATGGAGTGACATCCTAGAAGAAGACATGTAAGAGCTTTATGATTTGAAGCAGCTAGCTACTGGGAGGTATGGAGCAATGAAAATGTTTACAAGGTCTGGTACAAGAAGACGTCTGCAGTGTATGCCCTCAAGTTCATCCATGACAACCACGAGCAGAACATCATGGGTCTAATACTTCATCGCACCATGTTCATGTGCACCATCTGTTAGAACTGTTTGCTTCTGCCTGTGCAGATTTTCAGAGCTTTATCCACTGTTGTGCCTACTGTTATCCATATTATGGATGGACAGGTTCCCCTTTTTAAAAATTATGAATAAAGAATAAATAAGAATATGATTAGATGAGCATGAATTGAGTGAGACGATGAATAAAAATGCAGCAGCAAAAAACACATTTCATTGCTTCATTCACTCATTAGTCTCCATCATTCCTGGAATGCAGCCCTCCTTATCTATTACTTCTATCATCCCAATATATTCTGCAATGTAGTGAATGTGAATTAAAATAGCAACAATTCAATAGCAAAATTTGCATAGATTTCAAAAACCTGATGACAGGAGTTGAACCATAAATAGCTTTAAATGGATTACGCCTGTAGCAGAAGAGAAGCGGCAGCATAACAGCATATATATAATTAATACTATATACATATTTGAACCTATTCAAAATCATTCACAGCTCAACAATTTGACAAATAATAAATTGAACCTACTGGGCTGACAGTAATGCATGCCAACATCAAATCTTATTAGTTACATATTTTTAGGAAAAAAATGCAAACAAATTATACTTGCAAGTGGGCATTCATTTATTGCAGGCAGAGTCACCAATTGTGCAGGAAGCACATTCATGTATGTAGGAAACAATCCAGAACATAGACTCTTCATGAACTATTTTCACAGCCATTCATAACTATCTTATTCTTCCTACTCCAGCCAAAGTTCTTCATTCTGCTCTGATACCAATGTAAGGTCCAGAAATGGAATGTAGAAAATATTGACAAATGAAATGCACTGGAATAAGACAATATTCCAGTAAAATCTTATTTCATTCAATCAAAATGTACATATTTAACTATATGAAAATGATTGTTCAATTAATCTTCTAGATGACCGTTCAGTGTCTAGTGTAGCTAGGAAGTACAAAATATAAAATATTATCCTACTATTAGTAGGATTATGTACATTATTGTTACACTCAAATGCCCTACATTATATACTATTAGTAGGGTTACGTACATTATTGTTACACTCAAATGTCCTACATTATTGTTTAGTTAATCTATTTGAGTGAAGGTCTGTAAGGTTACAGTTACTCGTTTAGTAGCTTAAAGAGAGATTCTTGTCTCTAAGCCATCCTTATAAAAGTTATGCAATTTGTTAGAGAAACCAATGCAGTCAGTCTGGGTACTCCAGAGTATGTGTGGGCTGAGCTGGTTTTGGATGATCTTGACGTTGCCATGGACAAATCTGTTGGGCTCTAAATTTTGGAGGGCTTTAGCTCAACTAATAATATAAATTACTTCTTCCATTAGAAAAAATGAAAGAAATTCTCTTGCAGATTTGCATGCTCAGTTTTTTGTTATTTCTGTAGATTGCTGGATGTCTTGTTGACCGATAATCAGTATTTGCGCTAAAATTTAGTGAGTTGCTTATTTCAAATCTGGTTTAAAGTTTGTAAAAGGTTGCGTAGAAATTGGTCTGTCTTACATTTGTTCCTTTTCTTGGTCTTGTTAAAAAATAAATGCAGAGGGTTGAGCTTGGCAGTATTGCTAAAACTTAAACATGAGCCTAGATGGATGAGATAAAGGCTGTGATTAGTTTTAAATTCTTTTTCTTCATGGTTAACGGATTATCTAAGTATCATCGCAGTTGTAAGCCTAATAACCTTCTCTGTGTTCTATTTGCAGAATGGAAGCCTTGGGTGGTTCCTGATGACTACAATTGTGAGATTGTAGTGGATAACACTCCCATTCCAAAACACGTTCCTCACCATCGCAGTGGACCAGTGCCAGAAGGTTTTAGTTTTTTGGCAAATAAAGCAGCATCAGATGAACCAAAGATAGGATTGGGTGAGGCTAAGCCACAGTCAGCTTGAGATTGGTGCAGAAGATTATTGCATTTTTCTATGGGTTCCTGTGATTCGTGTTTGATTATTGTCAGTACGCTTGTTTCAGATGTTATAACAAGCACTAAAGTACATTTTAAACCGATGAAAGTTTCCTGGTTTTCAAATCCATTGTTAGAGAGAGTGATTATATTCTAGAACATGACAATTGATATATTACTTGCTGGGTAGCTTATATTAATTCTCTGGATTTGAGTGATAAGTTGAATTACTGTCAATATTTATTCCCTTCTTTCCTACCTCGGAAGTTCTGATCATCATCTTATATGAATGGGAACATTGATTGTGAATCCATCACTAATCCTGTTTATTACGTTAGTAGGCTTGCTAGACTTTAACTTTATGAGAAGAGGAGCCTGCGTGAATTTGGTAGTTTTTGTTCATAATAACTTGCTTTATGTCCTAAATCGCATTATTCCGAAGATGGCTGACTCATATCTATGGCAGCACTGATTATGATATTTATTATATTGTGAATACTGGCCGACTTCCTTTATATTGGTAATCTTTAAAACAGAAGTAATCTTGGCCGACCATACTTGGCAGATTAAGACAAAGATACATATATTAATCGCCCGAGTTACAGAGGTTGATGCCTAATTAATATGTAGCGACTAATATTGGAAATGCACCGATAAACTAAAAAGCTGTGATTAATTAAGTTTATAAAAAGAGACGACTTGCTAAGGAGGATCACTACTTTTGAATAGCTGCCACATTCCATAATGGTCACCTCTATTCATAAAGAGGTACGATGAGGTATATAAGCAGGAGAATAGGATGATACAAGGCATTAAGGGGGATGTAACATAAGGAGATTTAACACATACATGAACAGCGAATGAGGATAGAAATGCGAAGGGTAATTTTTAAGTATAGCAGCAGGTATATTAATATGATATAATCAGATTTGGAAGAAGAAATATGTGTGAAGAAGGTGGTTCAATGAGAAATATATGAAGACAAATGATCAATCAATAATAAGGGAAGTAAGTTTTATATATATATATATGTTCATATAAAGTGATTATTGGAAGATATATATTTCTAATTGATTTCTGTTTTCCAATAATCACTCATATAAAGTGATTCTTAGAAGATTGAAATCGATTATATACACACACAGACACACACATGAATATGCAATAATAATGCTTGCAGCAATTATTGAGCCTTACAAGTAATTATGATTCCTTACTATAAATATGGATAATAGATTCTTATAAAGCAATCATATTACGGTTGGCAAGGAGACATATTAAGGGCGGTATAAGAATTGTCTTGGTTGGATGTTCCTTTTCTAGCGCCCTATCATGCGTTCTCCCATCTCTACCATGATTGATTATTGGAAAAGAGTCTATAGATTGGATTCAAGTTTGAGTTGTTATTCATTATTTCATAAATGTTAATATGTCATTTATTCTAAGTTCAATATCTATTATATAATTTACTAAGGAATATCATCTGAAAAACAGTTTTATGTTATGTAATTGTCCCTTAAGGCAAATTCAAGCATACTCCAAGTAGGAGACATTACAGTTGAGTTTTTCACAATATGATTCTAAGCTCCCATGGTTGTTGGGTGTAAAATATCTCGCTCTACTGTTGATTTCAGTGTTAGTGTCTAAAGGCTTGTAGGAAAGGTCATAATGGAAGTTGAAAGAGGACCAACAAAGGTCATATTTGCTTGATAATTCATTGCCATAATTTTTAGTTTCCTGCTGCAGCTTTGTTAAGAGAAGTAACTGAGGTTTTCTATAAGCATAAAATATATATAGTGTAAAAAGAGTACATCTCATCAAGAGTGCAAAGCTGCTGCAGATATCGGTGGCCACATGGATCACATGCACCTTAAATAGTATTGTTCTATATTTGAGTTTGAAGTCTTCTCGACACAATCAAAATAAATTAAGACGTCCATTGATACACATATGTACCATAAGACCGAATGCAGAGTTCATTCCTAACCATTTTCCATTCAAATTATAAAAAATGTATGCTATCAAAAATTTGAAGAGCATGTTTTGGAAAGTGCATGCTCGTTTATTATCCATTAATGATGAGAGGTAATTTTGGTCTGTTGTGATTCAGGTTTATGGAGCATCACTCAGGCATTAGTTTGTACTTAAATCTTTTTGAGAATGCGAGGCAATAAAAATCCTGAATATTGAGTTTATCTTCTTTGTGTCTTTTGTGTCATATGTGTAGAAGTAAGCAGAAAAGACTTACCTTGAACTGAAGAGCACTTAGTTATATTGAGAAGGGGAGGGGAGGAGTGAATCAGAATAACAACAATTTTTTATTTTTCAAAATTTAATTAATCATAACAATTACACACATATGAGATCTAGCAATTAAGAACACAAAATGAACACACGATTTACGTAGAAATCCTCACGGAAAAAAAATACAACAAAATATTGCTTATACATAGATTTTGGAGGCACCAACTTTTTTTACAATTTTTTTTTGTAGGCACCAACTTTTTTTACAATTTTTTTTTGTAGGCACCAACTCATTGGAGACACCAATCCCCACAACTGAGCACTAATTCAGTAAGAGACACCAATATCTTCTAATAAGAGACACCAACCTCCCAATCTCCTTAGTTACAAGTTACAAGACACCAACCTTCGAATGAACAATATAATATTTTATTTGAAATTTCTTCTTAGATCTGCCCTCATTCATTTTCATAGATATGCTCATTACTTCCATCAAAATCTGCTTTTAGAATTTTCAAAGATTCTTCATAAATTCTGCCATATAGCTTCCATGGATCTGTTCATATGTCTCATAATTCCGTTCATGTCTTCAAAATTTTGCACTTACATGCCTTTTATGGTTGCTCCTTATATTAATGATATTCAATGAATTACTTGCTTTCAAATGGACTCCACAATCTCTTTAAATATTTTCACCAAGGGGGGCGATTCATTAATCACCATGTCTTTTCCAAATGGATGCAACACAACATTTTATATGCACCTTTTCACTTTCAACTTGGTCCCTCCAATAGGGGTTGGCCCTTATATTTAATTATATGTATTTTATTTTCAAAAATTAAACCCCAAAATGGGACACACCACTTGTTGGCCTCTTCAAAAAAAATAAAAATGCAATTTTTATTTATTTAATAAGGGCACCAAGAGTCTAAGGGTTGGCCTTTAGCAACAATATAATTTATTTTATTTTCTTACACCTCCAATCTGCCATTAAAAAACCTCTCATCTCTTCGAATATCTTTGACATCAATAACAATTTACAACATGAACTTGTTGATGATGGAACCTGAAAAGTTAAAGAATTGTTTTTGCTCTATTCTTATTTCTCAAATAATTGCAGCGTGGATTGGATAAACTAGAAAATAGACTGGGTGGCATCACTTGCTTTGTTGGTGAATGGATACCAAGGTTCTTATTTAGACCAATAGATGGCATCACACTACAAATACATTGGATGTTAGATATTACAGGTTTAAAAGGCCAAGGTAACTAATGTGCAAGAACTGCCAGAACTGACCCAAACTTGACTTTTTAACTTCCCATAGTCACTCGCAGGAGAGTTGGCATAGTTTGGTCAAGCTGTTGAATATCCCTATTCTTCTGCTACAGTGTGTGTCCTCATTTGCCGAAGTACCCAGTTTGGTCTTTTGGCAAAATCTCAATTCCATTACGTATGAGTTTGTGGTCATCCTGGATGATCTACTTGGATAGACACGTTTTGGGATGTATATGTGATTAATTCTAACAGATATTTCCTAATTTGGATATATGTGACATACTTCGGGATATTTCCAACTTCTAAGTTTTTAATTATTTTCCAATAGTAAGAAAAACCAATATATTCCAACTTATACAAAACTTTTGAAAAAGGAACAAATATGAACGTCAAGCACTTCTCGTAGAAACCCCAATCGATGAAGCAATTCCATGCCATACGTCAAAAAATCTAAAGCAAATCTGGGGAGAAGCTGCCTCTAACTACCACACACAATAAGATACCAATACTGCCCAACCATGACCGAGAAAATATTACATATGATCGTGTTGATAGGGCAGTCCTGCTTTCTGAGTTGAGACGATCAGAGAGGAGCTGCTCCGTTTAGTTCCCAGCAGCTGACATGATACCGGTAGAGGGCATGCTAGAGTCTCCAGCGTTGTGCATATGGTTTGTTTTATGCCCACGAGCATTACAATGACTTTGAGTTATTATCTTCCACCTTTCAAAGACACATTGTTGACTCCCTTTCTTGATATTGGGTTTACCTCCGTCATTGGCACAAACAAACCAACCACTGTCATTGCACCATGTATCTTGAGCCCCTTTATCACCTATATTCTCAACGCCTACATCAGTAATCCATTCTCTAGAAGAGGCATTGTGTAACTAGTGGTTGGCTCCAACATCTTATTAAATGAGATCATCACGTGCTTCATAGCCATGCACAAATCTTGATAAAATTCTTCCAGTATTTTGTAATACACTTGAAGTGGCATTGTGTAACTACTTGTTGGCTCCAACACGAGATAACCATGTGCTTCATCGCCATGCACAAATCTTGATAAATTCTTCCTCTTGACACCTTTGCTTTCTAAAAAGATATGTCGGCTTGCCTTTTAACATATCTTTTACCCCTTCCATATCATTCACTTCAATAAAAAACAACTCCATTAAACTATCCTTTTATCTCTTCATTCTCAACATCTATTTTCAACTTATGCTTGAAATACTCTAGAATCACTGCCCTAAAAATGACCATTACTTGCCAAACCTTCCTCTTTTAATAATGTTTGTATTAATTTCAAACTGGCCCTTTTCTCATAGTTGAAAATCTTCTTTAAATAGTCGATCGAAGCCAAGCCTTTTCATAACATGCTCCTATTTGGTTGACCTCTTGCCATGGTAAGAAGAAAGCCCACATAGATCAACAACAGTAGCTTGATGCCGACTTCCATAGCCAATACAAAATAGCTAGCCATGTATACTAGAATTACACCACTAAAAACTTGCATGACACTACAGTATATTAATTCCAATGCATCTCTCAAAGACCCTACCAAGTATTGAACCGTGCGAGTTGCCTACAAATTCGTAACAAATCTTCCTCTAATTACAAACCCTTCTCCTTATAATGACATGCCACGTCATAATCTTCTTTAGTGAGAAATTTGAAGATATTTTTTTTTATTTCCATACTAGAACTTCTTCTAAGATAGCTTTCAACTTTCAATTAGGGCAATGATTTATCACAATGACAAAAATTGATTATGCCCTTTTGTATATATTTTTTTGATTTTTCTAGAAAACTTTTGAAAGATATTTCAACGATACAATTTTTTTTTTTATAATTTTTTTTTCAAAAAATGTTCAAAAATAAATGAAATATTTTATTTTCTAAAACCATACCACCTGCAATTATGACGATTGGGGGGGCGTACGACTTTTTGGGAAGATTTTTTTTGTCTCACTGAACAACTGCTCTGATTTGGATGAATTTACAATCGATCTTAAGGTTTTGGGCCCTTCTGGACATGTTGGTAGGGTCAGATTTGATCCAAAATGCTCCCAAATTGCAGATACCTTCTGGATCTGCAACCACTCTTCAACTTCAAACCTTCATAGATTTGACATCATATATCTAATTTGGACGAAACAAAAGGCAAAATCGACTTTCTCAAACCTTCTAGATGCAATGGTGAGCTTGGATTTGCACTAATAAAGCTCCGATTTGAACCTGCAATAAAGAGCCAAAAAATGGAACGCCCCAAATCTAGTATTTCTATCAAGCTTTTCTGATTCTCCAGATCATCATACGATGCAAGAGAAGAGCATACTCAACTTTTTAAGATTTACCATATTTTTTTAGAAAAAGACTATCCAATGACACCCAACCTACTCTGGTACTATGTTAGAATTGGCTATGGCTTCCAAGATCTTGAGGTCAAATAGAAAGCACAAGAGAGAGAATATGCATATGTAAATATGATTCAATAGATATTATGTTATGATTGTATAGAAACCCCTTGGTTATATAGCCAAGGTGAGATACAAAGATGTTATATCAAGATTATGACAAGTGTCTTAATCATATGACATGAGACAACTTATCACACTTACTTAGGTTCACATGTATTACAAGTCAAAAGATAAGATAACAAATAATGATAACTAACACCTTCTAGAAAGATTCCTAGGACCTAGGTAAACTTAACATGTGTAAATAAGTCCTCTAGTAATGAATTAACTAGGTACAAGACCTTATTTACTCCAAATTTTTTGATATGCTTTGGATCAAGTTCTTGACATGGGTCAATTTCAAAGGATGGGTTATTTGAAAATAATTCTTGAATGTCCTCCTTAAGCATGAGTATTGGTTTAAGATTCTTTTGATCTTCAAGTGAATTTGGATCAAGCGCTGAACTAAGGATTTTTTCGATATTTCTAAAACTTGGCAAAGGATTTTGATAATGCTTGGGGATAAATTCTTGAGATATGCCATCTTACTCATTAGATGATGTAGGGACATTGTCAATATGACCATTGGTATATAGATCTTGATCATTGTTTTCAAATTTTGAGGTTGAGACATTGCCACTGTTATCATAAGTAGTTAAACCTTGAATGTTGTCTTCAATAGCTATTTCTCCTTGATCAATTAAGTCTTGGATGATATATTTGAGTTTAAAAAAGTTTTATGCATCAATGAACTTTTACATTATGATATTCAATATAAGCATTATCATTGTACCCTAGGGTTTTGAAGATAGGTTCGTAATTACCTATTGATTTTGGAAGTGTGATAAGTTTACCATTGACTAATGTGTTTAACACCCCCTCAACTGACTCCCCTAAAGGAGTGTATTTATGTTTAGTAGTGTGGTTGGATTGTAAGGCTTGTTGTGGTGGAGATGATTGTTGTATTTGAGATGGAATTTCTTGTTGGTTTTGAGATTGATGATTTTGATGATGTTGTAGTTAATGATTTTGATGTGGATATTGCTGATTTGGGGGTTGATATTGTTGATGGATTTGATTTTGATTTTGGGTGATTTGATTTTGATGTTGTTGATTCACTTGATGTTGTGGAAATAGACTTTGTTGCTGATATGAATCGATGTTTTGATGATGTTGGAAGTGTTGTTGATGACATGTCGTGTTTTTATTTTGTTAAAGTGTGTTAACTATTTTCTCAAGTGAATTTAGAGCAATTTGATGTTGTAGATTTTTTCCTTGATGACAATTTTAAAACCCTTGATAAGAGTGATTTTGAAATGGATGAGGATTTTGATTGAAATCTGCCATGTGACAAGATGTGCTAAAACCTTGATTAGGGGAATCCATAGTTGATATATTATTGACATGTGTAGTATATGATGACCCCATGGGTGTATGGAGTGGAATTGGATTTGAGTAATAGATCAATGTCCCCATGGGTGATGTTTTAATTTGAGATTTTTTGTGGTAAAATGACATATGGAGGGGATGTGTGTAAACCTTTTGGTCAAAGTTTGTTGATGGTTTGCTATGGATTGTATGTTTGATTCTCAAGACCCTAGGATAGGAGTATGAGTGATTTTGTTGGATGTTTTGATATGACGCTTATCTTAGGACACAAGGTGTACAAGACTTGGACTGATATTTTTCTATGTTTTTAGAGGATATGTTGATAGTCTACTTGAACTAGCCTTGAGATTGCAAGCAAAGGTTGATGTTAATATCCTAGAAAATGAGAGCAAGAGGATAATCCAAGTTGTGTTTGATTTGTGTCTTAAAATTAGGTTAATGTTTTGATTTTCTAATGGATATGGAAAGATCCTGACATGATTTGGTGTAGGTCTAATTGTTTTTGTTTCAAAGGATGATGGATTAACTAGTTTGGACTAGAATTTAGGACAATAGTAGTTTTTGTTTAGGACAATAGCGGTAATTTTTAGGACAGTAGCACGGTAATTTTCAGGACGGTAGTGGTTTCCTTTTCAAAATGATTGCAACAATTTTAGTAAAAGTGGTCTCTGTTTCAAATCTGTGATTGGTAAACAAAGAGGACAATAGTGGTAATTTTAGCAATAGCAATGAAATCTTAGGACGACAATGATAATAATCTAGAACAAAGCAGTAGGAATATCAATAGTGACTTTGTTTTCAAATTTCCCAGTTTCTTGATGACAATTTGTTGGACAAGTTTGCAAGTTATTGACGCTTGTTTGATATGATTTGATGACAAGTGATGCATACAAAAGACAATTTGAGATTTAGTGATATATATTTGTAAATTATCAGTCAACACATCCTAAGGAATAAAAGATACGCTCTTCTTTGTAGGCTTACCTCACCCTCGAAGGGGATCTAATCGAATCTATAGAGGGAACAAATAGGATATATCAAGGAAATGTACCACCTTAATACTCCAAGAAAAAAGAGTCCATTTCCTTTATGATTTATGTCTCAACTATAGATCTGACGTGGTAAGTAACTTTTGGGAATGGTGCTATTCCCATGCACTAGTTTGAAGGATGTTTTGGAAAATTGGATAGGCTTCTAAAACAAGGTTCTTAGTGACAACTGTGAACACTGTGATGTATAGATCAAATGTAAGCCACTTAGGACTTTAGTTGTTCCTTCCCAACTCATTATGTTTGGATGAGGATGAGGCATAGTATGCTATTCACACCGAGATATAAGCTACTTTCTTTCAATTTCACAAAAATTATATAGCCTGCGAGTAAATGTGCTTTTAGAGTCACTTATATGAGTTCTCCATTGCGGGATGTATCTCATTAATAGGCCTTTATCCTAAAAATTGAGTGACCACAAAAGGTGCAAAAATCCCAAAGTGTTTCTCATCACCCAAGATCAACAAAAGACGCAAGGAGAGATTATACACACTCGACTTGCCAATCACAATGTACATGGTATACAATTCATAGAAATTTGAGTTAAGCCCAAAATTGAAGTGTGTAAAGATAACAATTCATTTTTTAGGTGCACCAACTTCAAAATGTTTATGATTTCAAGCAAGAAATGCCATTTTGCAATAAAAAAAGATTTGTTCAATTTTATGCACCAAATTGAATCATGAAGATTTGTCACCAAGTTTTCAATGCACCAAAGTAAACATTTCAAGTTGTGTAGCACCAATTGAAAATGTGTTCATTTTAATAGCACCAATTGAAAATGTGTTCATTTTAATTGAGTGACCACAAAAGGTGCAAAAATCCCAAAGTGTTTCTCATCACCCAAGATCAACAAAAGACGCAAGGAGAGATTATACACACTCAACTTGCCAATCACGATGTACATGGTATACAATTCATAGAAATTTTATTTAAGCCCAAAACTGAAGTGTGTAAAGATAACAATTCAATTTTTAGATGCACCAACTTCAAAATGTTTATGATTTCAAGCAAGAAATGCCATTTTGCAATAAAAAAAGATTTGTTCAATTTTATGCACCAAATTGAATCATGAAGATTTGTCACCAAGTTTTCAATGCACCAAAGTAAACATTTCAAGTTGTGTTGTTCATTTTTATTGCACCAATGGAAAATGGGTTCATTTTAATAGAACCAATTGAAAATGTGTTCATTTTAATAGCACCAATTGAAAATGTGTTCGTTTTAATAGCACCAAGATGAAAACATTCGATTTGTCTTGTTCATTTTTATTGCACCAAAATAAAATGTGGAATTTGTAGGTTCTTTTTAGGTACACCAAAATGAGATGTGAGATTTATAGGTTCAATTTTAGGAGCACCAAAATGAGATGTGAGATTTGTAGACCTTCAATTTTAGGAGCACCAAAACGAGATGTGAGATTTGTAGGTTCAATTTTAGGAGCACCAAGATGAAATGGTTTAACTAAAAATGCTTTGAAAATTGAAAGGCCTTAGACCATTCGTCAACTCTACAAGAAAAATATTAGTTGTTCACATGAAAACACGCTATAATGTTGCAAGGGCTGCACCAATGATGTTAGAAAATCTCACAAACACAACAAACAATCAGTAGTTAGGGTTAGACAATTGATTAAGAATCAAAACCCTACAACCTAAACCAAATTGCAATGTAAGTTAACTTTAGGTGCACTAATGGAAAATTTAACTATACAAAAATTGGAAACCCCCTACACCATTACAAAGAGCATGAAATTCTACCCCATTTAAAAAAAGCACTGAAAAATATTTTCGTATGAACAAGATATGACTATTTGAAGACATGACAACAATGAAACGTTTTTATAGTAGCAACCATTCTTTAGAATGACTGCGATCGTTCTCAGAATGACTATGATCATTCTCAGAATGATTGTGACCGTTCTTAGGACGGTTGCGGCCATTCTCAAGATGATAGCGTCCGTTCTCAAGATGACTGCGGTCGTTCTTTAGGATGTCTGCGACACACTTTTACAATAGCAATAGTTTTAAGGATGATAGTGGACATGTTCCTACATAGTAAGAAAACCCTGTTAAAACTTAAAAATTACAGAATGATAGTGACATGTTTTTACAATAGTGGTCACAACATAGGATGATAGCAGTTGGATTTAGGACGATAGTGGTCAAGTTTAGGATGACTGCGGTAAAATCGTAACTACAACCACATTCAGATTCTGGGACTTTTGCATGCCAAATAGCAATAATGTTTCCTGCAAAATACGTCAACATTTTGGAACCTGTAACTGTTCAAAAAACCTTATGAAAAAATTAGTGTTAAAGACCTAGGTCCCACCGGGTGTGCCAATTAATGTAAGGGGGAAATTAAGCATAAGGAAAATGACAATTAAATCAAATGAAAGAGATCAAAGCAAGATCAAATTCCAAGCATACTCATGAAATGAAGTTATAAAACAATAAAATCAATCAAGTAATATAATCATAAAGAGAACATAAATTGAATTCACAAATTACAACGTTACCATCCTATGTCGAAGTATAATTCATATTGACATGTTGAATTGCATTGGATCAATACAAAGCCTCCATTTTTGTTGCAAAAGATTCAAAAGGTGTGTTAATGGTGATCAAATATGTAAATGTGCTAAATGTGCTTCAATTTCTATTTTGGCATAACCTCTCCACAAATTCTCTAGATTCTTTGATCTTTTTTGAGAGGGAAGAAGATTGTTTTATAGATTTCAAGGTTTCAGATGAATGACCGATATTTGATAGGGAAAGATCATGATCAACGGTTTAGAACCGTTGAGAGGAAATAGATTGGTCAGTTAACTCCTCTGATTGATCCAATTAAGGATTTTAATTGGATAATGAATGTGATTAGATTGGAATGATCAGGGGGATTGAATAAATCAGATTGAGTGTTTAGTGGGGTTAAGAAAGTCAGTTTGAGTTAGGAAATATATGGGTTAGTTAGCCAAGTAGAGTGAGAAATCAATGTTCATGATTTACTCAATAAAAAACGGGTGAGGATAATTAATTAATTGAATAATTAATTAATATTAGAGATGAACGTGCAAATTTATTTTTGACTTTAAGAAATAGAGATATATTTGTTTGTTGACCATGTTGAATGCTTTTGAATAGTTGATTTAATTATTCAAGTTTAGGGAAGGAAAGTGGTTTAATTAAATTATTAATGATACCAATTTAATTGATTTAGACGAATAAGGTATATTAGTGACATAATTAAATAATTGATGTTTATTTAATCACTTAGGAGGAATAAAGTTAGATTAGGACATTTATTAAATAAATGAGATTTATTTAATTAGTCAAAAATGATGATTGAGGACAAGTTAATTAAATAATGTTAGATCATTTAATTAATTGACAAATATAATATATTATTTAATCATTTAGGGAAGAAGGGTGAAAGTTAGTTAAATAATGTTGTTCTCCAGTCAAGACAATTTAGGGTATCTACACTCATTAATTTACATTATTCTTAAATCCTTGACCGTTTGTTTCCTATAATATAGAAGACACAATATATTATCTAGTAAAATACATTCAACTAAAATTAAAGTTGATTCAATCTTATGACTGACTGATGATAGAAAAGTACCCAATTGAATCATTTGTTATTGAAAGTACATATTATTTACAAATAAAGATAGATAAAAGTGGTATCACATTTTATGAATATATGTTTAGACAAAATAATACATTATAACAATTAAGATGTAGTTGTTGTGTCTTATTACACACCCCATTTTTCTTTTTGACAAAAAACATGGACCCTTTTTTTTGCTTAGTTTTAGGTTTTGTCCCATGAGTCAATATTTCTTAACTATTCAATCAGATGAGTGAAGATGCTTACCTTTTATTACTTATGGTTACTAATCCTATTAAGTTTCATCATGTCTAAGTAGAATGCTCATTGTTACCTTAAGATCCTAGAAAAAGTCTCAAAATATCTTATGTTAGAATGAAGTTATGGGTTTTATACCCACTTTTAGATACATCTTACTTGTACCAAAAAGATCTTGACATCTATATTTTCCTATAAATTATGAAAATACTTAAAAAAATTTTGACAACAAGTTACCTCAAATTGATCTTGTCATCGTAAAGTTTTCCACAAACAAGATAAAATGATAAAAAAGCATTGAAAAGAGAAATTTGTAGAAATATGAATCCTGACCAAATTGGATCTAAGTCGCACTTTCATATACAATCATCTTGTTTCTTCCATTGAAGCATTGAATAACAAAAAAAAACTTGGTTTTTTGAAAATTTCACAAATAAAAGGATACTAGATGTGGATATTTTAAACATCCAATATGCATATCCATATCCTATTCCTAACTCCTCAAAAGTCACAAAGGAATTTGAGAAAGCTTCTCGCCTAAGAATTAATGATGTTCACTTACTACTTTTTAGAGTTACTTGTCGCATGAATTTTCATTAATCCAAAGGTATAAACCTAATGAGCTCTCTGTAACCTTAACGACTGATGAAGCCAAAAACCAACAAATTCATTAGCTAGTTTGGTGAAAGGAAAGCATTGCAGAGCGAGAAGAAGCTAGTGGGGTAGAGAGTAACTTGAGTAGTAATTTGTAAAGGTGTTCTAAGCGTTGCGTTATCAAAATTTTAAACCAAAATTTTAAGTAAATATTATGCCCTCAGTTGGTTATTAAATGAAAGAATCAAGGTCAAAATTTATAAAATCTTATTTTGATGTTTTAATTGATGTGTAAACTTGAATTTTATCTTGAAAATTGAGCTAGAATTGGGAAAGGTTGAAGAAATTAGTCATTATATGAAAACCCTAACACAAAAACATCACTATTATCAAAAATTAAATGATTGACTAAAACATGAAATTAGGGTAAAACGGTTAACAAAAAAACCTAGTTTTGGGAACGAAGCTTCAAAGTCATATATGGATTTTTAATAAATAAAAAAGCTTAATATAAGATGTTTAAAATGATGCCCTAGCAATAGATGTGAAACACCAAGTCAAAAGGGTCACATGAAACATCTAACATTTGAAAAATATCTTTGCCCAACTCAAATTCCCACAAGGACCTAAATGAGGAGTTTGTAGATTCTTCTAATCGATTTGGAAACTTAGAAACAATGCACCAAGTATACACTTCTGATTGCGTTCCCCATATGAAACTTAGAAAGCAACAAATGAAAATAAAATTGTGAAACCTTATTGTACTAGAGGACACTTTTAACATGATTACTAAATATCCTAATTTGGTAATAACCTCCACAACCCTTTTTGAAATCTTCAAATAAAAAAATATGCAAAATTTGACAAGACAACTAAAGGAAGAAAACTTAGACAACATTTCAAATACCCAAATCCACCTCTCATTTTCACATCCATATCAAAACCTAAGTGAACATTGATACTCACAATAATAACATAGATGCTTGAACCTTCTCAAAATTAAACTGGAAATTCTTGGATCCACATCCCATTCCCACAAAGTGTTTTGCATAGATAACTTAGAGAAAAAAAATTAGATGCATGATAATGATTTTTGCACTTTCCTAAAAAGATTAAGCTTTTTGAAATTGTAGAAATTTTTAGGATGGGTAGACATTTTAATGCAACACTAAAACATTCATATTTGGTAGTAATCCCCACAATTATTTAAACTTGTCAAATATATAGGTTATGCATAATTCTACTAGATAGCAAAATAGCATAAAGGCTTGATAGTGTAGGTTGTAGATATAGATCCAGACCAATTCTTGGTTAGCTTAATTCAAGTTATAAATTCATTGAATAACATGTGAATGCAAAAATCACTTTAACAGGAGGATATGTTTTAAGGCATTGAATGTCCTAACATCTAGAACTTTCCTACAAACTGTCATAACAAGGGATTTTTGGAAATGAATAATAGAAGATGATTCATGGTGATAGGTTTTTCTTTCCACGCTTTTTAGATGTTGATGTTTTGTGTTAAATGAATGAATTAAAAAATTGAAGGGATTAACATCCTCTTCAAAGATCCATTCAACATGGGACAATACAACACATACAAACATTGGACATGCGAGTATGGATGCTTTTAGAGAAAAAATGATTAGTGGTGATGCAAATAGTAGAGCCTAGAAGATGGTAAACAATGAATTTTGATTAGGTTGTTGATTTCTCCACTTCTCTACAATGCCCTAAATTGATAATGGAATGTGCTAAAAACTATGATTGAGGAAGAAGGATGGTGATTTCAAATGGAAGGGTTTTAGAAAAATATTCTCTAGATGCTGTCATAGAGGCCTTCCAAATGCCTTTCTATGAGAATGTTTTGGTAATAAAGATAAATGATGCTAAGGACCATTACAATGAGGATTTTAAGAAGTACTTAAGGTGTATGAAGTAAAATTTGATGGAATACCCATGAGCAACAATATCTAAAGTACCTAAGACATTATTAAGAAGCGATTTTCAAGAATAGACAAGGGACATGTTCACCCTATTGAGAAATGTGATGTGATTACCCAGTGCATCTACTTTTTTATACAAGATGTATTCATATATCACTACCGCCATGTAAGAACAAGGAAAAATCCATTTGAAAAGTCTTATCAGTGGTGACTTCTAGGAGAAATTAATTGATCTAGAAGAAATAAGAATATTTTAAAGGACATCTTATCTAGTATATTCACAAACAAGAAGAGAAACATTTCTAGGTTAGGATAGAAAAGGAAACATAGGCATGGAACTAGGATAGGTTGCCATATATGATTATTACCCTAAATTAGAGCATAAGAAATATTTGATTCATTATAAGAGAGTAAATTATGATTTTTCAATGTGGATAGTGAGGATGTTAGAAAGAAATAGAAGAAAAAGGTTATCCTTGAATGTTACTAAAATAGTGAGGAAGTATGGTAACTAATTTATCTAGTTTCCTAGATTTTCTTATATTAGAGTTAAAGGAATTTTAGGAGCATCTTATAGATCTCCAAAATACTTGATTGAAAAAATAATTTTGTTAGAACTAACAAGACAACTATCTGAAACTTGAAAACTATTACGAGAAAAATAAAGAGCTAGGGTGTAGTTCCCAATAATTATTGGAGTTAATGCATGTTCTTCACTACCATGTGCAAAAGATTTAGATACAAAACTTCAATTGCATAACTTTAAAACTTATTTAAAAATTGTCACTTTAAAATTAAATATATTCCCCACTTGAAAGACTTTTGCGCATATTGTTTTGATGAACACAAAGTAATAAAGATAATTTATTATAGATTAATGATATCAAATATATATTTTAAGACTAGCATAGTTAGATTGAAATATTTTTTAAGACGAACATAGTTAGATTGACTAAGTATCTGATGACAAAATAAGCCTTCATGAAGCTTATAATAGAGAAAATATTTTCAATGCTCCTATTCTTGTGCCAAATTGGTCTAAACTAGTAATAGTACCTTTGAATGAATTAATGAAGAATGTCCCGAGAAACAATGCAACATAGTTGAAAAGGAAGGTGGATCAATTGAAGTCAAAACGAGTCACAATCACATATAGTAAAGATTCAAAAAAGAAGAAGAAAATAGATAAGGTTGAAGATAGTTCTACACAACTAGAGGTAGACACTTCAAAGAAAGAATCCCAACGATTTCTTAAGCCAAATAGAATAAAGAAAACCATTGAAATCAGAGAGACTCATGTTGTGTATAAGAGAAAGAAGGTAGAGGCTATGAAATAGGAAGAGGACTAAGAAGTTCTATTGAAAATTATAAAGAATAAGGTTCAATAACATGTTGCACCAAGTGGTCCTATTGACTCAAGTGTTGTATCTACCTCTTCATCTTCCCCATTCATTTCTATCCCTCCTTTTTTAGCTATGTAAATAAATCTAGTTACACCATCAAATCCTACCATTAGAAAACCTTCTCAAGAAAATATCTAGAAGGATCAAGTAGATTTACTCTCTCCTATTGCTTCACTAATTAAGAATATACCCATTATTTTTCCACACTCCATATCTAATGTGAATATAATAATGAAATAATGGAACACCAAGGGGAGATTAATAGCTAAGTACAAATAGAACCAGTAATAGAATGTAAGAAAAAATAAGTAGCTTCTAGGCTAAAATGTATCCAAGTGCCCCATGTTGAAGAACAAAATCAAGTAGGGAGTCAACAAGAAGATGAAACACTAATTGATGATTCAACATTATTGTTTGAGGCTCAAGTAACATGATTGATGAAATGAGAAAAGAGGATGATACAATTATGCTGACTCAACAATTGTTGATGATCCTAATGAGGATTTAGATCTGGAAGAAATTAAAATAAATGTCTCCACTCAAGATACTTCCAACATCTAGGCATAATTTCTTATGGAACCATTGATCCAAGTATACAATAATGTACAAAATGATCAAGTGCAAGTGGGTGTAGTACACGAAGAAATCCCCCTAGAAAAAAATAGTTGTGCAAGAAGTTTCACATGATTTTTGATTTGTAATTACATACATGCTTGACCCCTCTATTGAGTAAGGACAAAATATTGAAGAATAAATACAAGTTGACAAGGTAATAGAGGAGCCAAAAGTGGAATCAATATCAAGAAAAAATGCAATATATGCAAATAGGTATTTAGGTTCCAATAGATGCAATAGTACAAGCATCCCCATTTGATCATCAAATAGACTCTCCAAATGTTAGGCAACAAGTATAGCTAGAGAAACAAATAGTTGCCTCTTCATCTTCAATACATGTATAGTTAGATGTAAATATACAAAGGAGAAGGCCAAAAGTAAGCAATACTATTGTTGACCTCTAGAGTATACTTAGAAAAATAAATACTCCAAAACCAAAGAAGGCAAAACTTGTATCTTTAATAACAAGGGATGCTTAAATAGGATCTCGAGTTGATGAGATAACTACACCAATGGTAGATAAGGATTATAGGTAGTTGGGACTTGAAGACTATCAAGTAACAAGGATTGATTTGGGTGAGCTTATGAGAGACCAAGAGATAACTATGTAGTAGTTAATATCTATAGTTGTATCTAGGATCCAAAAGGGTAAGAAAACCACACAAGAACTTAAAATAATAAATTATCGAGCTACAAGCAATATCAAGAATATTATTGCTCTATTGCATGCAGTGGATGGTACTATTTCTAATCCTATCCTTATCTCATAGAAATAAACATCTTACTTAGACAAAATGAAATATTTATGTAAAGTGACTAAATAATGGATCAATGAGCTTGCTAAACAAGGGGTACATGTTGGAAAGACGATTGTCGTTACACCAAAAGATCAACCTGTTAATGCCCGAGACAACCACTAGAGTTAATGAATCCATGGGAGGCGGTTAAGCCATGTCATGACCCCAAGTATTGTGTTGCGCAAAATAAGTAGACCAAGGGAACACATCTTGAAACAATCCCCCCCAATACAAGCGAGGGGTTCAAACCCATGACCTAGGCTTTGATACTAATTGTTGGAAAGATGATTTTTGTTGCACCAAAATATCGACCTAATAATGTCCGATACAATTGCCAGAGTTAATGATTCTACGAGAGGCGATTAAGCCATGTCACAAACCCAAGTGCTGTGCTACACAACAAAAGGAGACCAAGGGCACACACCTTGCAATAGTACAAATAATTGAAAAAGCCTTTATTATTTGGATTTCAAAAGCTTATAGGAAAAAAATGATAAATTAAGGAGTACGATAAGGAATAAGAGGAGTAGAATGAACAAGATATTGTGAGAAAAATGAATATAGAGAAGATGAATGACCAAATATTGATAAAATATAACATCTTGGATGTCCTCAAAAGTTTTACAAAAAATTGGGCTAGGGTAGTGAATTAGAAAATGAAGGTAAATCAAGTAATGAAAATTTTCTAATAGAGACAAGATCGAAATGAGATAAAATTTCCTAGGTTCTTAACTATATAAGCCTTGGATGACTAGTTACTATTGAAAAACTAATCTTGATAGATAAAACAATTCCACATATAAGAAAATGGATTGAAAAATTAAAGTGGGATGAGTATCTAGTAAAAGAATGCATGATCTAAAAATGATAGAAAAAAGAGAGGCAACAATAGAATTTAAATTCAAGGAGCTAACAATAATTGATAAATTAAGAGGCTTGAGTATTAATACAAATGATGTTATGGATGAAGAGGTGACACAAGTTAAATTCAAGCAAATCATTATTAATACACTAGATAATAAGGTCAATTTTTTTGATGAATATGTCATGACTAAGGCTATGGAGGATAATGATTTTAATGGATAACTATGAAATGAAGGAACATGTAACGCCTCGCCACGCAACCCTAGAGGAAGTTGCATTTAACTACTTAAACGAAATATATTTTTTTTAAAAAGTATAATTAATAAGCAAGTTCGCTAACTAATGCCAACAACCTCTAAGGCTACGAGACAGAGGTTATATAGAACCTAAACAAAAAACAGGATTTAAACCATGTCATTTAATTACTAAATAAATTAAGCACATACATTCCAATAAGATAATTACATCAAGCATAAGAGATAATCATTAATTTCATTAATCCATAATTAACAATAAGATTACAACTCTCATTCCACGAATGAGGTAAGTCCAATAAACATAATTACAATTACAACTTTCCACCTCGATAACAACTGAGGGGTAAAATAATACAGGATCAATTGAAATGAAATAACACATGAACTGATACTAAAACCAACGAGCTCTCTAACTGGGTGTCTTGTCCACACGAACATGAAGAAAGAACCCAATGGATTTAGGTGCACGCCCCGCCATGCAACCCTAGAGGAAGTTGCATTTAACTACTTAAATGAAATAATATTTTTTTTAAAAGTATAATTAATAAGCAAGTTCGCTAACTAATGCCAACAACCTCTAAGGTTACGAGACGGAGGTTATATAGAACCTAAACAAAAAACATGATTTAAACCATGTCATTTAATTACTAAATAAATTAAGCACATACATTCCAATAAGATAATTACATCAAGCATAAGAGATAATCATCAATTTCATTAATCCATAATTAACAATAAGATTACAACTCTCATTCCCCGAATGAGGTAAGTCTAATAAACATAATTACAATTACAACTTTCCACCTCGATAACAACTGAGGGGTAAAATAATACAGGATCAACTGAAATGAAATAACACATGAACTGATACTGAAACCAACAAGCTCTCTAATTGGGTGTCTTGTCCACATGAACATGAAGAAAGAACCCAACGGATTTAGGTGCACGCCCCGCCACGCAACCCTAGAGGAAGTTGCATTTAACTACTTAAATGGAATAATTTTTTTTTTTAAAAGTATAATTAATAAGCAAGTTCGCTAACTAATGCCAACAACCTCTAAGGTTACGAGACAGAGGTTATATAGAACCTAAACAAAAAACATGATTTAAACCATGTCATTTAATTATTAAATAAATTAAGCACATACATTCCAATAAGATAATTACATCAAGCATAAGAGATAATCATCAATTTCATTAATCCATAATTAACAATAAGATTACAACTCTCATTCCCCGAATGAGGTAAGTCCAATAAACATAATTATAATTACAACTTTCCACCTCGATAACAACAGAGGGGTAAAATAATACAAGATCAACTGAAATGAAATAACACATGAACTAATATTGAAACCAACGAGCTCTCCAACTGGGTGTCTCGTCCACATGAACATGAAGAAAGAACCCAACAGATTTAGGTGCACACCACCCAACCAAGTGGAACCCAAAGGCCCACCCCCCATGCTAGGAGATAGTAACCAGGAATCCTAGTAAAGACAATCTACCTCTAGACACAGGCTAACATAAACTGAACCAAACTGAAACAACCAAACAAATGAACCTCACAAGTACATCCCAAGGTACAACTCAAGAACATCATAAGTACAACAAAATTACAACTCACGAGCATCACGAGTAACACACAGGGACAACTCTACATGGTCACATTGCTTCCAGAAATGAAGCAGAAAAAGTATGTTAAAGGAACCATACACAACAATAATCGAACACCAACCATGGTCACATCAGGTATGTTTCAGAAACCATACCCACAATAAACAAGAACCAACTATTGTCTTAGATAGAGTGTCATCACACAGCTCGTCATGGGTTATCCTTGGGAATCTTCATAGGCTCCGGCCCCCACAAGAAAAGGTTATCCTAGTGACCTTTATCGAATCCTGATCCCCACACTCACTCATGCAGAGCCAAATACCTTTCATACAGACAAGATAGATGACCTTGCCATTCCAAGCCTTCCCATCTCATCCCAAGCCTAACCGAGCACTTGGGTCTATGAGTGAGGCATTAAAATATTGATTAGTGTGAGGTTAGTCATAAGCTTCTAAGAATTGTTTTAGTTATCACTTGATTAAATAACTTACAATGAGTTATCCTGGAACCACTTCGTGTGCTGGCCCCTGTTACAAGCCACTCTTCTACTTGACAATGACATACCAAACAAACATCTATGGTACAAGGTTCAACATACAAGCTAACACGTCTACTCCTTTCTCATGAGGCGTCAAAGATAAAACCATCTCCAAACATTGGAGATTACAACAATAACAAAATGACTCCTGACCGCTCCTGACAAGGAGGCGTACACTACAAACGACAACCACATAACTAAAAATCCCATTTGGAAGGCTTACGAACAAAACACACCTTTAACCCACTTCCCTAACCCTGAGCATGAAAGACATATTCACTGAAGGCAAATAAAATAATTACTTTTGGATATTTTAAATCCATTTTCCACATAATCATTCCATAATTTATTGCATTAAATACATTGAATTAAAATACGTCTTTCCCAGACCAGGGAGGAATTAAAACTCAATATATCATTCCCTACATGTCATTAAATAATAATAAGATATTCGGTTATTTCTACTAATCAAAATACGTTGAAAGTAAATATAACTTCGTCTTTTCCCTATAACCATTTAATTATAATTAATCTTGTCTTAAAGCATAATGATTTAAAACAAAGCCACTTCTTTCCAAAAAGAATAATATTTTAAATTAAAACCAATGATTTAGTTAATATTACCACGTTTTCATTTCTTCAATTTAACTTAATTCATGCCTTGAATAAAAATAATATTATCTTAATATAAATTACACATAGTATATATATATATAGTAAGGTTTTTAAAACTATAAAACATAATCTTTTTGTATTATATTAGGCAACTTATTTATCAAAGTATAATTAATATTTTAATATTTATAAAATTATAATATTAAAATATTAATTATATTCTAATATTATAAAATTATTATAAACATTAAAATATTAATTATATTCTAATATTATAAAATTATTATAAACATTATTATATTTTAATTTCTTATGCCCCATCGCGCGAGTTACGAGGCGGTGGAATAGGGTTTCCCTGGCCGCGAATTTGTTTGGACAGAGGCGGCGGAATAAACCAGGCGGGCGGAGATTTTTTTGGTGGGGCGGAGGGTTTAAAGGATGGGGCAGGGAGGTGCGGTGCCACCGGGTGGAAGGAGGCGCGGCGGAGCCAGCGCGAGGAGGAAGCAGGGCATGGTGGAGGTGCTGCCGCGGGTAGCAGACGGAGTAGGTGCCTTCACTGGGCTCGAGCGGAGTTGTGGCTGAACCAGTCAGCGGCGGCAACGCCGACCCCGCGAGGAGGCAGTGACAAGCACAACCACCGAAGGCAATGGGGGTGGGCGTGGATGGTGCGGCTCCCCACAACACCTCCCAAGGGGGCGGCTGTGGGTCGAGCCCCAGCTGCCCTAACCCCAAAACAAAACAACCATTTTTCTTTTTTTTTTAATATTAATATTTTTTTTTAAAAACCCACAGACTTGCGGATTTTAGAAGTCCACGCCCTTAACTAGGGCATAACAAAATTTATTTTAACAGCAAAACCTCCAGCCCAAAAGGTAAAATTAAAAAAATATAATCTTTACATATATATATTTTTTAAAAGGAATTTGCAATTTTAATGAAGCATAAAATTGAATAAAACAAACACTTCCATAATAACCAAGAAAAAATCCAAATATCTCTACAACCACCATCATAAATTTCTGAAAACAGAGAAAAAGAAATATCTCATTTTTCAACTCTCTGAATTCAAACTTTTCTAAAATTGAAATTTAAATCATTTTTCTAATTTTTCAATTCCAAATTTCTCAATTTGACTTTCATGAAACTTCTTTATTTTCAGATTTAACATAAATAAATTCACTTCTTTCAACATCAAAAATTTAATTAATTAATAAATAGATTTAATCAATGATTAAATTATTTATTAATTAAATTAAATTAAATTAAAATAAAATAAATTATATTTCAACCTAATTCCAGATTACATTACTCAACAACTTAAATACCTTAAGCCATTTAACTACCCCTTTTTAACTTGCAATTAAATAATGAAGAGAGGGTACAAAATCCAAAGCAACACAACCCGACAAACAATTGACAACATACAAGGACTAGGGTGACGACCTGGCACGAAAACCTAGCTACTATCTCCCAATCGAATACCGTTGGGTATTGAACACGCTCCAACCTGTGAAACCAAGTGAAGTCGATGTCCTGTACCTGTCAACCTGTAAATCAAGTAAACAACAACATATAATTGATAAATTAAGAGGCTTGAGTATTAATACAAATGATTTTATGGATGAAGAGGTGATACAAGTTAAATTCAAGCAAATCATTAGTAATACACTAGATAATAAGGTCAATTTTTTTGATGAATATGTCATGACTAAGGCTATGGAGGATAATGATTCTAATGGATAACTATGAAATGAAGGAACAAATAAGAAATGTAGAATATAGAAAGATTTTTTCCAACTACAAGACCTATATGTTTAGGTAGAAGTTTATGCGTGAGCAAGATCAAATTGAAATGCACAAGGAATTAATATTGTATGGAGATTACTAAAGGGGAGAAGCAATAAATGACAAATAAATAATAAGCAAAACTGATAGAGAAGATGAGAAGAAAACCTTGTGAGCTATCAAATGAGAATTTTTGTGTTCTTTTGTAGAGTTTTATGTCCAATTAGATTTTGGTCAAGAAGTCAATCAAATATGCTGCTAAGGAGACTTTTCTTGTATTTTGAGTCTAGACTGTTCATTTTGTGATAAATATAGATTGTTAAATTGTAATGGACTTTGGTGCCTTGTTTCTATAAAAGGGCCATCAATAATATTGGAAATTATTGATACTTGTAGAGTAGATAATAAAGAATTGTTATTATCTTGCTTCCATCATGTTTACCTTTTGTATAGACCAGTGAATGTTTTTAGGTATACTTGTGAATTTGTAATTGTAATATCAATCAAGTCATCTATTTTGTATCACAAGTGACGTGTAAAAAAATCAATTTTATGAAATATTATGCCATATCCCCATTTTCTAGGTATGACATAATCTCTTTCATGATTTTGAATTTCCCTTTGAAGTTAGCATTGTCTATATGTAATTATGATTGATTTTGGTGAAGTATAGACTAGTTATGATGTTTAATTATAATTCACATGTATATTTATGTTATTTTCTTGAAATTAGTTCTTAATTCCTTTTCTATCTTTCATTTATTTTTTCTTTTCTTTAGTTGTGCATTGTTTATGGTGGTATTAGCACAACCAACTTTAATTAGAACAATATAAACTTTACTTCTCTTGAAAAGATAAGATATCAACTCCAAGGTTCCTTTTCATCTAGGTCTTGACTATGTTGGAAAAGCTAAGTGGTCTATGTGATTTGTTTACAAGGGGTCTTTGTTGGTATAATCTGTGTGTAGTGATTTTATGATTTTAAATGAAAGAAAATGCAATGCAAAGCCTGACAAAGCACAAAATCAAGCAACAATCAAGATTAGGGCTAAAAAGCTCATACCTTCTCCAAATTTGATGAAATCAGAGTATATCAACGAGCTTGATGAGTAGATTGCCTCGGTGATGATGGTTTTGATATGTGCTCAATACAATTTTGGGATCATAACAATATGTGATTTCTCAAAAGATGTGTGATGAAAAAATGACTGTATTTTAGTGTTTTGAGAGGGAATTTATAGAATGGAGGGCTAGGATTGTGGGGATGACAAGTGGTGCCATGGGGTAAGAAAGGGGGAGAATTGACCTCTCAAGGCCGAAGATGGTGACAAGTTCCACCATGTGAGGCCTTGAGAGAAGGATTGGTACTTTGCAAGTACCTTGGGGGATGGATACACTCTCCCTCATAAAGGGATTTCTTGTCCAATCTTTCATAATGATTAGAAAGGAAGAATAAAAAGGAATTTTAAATTATTTTTATTTACTTTTGGAGAGGTAACCCATGTGGGGCTACTTCTCCAAAAAGAGAATGCATTTAAAGTGGATGGGACAAGGTGGGAAGCCATATATGACAAGTGATTATCCCTTTCTTAATCAAGGGATTAAGAATGTGCAAGTAGTTAGGAGGTGATTAGGTGGGAGATTAGGCTAATGAAAATGATTAGAAAGAAAGTTGCAAAAGTTGGAGGATGTGACAAGGAGAGAGAAAAGGGGAAGAATTAAATATTTAGTTTAATTCTTGTGGGAGGATAAATGATTAAATTAAATAAACATGAGTATTTATTTAATTTAAAGAAGAAAGGATAAAAGGTCAAGTATTTAATTAATTAATTAAATACCTTAGGGATTTAGAAGTCCTTAGGGAAATGAAAAATATTAATTAAATAAATGCAATATTATTTAATTAATATGACTAGGGAGGAATTTGGATGAAATAAGGATAAATTTGACCAAATGTGAGTGGTCAAATTTACGTGTTGACATTTTTCTCCTCTTTGAAATAATGTTAGAATAATGATGTTTTGAAGAAAATTAAAATATAGTTGACTCGATAGAAGAAATAAATGGAAAGATGCCCTAGCATGGAGGGAAAAGATGATGTAGAATAAAAAATGATATAATGGGAATGATTCCCCTTTGAGAGAGTGGATGGGAAAAAGGGGCCTGAGTGACCTCTCAAAAATGGAAAAGGAGGATAGCAGCAGATCCGTGATGAAAAATGAGGAAGAACAATAGAGGAATAGAGGAAAATGGAGCTACAGGGAGGAAATGAGAGTGAAAAGAAGAAATGATGATTTACTATAAATAGGGATTAGGGGATAATCACTATTCATTTGACTGCTGATCATCTGAGATATTATAGCGAGAATAGAGAGAAAAATGACACATGGGAGGAGAATTCCACATCAATTCAACGTGGTGAGGGAATGAGTACATATAGGAGAGCGTGGCATCCAGGTAAGACCTCTAACTTTTTTTCTTATGATTAATTTATTAGAATTTATGATAGATCAAAATGGTCAGTTGAGTAGATCAACCCATCACGATAGGTTGGATCTGACCAAGAAGAGCAAATATAGATTCATTCGGGATGGGCGGATCTGCAAGCACTTAGGAAAATGCATCGAAAGGCAGTTTCATTAGAGAAGGGGTGGATTTTCTAGGAATGGGTGGATTTTCTAGAGAAGGGGGATCTGCCATAGGGTGAATCCACATTGGATGGGAAGATACACCTAGCATAGGCGGATTTGTGAAAGGAGAGGCGAATCTGCCAAAAGACAGATCCACTGGAAGGGCAGATGTGGAATTTTAATGATTCAAATTTAACTTGCAATTGTCGGCTTTTAGAATGTAATTTTCAGGAAATTAGATAAACACTTATAAATACATAGTATTTTTATCATTTTAAATCCATCTAGCATTAAGAAAAACTTCAAGAGAAAATATCATTGTCAAGAGCATTCAAGACCAGATTTATTAGTATTTTATTACAACAATCAAGATCCTAACATCATGTCCAAGTTTATGTGTATTCATGTCATCTTGTGAAGGCTAATATGCATTGTTGATCCTAAAGCATCCAAGCATTTCAATTATCCAAATAAATCAAACAAAGATAGATCAAATTCCTTTGGAGAGATGTGTTTGACTCCAGTCCTCTAAGAGAAGCCATTGAAGGGTGGTGAGTTGCATCAAGTATTGTTCACTCATTATGTCCTTCCTTTTTCATTATCTTTCTATCAAGGTTTAATTACCAAACTGGGGTTTGACTAAGGTAAACCCCCATACAAATAAACAAAACAATATTTTCCTCTGTGTATGTATAAATTACAGGTTGAAGAAGATTTGAAGAGATCTTGAAGGAGTAATTTTGCATTGTTGCACAAGTTTTCATCATTATTTTTAAACCACAAAAACTAAGTTGCAAAATTTATTTTCGTCACTTTGACAGTGGAACTTGTGTCAAACATAAGCTCAGATCTTGTACCAGAGGACCCAAAAAGTTGTTTTGGATCCCTATACAAAGACCCATTCACCCTTGGGCGAATGAGTCCTTTTAGGCACATAAAAATCAATTTATGAGAAAGTTTACTGTCCTCTGCATTTCCTAGATCCACTGGTAAACTGCTGTTTCTGTCTACCAGTTTTTAGGATCTTGCATTTTTAATACTAGGGCATATAGGATCATTAAGTTAACCATTCTAAAAAATTTCCAAATCCAATTCTGCCCCTGAATAGATGTACATCCAAGTTTGATTGGCTCATCTTCAGGGCTACAAGTCAATTATTTCACCTTGTGATCTACATCTCAATGAAAGTTAGGAAAATGCACCATTGAATCCTAGGTTCTTTGCATTAAGGGCCTAGGATCACCTTTTTCTATGTTTTATTTTGGTGAACCCAACATTCTTACACTATAATTTTTTAAAATTGGAAGTCCTTCAAACCCTAGGTTTAGATTTGCATTGCATTATTTTGTATTTCTCATTTAGGGTTTCATTTTTTGCAGTCTAAAATCATCAAAAATTCAAAACAAATTGCATTCATCTTGTATCATAGCTTGCATTATAATTTTTTTTAGTCATATTTAGATCAGATTTAAATTTTATTTTCATTCATTAAGTGGCTAAAAATCTGAAATTGTTACTTGCATTTAGATTGCATCTTTCATTTAAGTCAAAAAAGTGAAAAAATCACATTGTTGTGTTTCAAGTCTGCATAAAATCTTCTTTTTTAGAATTTTGCATCTTAGAACTAGTGAATTATTACATTTCAGATCTCAAATTATATTCAAAATTTGTAAACACATTTTCACCTTTGTTTCACACTTGCATTTTAAATTACATTGTCCTAAATTGAGCAAAATATGGAAAAAATAGTCATCGTTTAACATGTTTTCTACTAGAGAAAGAAACATCAAACAGTAACATAGAACTTCATATTTTCAATTTTTTAAACCCTATACAAAGACCCATTTTCCCTTGAGTGAACCTGTCCTTATATAGGTGTCTCATTCAACTTCTGCACAACCTTTTGTCTCTGTATTATCAGTCCATTTCTGCCTACAATTGTTTGATTTGAAATTCTAGAAAACTGTTATTGTATGTGTAAGAAAAGTATCATTTTCTTGATTTGTTGTAAATTTGAAAAAAAATATTGCATTTTAGATTAGTAGGACAATTTTTTACATCAAGTCCTCATTGTAAAAATCTCTTGTTATCATAATTTATGTTCTATTTTCAAATCTTGTTGAGCACTTTAAGAAATTTTTGTTACAAGCATACAAATATGAAGTTATTTCCCCTCTTTTCTTGTTTTTCATTGATCCCTCTCCCTCTATCTCTCCTATGTGTGAGGATAGCTTTGTGAAAGAGAATACAATCCTTGAAAAATATGATAATCATGTTTATGCTTCTCTCGATATCTTGCCTAAAGGTGCCTTGGTGTTAGAAGATCTAATTATTGAGCATCATGAGTATCTTGTTTGTTTCTCTCCTGCTACCTCTCCTACTTGGGAGAATATTGTTGGAAAAAGGGAGGAAATCATTGATAAGCAAGAAAGTCATAGTTGTTCTTCTCTCGATACCTCCCCTACTTGTGATGAACTTATCTTAGAAAACCCAACCATTGACCGCCATGAGAATCTTATTTTGGAAGATATTATGTTGCAAGAGGAAGATATCATTGATATATTTCTTTAAAATGATAGTAATGTGGCTTGCTTAGATGAAGATGCTAAGGTGACATTAGATCCCCCTTGATAGAAGATAATAAAAAATAAGTCAAATCCATTGAGGTTATGAACACACAATTGACCATTAGATCTCCTTTGATTATTGGACCTCCAAAAAATCCTTTTGGACCTGCCAAGAGTCCTCTAATAATTGGGCCACCTAAGATTCGTTTTGAACCTCTTAAGAGTCCTTTAGATATTGGACATCCTGAACCTCATGGCCATATCCTAGGTTTTGCAAAACAACTTACTAGTAATCATATGTCACAATAATCAAGTTATCATACCATATCTCACACATATAAAACTAGGAATAATGTAAAACCAAGATAAAATCCAACATCTCTTCCATTGCCTCAACCATAACTCCCACCCACACCTAATATCCAACAATGTAGTGGTAAATAATATGATCTTGTTGAACAACTTCACAAAACTCCCGCTAAGATATCCTTGTGGGATTTGATTCAAGCATCACCTCTTTACCATGACATTCTCCAAAATATTTTGAAAAAAGTTGCTATCCCTCCTAGTGCTCAACCAAATGATGTGGAAGCTTTGATTAAGAATATGAATTCACCTAATGTAGATATTGTCTTTCATCAAATTTAACTACCTCCATTGGAAACATAAAAACAAAATGATGCCTTGATGATATAGATTAGTATTAACAAGATTGGAATTAGGTGTACCCTTGTTGACAATGGTTTGACACTCAATGTTTGTAGTGTGCAAATTTTGGATAAAATTGGCGTAGATAAGATAAAAATACAACCAGTTGAGTTGTCTATTTGTGGTTTTAATAATGTGGAAAAACAACCACTTGGTGTGATAACATTACCTATTAAAGCTGGTAGGGTAACATTACAAACTCCTATCCATGTCATGCCCCGTGATCTTTCATATAATCTTCTCCTAGGTAGAACATGGATTCATGCAATGAATGACGTGCCTTCAACGCTTCATGGTCTAATGGAATACACTTACAAAAAAAAGGTCTACATGATAAAAGTTGATCCTAAATCTGAGAATTATCCACAAATTAAAATAGGAATGAAAAATACTCTTAGAACATTGACACCAACTACGGGTGATCCCACAATAGTGGTTTGCACTTTTTGGCCAAACTTGACATTGACCTGATTTTTTTTAATTAAATCTTCACTTTTGGGCACCTATAGCTGCTAAACCATGAGGAATTTGAAGATGATGCAAACTAGTGATTTGTAAAATTTTTTCCATAGATTCTAAATATATATTTTTAATTTTTTTTGGAATTAGATTGCATTTCTTTTTCCACCTCCTTCAAAAACTAGTTTTTAACAGTAAACACCATTTTAAAGAGTGACGTTCACCGTAAACAACATAAATTTTCTTCTATGAAGGATATATATATATTTTAAATTTAGATTTATAACTTGATATATAGCACATTCATTTAGTTTCATAGTGTTTTATTGAATATTTTTTTCTTAATTAAGTTTTTAAGTCAAACCAATTACAATTTAGACATAGGCGGATTGTATACAACATGAATTTTTTTTATGTATCAAAATTCAATTTTATTTTTGTTTTTGGATAAGGACATAAATACCTAGCATGAAAATATTTTTCATAATTTCTTTTTGATAATCTACTATTTTTGAACACGTGTAGAACAAAGAACTTGATTTTCAGTGAAAAACCTACATGCACATAAATAAAAAATAAATATAATAATCAAATTAAATATAGTTAAAATTATACTTTTTGGGAAGCTTATAATAAGGACTACATAATTTTTTTTTTAAATGAATTAATTTGATCCCCCAAGAGGTACATCAAAAGTGGTTTTTTATCATCATTTTGATAGGTGTAAAGGAGACTCCGTTATAGGTATGGTTTAAAACTAGCGGTAATCTATCCAAGGGGGTTTGATCTAAGGTGGTTTGATCAAACCCCCTTCAATTGGAATCCTTTAAATGAAACTTTTCAGGGCTTAAATCATTATATTTTTAAAAATATTTGATTTCAACAAAAAATAGGATGTCCCAAAAAGTGTAAACCACTATTGTGGGATCACCCCTACAAAAGTGGAACCTTTACAATTTGAGGATAAGGATAAGTGTTTTTCATTGGTGAATAAGTTGTTTGATGATTGGGGCTCATTATATTTTACACCTACATTCATGGGAGAATACAAGATTACACACAAATCAAAAAAAGAGAAAGAAGTAGTAATAGTATTATAGATCGGGTATAATTCAAGGGAAAGGCATCAATCAATAATAACAACCACAAACTACCTAATTCAATCTATGAAGACCCTCATATAACAATGAAACACAAATGAAAATAGAAATCACAATAATAAAGCAATAAACCTCAATTCCTATGCCAAGTTGAATCACCTCCATTGCTCTTCTCCATTTTGCTTTGTTTGTTCTCAGATTTATAGTATGCAATTTGTATGATAAGCTTGATGTAGTGACAAGATCTCAATATAGCGATATGATAGCAAAACTGCAAAGATTGTGGCTATTCAAGATGAATGATATGAGAAGCAAAATATTGAAGATTATGGTTAAGATTAGAATTAAGGTGATGACTTGCTTTTATAGAAATCCCAATTCAAATGAAGGGTGAGGATTGGATGATGAGGTATGATGATCAATGGATGAGATTAATTGAGAGGGAAAGAGATAAGGATGGGGATGATGGACCAAAACTCAAGAAATTAGTTGAGATTTAGGGTTTGGCTAAGAATAAATAAATAAAATAATGACAACAATTATCTAATTTAAGAGAGGGAAAATAAATAATTAAATAATTAAAAAGAATTATTTGATTATAAAAGAAAGGTGGGATGTGAAATATCAAATAACTCAAAATAATTATTTAATAAAGGATGGAGGGAAAGAGAAAATAACTAAATAACTAGAAAAAATTATTTAATTATAGAGGAAGGTAAATGATAAATAATTAAATAAATAAGGATTTATTTAATTATGAAGGGAAAAAAGATAATGAATAATTGAATAATTATTTAATTATAGAAGAAAGGGAGGAAACATGAAAAATGAATAATTAAATAAACAATAATTTATTTAATTATAGAGGGAAAAGGGATGATTATTGACTTAATTTAGATAAATTAATATTTATTTAAATTAATCCAAAGAGGAATAAAGATAAAGTGAATTAATTAAATAATTAAGAATTATTTAATTAATAGAGGAATATAACACTAGGGAAAAATTAAATAATTCAAATTATTTAATTATGTATGGAAGATGGAAATTAGTGAGAAAATATTACTCGTAGACTCAGAACATTTTTCAGTGTCTACAAGTATCAACACAATCTATCATTGAGTCATAAATTTTTTTTAGTTCCATAAGCTCTAGTAAGGAAGAAAACACAAATTACACATCCACTTATGATGAAGATGATCATGAAAAGCCACCTTCTACAAAAGAAATGAAAACACTTTATGGAAGAGGTTATGAGCTTTTAAAACAATTTGGCTATAATGGAAAAGGGTGTGGTGTAAGAGAACAAGGTATATGAACCCCTATAGAGCCTAACACAAAAGAAATAAAAAGAGGTCTTGGTTATTGTCTTTCAATTAATAAACAATGTTAGTTGCTGCTCCTTTCCATGTGATAGTTGTAGTATCATAACATATTCACTACCATGCATGGAGGTATAAATTTGGCTTTATGTAATCATACTTTATTTTGCAAGGAGAAACACATCATCATCCATTTGGATCAACTTTTGTCCTTACACTCGGGGGGAAAGGGGTTAGGTAGCCCTGTCCTAGGTGTATTCCTTATTGGGATCCCTTTTATCTCCTTAAAACGTTAGTGTAGCAAGTATAGTACGATTTTAAGGAGGGGGCATATAGTCCCCCGATTATTGTTTGCGTAGTCCCTTCTTAGTGATCATGATCACATATGTATCCTAGGAAGTGTGACCATACTAACCAAAGTGTGATATTATTAATTCATGTGATGTGTTTTCTTTGTGGTGATATTAGGCTTGGTGTCCTACAAGAACGTGATCTTTTCTTGACATATGATATTCCTCTTGGTGATAATGCCACGGTTTGCATTCCCTAAGGTGTGAATATTTTATTCCTCAATCAGTCCTCTCTTTGTGGTGATGTCAAGTGCAATGTTACCTAAGGTATGACCTTCCACGCATTAAGAAAAACCCCTTTGATTATTTTATTTATCTTGTCATTTTACTCCATGAGTGTCTAGCATAATGCAACTTGCTAGCCTTGTGAATTTTTTTTTTCCATAAGTACATGAGTGTCTACAATAATACAACTTGCTATTCTTGTGAAGAAATTTTATTCCATGAGTGTCTAGAATAATACAACTTGCTACTTGTGAAACAATTTTATTCCATGAGTGTCTAACATAATGCACCTTGCTAGCCTTGTGAAGCAATGATCATTTTCATGGGTACACACCTAGTGAATATTAGACTTCACTAGACCTTGCATGTTTCTCATTTTTTCCTTGGGGCTCACCTAGTGTATAGCAGACTGCACTAGCCCTTGTGAGTTTATTTTATGGATGTGGTATAATATAACTTGCTAGTCCATCCTTTTTCCTTTTTGCATTAGCTTTGACATTGTATGCTTGTGTATCTTGTCTTGCTACACATATCTTACATACATGTGTGTCCTTTGTTCTTATGCTGGTTTTCCACGGGATCTTGGATTCCAGGGGCTTGGCCATCCCCCTTTACCTTTGTCATCCCTTCTTTTCAACATTTGTGCACTTGGACCCCTCTTAACACATATTTGTCTACTTTAGTGTGAGTCTGAGCGTAAGTTCATACTCTCACTAAACTGGGGGCTAAATGTAATGTAGGAAATTATATTTACCTTTACAATTTCACATTATGTTTGGGTCCCTTAATTTATTGGACTTAATTAAGCTTCTAATTTTCCAAATTATGCATTCCAAAGCCTTATTTTCCTATTTTTTTAAAGGGGAACCGACATTAAATAAACACAATCAATAATTAAATCACATTGGAATTTGAGTGTCTTGGAGTTATAGTCTAGGACCCATCACCCATGGGCGAATGGGTCCTCTTTATGGGCCATGACCCATTTTAAAATATGTTTTTGATAACATTTTAATGATTCAAATTCAACTTGCAATTGTCCACTTTTGGAATCTAATTTTTGGGAAATTAGATAAACATGGTATAAATACATAGTCTTTTTATCATTTGAAATCCATCTAGCATTAAGACAAACTTCAAAAGAAAATATAATTGTCAAGAGCATTCAAGAGAAGATTTATTAGTCTTTTATTGCAGCAATCAAGATCCTAACATCATGTCCAAGTTTATGTGTGTTCATGTCATCTTGTGAAGGCTAATAAGCATTGTTGATCCTAAAGGATCCAAGCATTTCAAGTATCAAAATCAATCAAGAAAGCAAGATCAAATTCCTTTGGAGAGATGTGTTTGAGTTCAGTCCTCTAAGGGAATCCATTGAAGGGTCGTGAGTTGTAGCAAGCATTGTTAATTCATCATTTCCTTCCTTTTTCATTATCTTTCTATCAAGGTTTAATTACCAAATTGGGGTTTGACTAAGGCAAACCCCCATACAAACAAACAAAACAAATTTTCCCTTTGTGTATGTGTAGATTATAGGTTGAAGAAGAATTGAAGCTCGATCTTAAATGAACAGTTTTCTATTGTTGCACAAGTTGTCATCATTGTTGTTAAGCCACATAAACTAAGTTGTAGAATTTATTTTCATCATTCCGACATCAAGAAGTTTGTGTTAAACAAAAGCTCAAATCTTATACCAAAGGACCCCAAAAGTTGGTTTGGATCCCTGTACAAATACGCATTTTCCCTTGGGCAAATAAGTCCTTGTAGGCACATCAAAACCATTTTTTCTGAGCAAGTTTGTTGTCCTCTGCACTTCTCAGATCCACTGGTAAACTGCTATTTTCGTCTGTCAGTTTTTGGGATCTTGTATTTTTAATACGAGGGCATATAGGATCATTAAGTTAATCATTCTAAAATATTTCCAAATACACTTCCACCCCCCAATAGATGTACATATAAGTCTGATTGGCTCACCTTTAGGGCTACAATTCAATTATTTCACCTTGTGATCTACATTTCAATGAAAGTTAGGAAAAGACGCCATTGAATCCTAGGTTCTTTGCATTAAGGGCCTAAGATCACCTTTTTCTATGTTTCAAAAAGGTAGAGTTTTGAAAAGAAGGGGAAAGAAAAATTGAGATATCTCCTAAGAGGGTATAATTCATAGACTCCTTGGTCACTTCCAGAGGGTATAATTCATAGACTTTTTGGTCACTTCTAAGTGTTTCTAAGTGCTTGCATAAATGTGATTTTGTGAAAGGATATCACTTTGATTTATCTACCGTGTACACACCAAATTAAGATGAGACACTTGAAGGAATGCAGATAAGGATAGGAAGATATTAGTGATCCTCTTGTAACAAAGTGAATTTATAAAAGGCCCTACAAATGTGAAATGGGTTGGTGGTATTCTTACATCCTTGATGAATTTCTTGGCACTTAGGCCCATCCACCTTCACAACAGTAAAATCAAATATGCCTTCATTTGAGTGATGACCATTACCATCTTTGTAGAGCCCTACATTTTCCTTGGGACCTCAAGCAATGTGCACTCAAAAACCCTTGTGTAGGGTGGATTTTACTAGGTATTATTGCTTCCAAGATCTCCTTCACTTATATTTGTATCTTTTTCATACCCTCATCTTTACCCTTTTTTGCTTTCTCTTCCGCTTTCATCGTTCAATTTTCAACCTATCAAATATTTAACAATGATGAATATTTTTCATATAACAATCTAAAATTTTAATTATTTTAAATATGAAAATTTAGTTTTTCTGTTATTTTATTAATCAGAGTAAAAGTAAGAAACTTACAAACATTTAAAAAAAAAACTTTAGCATCGTTATAATCTCTCCCAAATAATACACAACTATAAATTGCTAGTTTGATCATCTGAAATCCATAATCGATTCTTTTCAAGGGAGCAAAATCTCCCCCAATTATAATCTCATTAACTTTGATAAATACCCCCAAAAAATGATATATTACTATTTTGATTTCTTTACAGACTGTGGACAAATAATATATGCTTGCAGAGGATTCAGTGATAAAGTTGATCGTTCACTATCAACTTTATTGAATAAACTGACTTCCATGTTTTCTATCTTCTTGATTCTCAACTTTTCAGATCTGTAATCATATTCTCTCATGACTTTTGTTTGGAACACAGAAAATATCCACCTCAATGCTGATAAGTGTTTCAGGAGGAACTATTCAAAGAAGTGAACGACGTCATATCATATCAAACTCAGTTTCTACCATGAAATATGTATTGAGATTGGCCACTTAAACGAGCGGTTAAGTCACCTTCTATATTTTAATCATTACATTCAGTAATCATTCAGTATGAACGTAGGGATACAAATTATTCTGAAACTTCTCAGTGGCAACAGATTTAGTTTTAATCTGGGATAAAAAGTTATTATTTGCTCTGCGAAATTGTTGAGAATGGATAACCCATTTGTCTTATCAAAATTATCGATCTTACTTTCAAGATACAAGCTCAAGTGATGTGTTTGACTACTCATATACATTCAAAATATGCTTATTTGAAAACGAAAGAAAAAGAAATAAAATCTTTGAAAAGATAGTTTATTGTAAGGCAATTGTGTAATGCCCGGCCAATCAGATCATGTTGAATGACTGATCACTGTGGATAGTTTCTTGTTTCAAACTAATGTTTCCTGTGAAATAAAGGTTTGTTGACAGTTGTAAATTTTCATTGTCTTAAATGTATGAAGTTTCTACAGTTTATGATAATAGTGAGTAAAGATTTTTGGATTAAAATTGTGTGTAGATTTTTACGTTAACGTTTTGGATTATACTCTATGATCCAACATTAGGATGCAATGAAGATAGAGAGAAGTAAATCAAGATACAATGAAGATAGAGAGAAGTAAAAATCTATGAAGTATGATCCAAAACGTTGATGTAAAAATCTATACAGTTTTAATCTAAAAACCGTTACTCACAATTTTCATTGTCTTTTACCTGTCCACATCTATAGCTTCTCTTTAATTCAAAAAGAAGCCAACATTAATAAAAATAAGCTGAAAACTATTAATTTTATGTTTCATGTGGAAGAAATTTAATGACTGACATCATTTTAAGGGAATTCAAAATGGACTCTTAGCATAAGAATTTGATTTCAATGTCATTTTAAGTGAATTTGAACTTCAATTTTCAATATGAAAATCCTTTGATATTGACATTTGAGTATTGTTGGTTCTCCAATCTGCTATCAATATTTTTTAAGAAGTTATAAATTATTGTGTTCAAGATCATTGATAAAATGGGCCAACAAATTAGAGATGAATATATCTCTCCTACATTTTATAAGACTTGGACTGTTTTATTATTTTTTTAGGCAAAAGGCACGGGGCCTATATATATATTTATATTATGTATAAAAAACATTTACATATAACGAAAAAGATTCAGCTCATAAGGAAGAAGTTGATAGAATATCAAAAAACACTTGCAGAAAAGAAAGACAACCACTAAAACTGTAAACACCTATACAACACCCAACCGACACCCCTGAAGTTGATACTATTACAAAATTCAGCTTAAACTATCACCCAAAACTACAAGAGAGAATATATTATTCCTCCAAAAAATCCCCATGGACTGAGCATTCATCTTCAACCTCAATTCTCTTGGTCAGTTGCAAACCTCTTTGGAGTAAGCTTCGACGAGCCATGAAGAAGGACGAAGGCTGCATAGAGTGAGATAAACGAACATTGGAGGAGGACAGGTGATCCGAGCCAATGTTTGAAGGATGAAGAAACCCAGTATTTGAAGCACGGGCATGACGAGTAGGAAATTCTTGACGTCGACCCTGAGCCGGTGAAGGAACTCAGAGCTGCAAGTCAAGTCGAACACCCGAAGTAGGTACACGAGGAGTATGGACCCTTAAAAAGTTTAAAGCATAAAACTTTTCTCTAATGTCTACTTCCAGAGAAGTGCAAATGAGCCATCATTGCTTCCACAAGGCCCGAATGAGGATGCTGTCATTGTGAAATTGCAGAGCCAATTTGAGTGCCTCATATACATCCTCGACCCCTTGGTATTTCTGCACAAAGTCCCTAGGAAACAAGCCACCAATGTATCCATCGCCATTGAAAATATTATACCCTTGTAGTGCCTTAAGAACAAAGTTATCTAGGATATATTGTAATTGCACATATTTTCTTGCCAAATCTTCAACATCTATCAAAGACTGAACCAAATCCATAGCATTGGATAGGAAAATTGATATCACCTAGGAAGGAAAGAGAATACGTCGAGCCCTCGGACATGTGACATCCACCCCCAACACCTCATAGATAGACACCTCCACTCTGCCTCCATCAATTATAAACATGGTCTTCAGGTCGTCTTGGGACATATAGCTTTCAAACGGATGCTCCCACGGTTTTACAGACAAACCTACTCTCAAATTCCATGGGAAAAACACCATATCTCTCCTCTGGATGGTCTCAAGCTTGGAATTGTGCTGGATGAGTCTGTCAAAACCTTGTGCAAGTGAATGGAATAAAAGGTGATTAAATAGCTTGTTTGGAATTCCATATTTTGAAATGATCGTATGCTTTATCATGACATAGGAAGACATAAGGTTAATCTTAGATCGTGATCCCTTCATGAATGCTAGCTCGTGTGAAGAGATAGCCACCAAATTCATTGCAGATCAAGGCATTTAATAAAATTGTACCTCCATCACAACTAAGCATTAGTCAAGATAACCTTTTAAAATTGTGTGATCCTTTTTGAAATCTCAGATAGGTTGCAAGCATCAGCAAATGAACAGAGGACATCTTTTCAATGTGGTAGTTACACCATTTTGTGCAGAGATTTACTCATTACCCAAATTGCTTAATAAGCACATGCTTAGAGCTCATTCACTCACAATGAGGTGGCAGAGGAGAGAATACGACCTTGTTGATCAGAGGCCATCATATCTTAGATGAGCTCGTATTACGGGGTATTCGAAAGGAGAGGTCGTATCTCCGCCTAGATATGCCATCATTAGCAATCCTGTTACCAAAAACTCATATTAACCACAAGACGATTAATACCAAAATAATAGATGAAAGCCCCATCATCTCCCATCCTATTGGATTCACCCCCCAAATTCAACACAGTATATGCATTGCATCCCCTATATTGATGTTTTACTACAACATAGCCATGGTGGACAAATTCTTGTCAACCAAAATGAATTAGAAACCCTATGGACACCAAACCGCTTCGTGGAAATGCTTACTCAACACTTTGACTAAAAGGCAATTAGAAACTAGAATCTCTGTCTATTATTTCCTGCAAATGCAAGAAACCATCTGGCACCTGATTATTATTGACAATGGATAAGTCAATTTTGTCATAGGCCATGTTTGCTAAATGGTCGACCAGAGTATTTCCTTCTCTATATACACGGGATATATGATAACTCTCAAAATCTTCTAGCAGATTCCATGCAATTTGCAACACATATTGTATAGACCATCTGTAACAATTTTTTTGCTTGCAAGCATTTATCACTATGAGCGAATCACCCTCAACATGAATGGCTTTAACCTGAAGGTGTTTAGCTAGCAACAGACCATGAAGTAAAGCCAAAGATTCTACCATATTATTAGTTTATGAGGGAAGAATTACTGTTTTAGCTACCTTGACAACCCCTTTTGAATCCCTAATGAAAACTCTTGAGGCTCCAAAAATGCCAGGATTACCTCGTGAGGCTCCATCGAAATTCAATTTATAATAGCCTTCCATTGGTGGTGACCATTTAACTGTACCTCTATCTATCTTCTGAAAGTGAGTCTGCTTCAAGCTACCTTTAAACGACAATGAAATATGAACCCACTTTTTCAAAATGCAATGATCCCATGCTGAGAACAATGCTCCCACACTTTTATGTTCAAGAACTCAGGAATTTACTACTTCTGAAATTGATTTTTCTAGCAAAACTTGAACATGCTGAATGGAAGATGAGGAATTTCTGAAAATTCATTTGTTTCTCTCCCACCAAATAGCCCATACTACCAAAGATGGAATAGATTTCCAAATGCATGCAAAGAGTGAATTCTTGTATAATACAGGCCATGCAGAAAATAAATCCCAAAGTGAGTTTGGTAGAGGAATGAAGAGGTTTAACTTTTGAAGGACAAATGACCAACAAGACTAAGCAAAGGGGCATTGAAGAAATAGGTAGTCGTGATCTTCAAGAGATTGATTGTATAATATACAATTAAAAGGATCCACAATTCCCAACTTAGCTAACCTTTCACTTGTTAGAGTTATTTTTCTTAACGCTAACCAAGTAAAACTACCTGCCTTTGGTAGAATGACACTGTTCTAACAAAAAGAATATGCTCTATGAGATTGATTGGTGTCCTCCCTGCTAATAATTTCCTTATACCCTTGCTTTATTGAATAAGTCCCTATTTTCGATGGAGCCCATATTATTCAATCTGCCTTTCCTGACAAGAAGACAACTCTGTTCAACATGGTTTGATTCAACATATCTTGTTGGAATTTTGGAATTTGATCCACTGTAAAAAATTTCCACAACACCCTTCCTGATAGAGGCTCCACTAAATTAACATAATCTGAAAGCTTTGTTCCCCATAACTGAGAAAACATTGGGATTGCTGACTGCAGTTCATGATAGGCACCTAAAGGTGGAAAACCATTCCACGAGTCCCTCCAGGAATCAACCTCATCACCCTTGTTGACCTCCCATGAAATGTGTGAAGTAATCACTTTACTGCATGACAACATGAAATTCCACATAGCTGATCCTTGAGGAGGGTTGGCAACTGTAAAAGTTCTCTTGGGATCCCTGTTATCAAGATATTTTGCAGTCAACAATGAACACCATTTTGAGTCTGATTTGGAATACATTTTCCAAATGAGTTTACCTCCAAAGGCCTGATTACGTTTGGAAATATCATGCAAACCCACTCCTCCTCTAAGTTTGTCTGATGCCATACTTTCTAAGGATACTAGAGGTATTTTTTTTACTGTCATTCATGTTCCCTTTTCAAAGGAAACCTCTAATAATTTTTTGAATTTGGCCAACAACTGACTGAGGAGCCCTTAAAACTGAAATGAAGTAATTAGGTATTGCAGAAATAACAAATTTTATTAGGAGAATTCTACCTGAGAAAGACAACCAGCGAGCCTTCCAAGCACAAATCCTTTGCTTTATCCTTTCTATAATTCCTACCCAAAATGCTAGTTTGTTGGATCCCATGAAAAAAGTTAGGCCTAAGTACTTGCATGGAAGTTTCACTTCTTGAAAACCTAGAATTCTGATAATTTGCCTTTTATAGTAGTCTTAGTATTAAATACATAAATCTTTGATTTTTGAGCATTCACTTTTTTCCCTGAAACCGAAGAGTAACTGTCTAAGACCTCCTTTATTTGGACAGTTTCTGAAATAGAAGCTTTACCATACAAAAGAGTGTCATCGGCAAATAAGTTATGGGTGATTGATATATCCATTTGAGGGATCAAAATACCATTCCACCTACCCTTGGCATGTTTCTCTTTGATAGTTCTGCTCATAGCCTCAACCATAATTATGAAAAGGAATGGTGATAAAGGATCACCTTGGTGGACACCTCACATTTCTTTAAAGAAACCACAAGGGGAACCATTGATTAAAACTAAAAAATGTGCACCTGATAGGAAGGAAAGTATCCACTTACACTATTTCTTGGAGAAACCAAACTTATCCAACACCTTAATAAGGAAGGCCCAATCCACAGTGTCGTAGACTTTCATCATATCTAGCTTTATAATACAAGCCGATAACTTATTTGAATTGATGGAATGAAGAACTTCATGTGCTATTAAAGCCCCTTCTGATGTTTCTCTTCCTGACACAAAGCCACCTTGTTCTTGTGATATGATTTTTGGTATCAAAGGTTGTAGCCGCAAGTAGATTGCCTTGGTAAAAAATTTATACACTGCATTGCATAGTGAGATAGGCCTGAAATCTGCAAAAGTTTTGGGATTTGACACTTTTGGAAGAACAACAATGTTTGTGGCATTGAAATGCTTTAACATTGTTCCCAATCTGGATGACTCCTCTAAGGCCAAAAGGATGTCAGACCCTAAAACATCCCAACATTTATGAAAAAATAGTGGTGTGAATCCATCCGGACCTGGAGCTTTATTTGAAGACATTGAAAATACCACTTTTCTGAGCTCCTCTAAGGTGAATGGTTTGATAAGATCTTCATTGTCACTTTGGGAAATTAAGTTTGACACTGCAAATAGCAGATCGTTTTCTTGGTGAATCTCCTGAGCATCAAGCTTGAGAGGTGCAAGAAGATTCATGAAGAAGTTAGCTCCCTGTTTCTGAATTTCTTCAGCATTGTTTATCTGATTCCCCAAGCCTACCTTTTGGATGGAAAAAATTGTTTTAGACGCCCTCTTTTGCTGAGAAGAAGCATGGAAGAATTTTGTATTACAATCCCCATCTTTTAGCCATAATTCATGAGATTTTTGCTGCCAATACACCTCTTCGTGCTTGCCCAATTCTGCCCACAACTGTTGAAGCTCCTTTTGTTTTTCATATGTGAAAGCATCCAAACCATTCTGGATAATGTGCTCATGGAGAGCCTCTAACTGTTTTGCTACCTCTTTCTTCTGGACAAAGATATTCTTAAAGGTACTCACATTCCACTCCTTTATCTTTCCCTTGATATATTGCAACTTCTTGAAAAGCTGGAACATCTTTGTACCAATTTGGACTGGGGCACTTACCTACCATTGCCTTAGTAATGGTAAAAAGTGACGGTGTCTGAGCCACATTTTCTTGAATTTGAAGGATGGTTTATGCCTTAAAATTCCTACTGGCCTTGTTATAGACAACATTATGGCATAATGATCAGAGTCCAGGAATGGTAGGATTTGGGAGGCCAGACTGACAGAGGAACAAACCCAATCTTGCGAGACTAAGAACCTATCTAACCTTACAACAATTTGACATAAATATTTTTTGTGGTTTGTCCATGTGTACTTCCCATTCTCTGGTAGGATATCTCTTAATGCATTATCTAAGATGAAACACCCAAAATTTGACATCATTTTTTGAGGTGGGAAAATTCCTCCTTTCTTTTCATTTAGTGACACTATTGCATTAAAATCCCCTGTTATTATAACCTTTTGGTTTCCCATGCCCTGAACTAATGTTGTGAGCTTATCCCAGATACGCTTTTTGTCAAGTGTAGCTATTGGACCATAGACACTGAAGTGCTTAAAATGGAGATCAAAGCTGCTTATATCCAAAAGCTGCCAGTTATTATCAGAACTAAGCACATCCACTAGTACTATTTTCGGGTTCCATAAAGCTATTAGACCCATTGAAGCCCCTTGGGCTGGCATTGCAACAACTTTCCACTTACTCTATTTAGAAACTGTTGATTCAAAAACTTCCTTCTATAACTTAGATTCTTGAAGAGGGAAAATGTCTGCCCCACTAGCATCAATTTGACGCTTGATGCTGGATCTTTTTTTAGAGGAATTGATGCCTCTGACATTCCAAGATAGGATCTTCATTGCACATGAGTAGAGCAACACACTCTCCTCGGTCTTTTGTTGATTGAGAGACTTCCATCAAGAGTGGCCTGCATACCTGATTCTATTTCCTCTTTCAACTTTTCTGCTTTTAATTCCTACCTATTTTGGCTGGAGCTTTTTGTGCTAACTTCTAAGAAATTGGTGTTCAAGAGCTAAAGACAATTCTTGTGAAAAGTTAAAATCAACTTCTAAATTTAAATCCGCATCACAATTTTCTTCAATGCAAATCTCATTAGAATGAAAACCAGACTGCATTATTTCTCCCCTTAAATCCTCATCCTTCTATAGTATTTCATCTACAATCTCATCAAAGAGATCAAAACCAATTGATTCAAGTAATTTTTGTGCAATGCTATCTAGATTATCATAGGATAACTATTCCTTAGATTGTTGGTTCTTAGAATGACCACGCATTCTCAGCTTCACAGATTTAGGAGGGCAATGACTTCCCATAAATTTTGACCTCTATTGTGATTTCGAGATTTATACTTCATAGGAAGTAATTCTTTGAGGTATTTTATGATGGATGACAAAAACTTGAGGAAAAGATTGAATCATTCCCATATAATCCACTACAAATTGACAAAAGTTCTACAACTGGGCAAGTGAGACTGAAATCCTGGGTGATGCGGAGCCTATTAGATCCAGACGAGTGCAATTACTGCCAATTACAATAGAAGAACCACCCTCCTGATGAATTACATCTTCGTCTTCAAAAGCTTCCTTACCTTGAGTTTGCTCACCCTAAATCCTCCATTCCTTGAAGACCCGATTTGTGATATAAGAGTTATGAACTTCAGGATGTCTCCCCAAACCTTGATTTCCCTAATCTTGGTTTAACTATTTTTCTTGCATGCTTTCAACTAGACCTTTCTACAACTCTACCTTTCTACAACTCTAATCCCTTAGAGTATTGACCAATGCAAGAACACACATCAACCACATGATCTAAACTATGACATGCAGAGCAACAGTTATGGAGATTTTCAATCATTATCTCTTGCTCCCAAGTGCCATGGTTAGATTTAATATCAATCTGACTTGGGAAGGGTTTAGAGGTATTCAATAAAATACACACTCTAATTGGAAAGGATGGATTAGAAAAGAACTCTTTGTCATGCTTGAGAAAGATGCCTACTTGATTCGCCATGAATTCTATTAAATTCAACTCTCTATATTCAAGTGGTAATGAATGTAACTGGATCCAAACTAGCATGAATTTAGCACAAAAGAGGGTGGGTTTGAAATTAGGCATCCATAAATTCATGCATAAGCCCGACACTTCATAAATCCAGGATTTAACTTTAAAGACTGTATCTCTTTGCTTTTTATTATGAAAAAGCACTGTAAAGACTCCCTCCTTTTTATCTAAGTAAAAATCTTTTGAAACCCCTTCCCATTCCTCAAATAGTAAATCTTTCAGATGATCAATGTCAAGGGTTCTATCCCAAAACTTACAGATTAAGGCTCGACGACGAAGATCAAAGACTTGATTCTGGAGAAGCTCCTTTGAAAATGTTATGCCAACCAGTACCTTTGTCTTTGTTAAGTCACCATTCTACAGGTTATCTAGACGTGCAAAAGTGTTTTTGTCCGCCCCATTTACCCGGATTGGGGAGTGCTGCTCCAACTGATCCTCTTTGCAAACATCTTTTCATTTCCACTATAATACAGTCTTTTTCTTATATTTCGCCTTCTTATTCTTTCCATTCCTCTTATTTTTCCTCTTCTTGTTCTTGCCATTCCTCTTAGAAATATTCTGGTGGGCTTTTGCAAGAGACTCTGATGCCTCCGGTTCTTGAAAACCTTGTGAAGGCCTAGGATGTTGGCGATGTAAAAAAAACCTATCTGCAAATCCCGCCTTTGCCTCAAGAGAATCATTTCTTTCTCCCTCTTGTGGATTTGGATTGAAGGGAACTCCTTGATGCGAACATTGTTTAGCATCCTTAGAATGTTGATCTGCACGGAATGTTTCTTGGAAGATTTCACTGCAACCTCTGCATCCGTGCATGACCGCTGGAATAGGATCGAGTTTGTATCATACTGCCTATCATTGAACTCTCTATTGCATAATGTGTCCATTTCACATAAATCAATGATCGCTTGACCATTCTTGATAGTAACCCTATGCAGAGGCACTGGAACCCAGTTTGGGGGTGAAAACCTTTGTCCTTTTCCAGAAATTCCACTTGAATTTTGACCCCCATGATTTACAACGGGCTCCTGGATTGGAATCGTATTTGATGATGATGGACTCTGCCATGACGACGAGGATTTGTCTTTTTCTGCAAGATAGCCATTGCTGCTCTGCCATCGCTGTTTCCCCAAAGAAAAACTAGACTAGGACTTGGACTGTTAAACCTTAAACAATATTGTATTTTGTATAAACAACGAGTTTATCACAATGAATAGAAAATAATTTGTTCATGCATATAAGGATTTGATTTTTTTTTCACAATATCAACTTTCCTATTACCCTCAATACTTGGACATGAATATAAAACTAAACTACTAACATGTAACACTAAAGTGTGATTCTTCATTCTAAATATTTTAGTGGATAGGGATGCTAAAAAGATTGGTGCATGTTCCTTGTGATTAAAAAGTTTGATAATTGCAAATTTATTCTATCCTAACAAAATCAATTATGTGGTTTATCAATAGAATATTATTGCTTTATAATAATTTGAACCCCTAATTAGAACAACTTCAAGATTTAACTATTGAAATGCTAGTGCCTTACAATGACATAAAACCCAATGAATTCGACTTAGTAATCTCTTATTAATATTTTAACCTCACTTACTATTTAGAAAGACTTATTACCCTCCTTGTTGGTATGCACACTAAACAAACAAATCTTCCAACAAATGTGCAAGTGAAGATTTCTAAATTTCATTAAAAATGCATTTCTCTTCAAGAGCTAAACAATATAGTAAATGAGACAATATGAATGCAACTTTTTATTCATCTCAATTTTCAATAGAGTTAAATTATTATTACAATACATGTTAATAAAATTCATATTTTTATTATTCTTAAGAAACAAAATACAATTTGTTTTATAGAATTTCACTTCACAAGCATTTCCTCTCCAAAATCACCCAATCCTTACAAATGAAAAAAGCCTTTACAGTACATAGAATCCCTTTAAAAAAAATAAAATAATTATTATAAAATTTAAAAAATTTAAAACATCTCATTGTCAAAAATCTTGTATTTTCATCCACATTTTGTTTTTAAATTTGTTGCCTTCCACTTTGTTTTTACATATATTTAAAACTTAAATATTTAAAATAATACTTCTAGAAGCCATAAATTTTGATTCAAGTACCTGTTTGACCTCCTATTTTTTTCAATTGAAGAACTCAAAGAGTTCTCATACCAAAATAATCGTAATGCTAATTTCAACAATTTTTTTAAACCCAAATATCATCATTTGAATCTTCAAATTGAAAATTTTCAGATATTTTCTAAGACTTCTTAAATTTTGAAAGTTTAATAACTCGCAGTTTGGTTGAACCTATCTTTCAAGGTTGACTATGTATTCCCTGAGCATTGGATACATTTTTAGATCCATATGTGTTTATATGCAAACTTACAAAAAATAGAATTCCTACTATCTTTAGTTACTTTGGTAATTTTAATTATTTTGAACAATTTTAGGGGATCTTTTAAGCATGTATATTCAACTATCTCAAAGTTACTATAAAAGTCTAACTTGGCACATAGAAAACAATTTTTTTTTGATCTAATTTTGATCTGGGTAAATTTAGACACCAAAGGGGACACAAACTAGAATGATATTATTTAGCAAAGCAAGCTAAATATTTAGCAATAGACATGAACTGAAAAATTCAACATAGAGGCTCCAACAATTACAACCCCTTTGAAATATAGTATTCGTAATTGAAAGAAAGAATAAACCCTTTTTATAAAAACATAGGGTAAATAATAAAAATATGTAGAATTTATTTCAAAAAATTAAATGAAAAAATAATGGTACTTAGTTTGAAAATTAATGTAGATACACTATAACATATGGTTAAAAAATGATTCATTAGTGCCAAAAAATTAGCGATGTTTAGACTAATTTGATGGAATCTGTAAACTTATTATCTATCATTGTGGACTATTTCCACAACCATAGGATTCATTGTGCAAGTGTAGATCTAAGTTGTTTGCAAGGATATGATATTTATAAACACCAGGGTGTTTTCTTTAAGTTTGTCTTGAATATTTAAATATATTTTTAACATAAAAACTAGTTTGGTGTGCTTGAGACTTTACATGTGATAGAGATATTTCCTCCATTTTTATCAAATATTGTAAGGATGCTAAGTCAATAAATTTGTAAATGATCTTTTTAACAACATGAAAACATGTGGTAAATTCACTATATGATATGCATTGCAAGTAATTTGATAAGCGCTCCTAAATAATTATGCAAATAAGAATACAAACATAGGTCTAGATATAAGATAATTGATTAAGATAATGAACTAGGCTTAGTCCTTGAAATACAATTCCAAACATCCCAAATTAAACATTTTGTGCTTTGAGTTAGCATATAATGACTAGTTATCTAGGGGTTAGGTTGGTCCTAAATTTGAATTTGAAAACTGAAAAATTAGGGATCATTTCTATAATTACACATCTAACCCATCATTTACACAATCACATATTTGACCTAGGTGGGAGATGACAATATCCAATGATCAATATTAGTACCTAGAAGTATGTGCAAATAGAAATAGATTATATTTGGGTTAGGTGTCCACTTTTCAAATAAATCACTCCATTTGTATACTTATCATTGCATAAAGAACAACCAAGTCGAAGTGAGTCCAAAATAAAGTGAAAAATAGAAACTATGCAAATTTCACCATTAAATTTTCCTCCACTTTAAATTGCATGTGACTACCATGAGAATTCATTCAAAAGTAAAATCAAGATAAAAATTAAAGTAAATTTATTCAAACACTCATAAAAGGATAAGGATATGAATGCCACTTCATGGAACACATTCCTTTGGAATATGTGTCAAACCTTTATAAAAATTAAGTAAAAGAAGAATTCAATGAGTAACTCATTAAATATAGTCAATTATCTTCTTAAGATATCTCATCTTGGTTGGTCCATTTATCACCTTATTAGTGACCCTTTGATCCTCATGTCTAGATTTTCTAATGTATTGATTTGACACATTTATAAAGAATGCAAAAAATTGGCCAATCCTTTTACAAATCATGAAGTTAAAATTGAGGGGATGAGAAAATAGAATCCTAATAATTAATTTCTTCATGAAGTGGTGACTATTGAACACCAAAATAGTGTATCTCCCTCATGAATCCAAGATATTACTTGTGTTCTTAATGATTATGCATTTAATTATGTTTGTTATAGTGACAACCATACAAAATTTGAGATAATTACTTTAGCTTGATTCTAGATATTTAGGGTTAATTATCTTTATTCTTATAATTTTTTCAGAGTCTTCTATAGCTACAAAAGGAACCATACTATCAAAAAATAGTTCTAGTTGGCTAAGACTAAGAAACAATGTGGTAATGTGGGTGGAGACCATAAGAGGGTGGAGGCCTTATCATGCAATTCAATGAAGAAATAAAAAAATTAGAAAATCCTTTAGAGAGGGGGTCATACTCTCTATATGGAGAGACTTATTAGATATGAAAACAAATTGTTGGAATAATTTGTTATAAACTATAACTCTAGAGTGGTTAGTGATGAGGGGCTACTCCACCCAACACCCACACATAGCATAATAAAAAATATTAACACAAAAATGTAGCAAGGAAAATAACCCACTTTTGATTTCTTCTAAAAAATAAGTTTTTAAATTCAAGAACTATAATGCTATAGCCACATGGGTTTGACTCACTACAAGGAAAATCAACTCTATAATAAAATCTACAATTCAAAGCCACAATATGCACTAATGGAGTCGCCTCTTGTAACCTTTGTTCAACCCTTTATTTGACACCAATAACCACCTTAGAATGTTCTGGAAAGTGTAACGTTCCCAAAAGTATATAATTTTTTTTCTCACCCAAGAAGATATTTCATTTGAAATTCATATTTTGGTGGCACAACTTCTCAGAGCCATAAATTTTGACTCGGGTGTCCAATTTACTATTATATCATTAGAAATTTAATGAAGAGATTTATAATGCCAAAATCATCCGAGGATCATTTAGTCCAATTTTCAAGCTTTTATGAGGCTTCTAAGGAGTTCAAATTTGCGTTTGAAACTTTATTGGAGGAATTTCTCAAGACGAAAGCTTTAATATCTCCTAAATGGTACATTATATTGAGATGGTTCTTTCTCCACCATATTCATTTTTCAATTCTGCTGCTTGGGGTAAATTTTCAAGTCCACACATGCCTATTTAGGCCAACTTACTAAAAATATCAAGTGACCATTTTGGCCTTTTGGAATTTTGACTATCTTACACCCCTTAAGTGTCATCATGAGACTCAAAAAATTAAACAAAATAAGGAATTTTTTTTGGGTGATGCAAGATTGCCCTTACACCATTGGATGCTTCTACATCAGTTAGCCTACAAGGTGTGGAACTCCACCCTTTTGAGGAGTTCTTAGTTGAGGTTACAATATTGTTGATAACCGAATAAACTATACATAAATATAGGAAAAACGGTGACAAATTAGTGAACACCTTCCTTAAGGAAGGGGAAAATGGTAATAAATATTAGATTAGTTATGAAAGGAATTGTAATGTCGTAAATTTCATCCTAATAAATTTCACATTATAGACACCTTCCCCTTTAGTTCAAATTAAGATAATTATGCTCTTTTTCAACTCAAAACCATCTTTCAACACTTGGCATGCCTAGATTCTTGACTGTTAAGTTTAATTTTTTCTTGGATAGGTGTAAGCTACAAAGACATCTACACTCCATGCTCATTGTTGGTGTTTCCAAATGATTACCTAGGTTTTTCTAAGGGTTAGCTAAATCCTATAATCTGAAACCTTAGGTCAGTGGCCAACAATCAGGAGATGGATTTTATATTTTCCTCCTCTGCACTTTAGGATTTATGAAACCAAGGTGGGTTCCCTTGTTTAACATATAAAAATACTTGCAATGATTCCATTGAAATAGATTATTAACACTGAGACTATAGAAAGTGGATATGACTAGCTCACCACCTTCTATTAGCTCTATAATTCTTTCAATAATGTGGATATGCATAAAATAGTAAAATGTAATAAAAAAATATTTTGATTTTGATTTTGTTTATATTTGATTCTACTTAGCCCTAAACTCTACAAATCATTTTGGCCAATTCCTTATCCATTGCAGAGTCAAGAAATGAAGTAAAAATCTCTTATAACAACCCAACTCTTTGGCTTCTAATAATCTCATTACCTAACAATGTGAAACCAACCAAAAGATAATACTATTGCACTACTTATAAATCCTTATCACAACAACACAATCTTTGATGAACAAAATGAAATAAAATTTAATATATTCCTTGAACATAAGCTAACCATTTAAACATCCATAACAACACATGTGATATGGGAATAAAAAACAATCCTTGATTATATTGATTTAAAAGAGAATGTATTACAACATGGAGAGTGTAATAGTTTGACACTCAAATTTAAGAGAATACACTAATTTTTTGAGTATCTGTTATTTTTGTAGAGAAAAATTACAACATTATCTCTCTAAATTTTAGAGGACATATCTGTATAAAATCCTAAATGTATACAAAAAATACAAGACAGAGAGCAATAAGCAAAAAGCCTCATCCACCGCTTAAGTCACAAAAGACAAAATATTAGGCGGTGCAACTATTTACAAAGGACAAAAGCATTACAACCTATAGAGAAGTCACTGAAAATGTTGTTGAAGGACTTCAAGGTAATTATTCTAATGTGTGGATATGGTTTCATCCAAAAATATCTCTACAAGTTACATGATATCTTTGACATTCTACTCCTAACAAGTCCGTGCAATAGTTATATCTAGTGTTGCAAGTATGGATGTGTTTGATGGTGTTGTCATTAATGTTGTCATTGATGTCAACACAGTTCGGGTTGAGTCAAAATGGTACTTGTATAGTTGAGATATTGTAGAAGTGCTTAGAGTACATGGAGCTATATTTATGAAGTTGTAGTTGTGTTTTTTCCAAGTGATTTTGAGAAAATTTGAGAAATAATGAAGGCAGTGTTGAAGTATGTGTTTTGAGTGTGCTCCAATATTGTGCTCTGCATTTCTCTTGTGTTGATCCTATGCCTATGCGGATTTGTAAGTGTGTTCATGAGCTCCAATAGATAATGTATTTTGAGTTTTAGCTTCTGGTTTGATGGAGAGTAAAAGATATGTTCACCAGTGTGTGAACTAGTTTGGCAGATTTATCTAGTTGTGGAACGAGAGAAATGTTTTGGCTCCGTAGTGATCTGGTTTTTGGTTTCAGATTTTGCAGATCTGGGAGATGACTCTTTTTGATGGTTTATGTTTTCTGAAAAACGTTCTTGTGATTTGGAACTCTGGAAGACCTACTCTAGAGCTACCGTGTTTTGCTGGTTGGTCCGGTTGGACTGTTGAAGAGTTTTCTCTAAATGAAGTTTTTTGTAATTGCTGCAGATGTACCTGAGTTATTCTCAGAGATGGAAAATTTCAGGTGAAGTGTGTTGTGTGATCCACGTGTGACCATCTTGCTGGAGATGCGTGTACTTCAAAGATTATTGATGTTTTCATTAGGTTTGGCCGACCTGGTGTCTACATGTTACATTAAGTTTTTGCATCAATTCAAGGAAGCATTTGATTGATCCAAGATTTTGTTTGGATCCTAAATTAAATATGTAATTGGTCTTCTCTCATTCTTATCCACTGTGAGAATGTTGAGTAGCTGACCTAGTTTGAATTTGTAAATGAAATTGTATAACCGAACTTGGAGAATGTTTCTATGGTTGAAGATGGTATAAAAGAAAATCAAGCTGTAGCAAATTGGATATCCATCCATCCATGATTCAAGCAAGTAAGTGAAGTGTGCAAAAAAGTGTGAAAAGCAGAGTGTGGAAGAGAGAATTGAGGCAATAGTATTTTAAGGTGTTAGATTCCTGAAAGTAGTGAGCTGATGGTGTCTACAATCTTCCGATCAAGTTGCGAATGTGTGGAAACCTAGTGGTGGATCTTCTGTTATCTTTTCTTTCTTTGTAGGCAGTGAGCCTCCTTTTGGACAATGAGTCCTTTGTTAGCAGTGGGCCTTTGTATCTGGGCAGTGAGCCTTTGTATTTGATAATGTATTAATACCATATTGTGAGTTAATCCTCACTGTGGTTTTTCCCTCATTGGGTTTTCCATGTAAATCTAGTGTCTCTGGTGTTTTTTTTCTGTTATTTGCATTTCATGTTTACACTTAATAATAGATTGAAGTTAAAGTGAACAGATTAAATTTAGAAGTAAAGTGATTTGATAAAACTGATTGAACCCCTCTCTCAGTTGTCTTGTGCATTTCAACAATTGGTCTCATAGCTATGGTTCCTTGGTGAAAATCTTAACCACTTGAGGTAGATCAAATGGTGCACAAGTTGCAGATTCCTATTTTTGATGGAGCTAATTATAGTGACTGGAAAGAACACATGAGAGGTTACTTGGTTTCTCTTGGTTTCAAAACCTGGAAATTTATGGAGACAAAGTATGTGATACCAACAACTGGTCCTTCCTGAGCTGATAAGATTGCAGCTTATGAGGAGAATGAAAGGGAAAGGTATGCTATCTTCAATGCTCTATCTAAAACTGAAAGAACAAAAGTTATTTCTCTAGCTACTGCTCATGAATTATGGGAAAAATTGAAAGACATTTATGAAGGGAATGATAGAGTAAATTTGTCAAGGAAACAAACTACTAAGCGAAAATTTGAGAACTTGAGAATGGAAGACGAAGAAGATATTGCAAGCTATTATCAGAGAGTTGAAATTATAGCAAATAAAATCAAGAATCAAGGTGGTACCATGTCAAATGAAGATATAATTGAGAAGATCTTGATGATCCTACCAGACAATTACAGTGACAAAGTATCTTCTCTTGAAGAATCATATGATCCAAAGACATTTACTAAGGAGCATCTATTTAGTGTTTTGACTACATTCGAGATGAGAAAAATTGCAAGAGAGGAGAAGGTTGAAACAACCTTTAAAATAATGAAGATAGGAGATGACTCAGATGACGATGTTTCAAAAGATTTGGAAGAAAATTTTACAAGGAGATTGAAGAAAGGTACTGGTAAATACAAAGGTAAGTTTCCTTTCAAGTGTTTTAGTGTTGGAAATATTGGTCATTATGCATCAAGATTTCCTAATAGAGCTATAGACAAGAAGAATAAGGATAATAATAACAATCACAAAGATAAAAAAGATAGGAAGTTCAAGAAATTATATTATGTCAAAGAAGATGCAAGAATTTATGATGATGAATCTGAATCTAAGGAGGATAAAGATGAATGTTTGTTTCTAGACTTGGAAAATAAAGCTATATCTACTAACCATGGAAGATGTGAAAAGGAATCTAGTCTGGAGAGTAGGAAGGATGAAACAAAAGGTACTCTGGTAATTGCTTTTCATGCTAGAAAGGATGAGTAATTTTGGGTAATTGACAGTGGGTGTTCAAATCATATGATTGGAGATAAGAGTAAGTTCACTAAACTTGAGAAGTATGATGGATGAATAGTTATGTTTGGAGATGACTCTCGTGCTAAGATTGTTGGTAAAGGAAAAACTAGATTTGATGGTAAACATAATATTGACGATGTTTATTATGTAAAGGGTTTAAGGCATAATATCTTAAGTGTTGGAAAAATGTACAACAAAGGTTTTAAGCTTGTGTTTTAGGATAACACTTGTGAGATCAAAAAAGGATCCGAAAATGTGGTAGTAGCTAGAAGAAGAACTCATGGAAATATCTATCAACTTAAGGGTGGTGACGGTCAGTGTTTTGTTTCTCAGATTAATGAGAGTTGGCTCTGGCACCAGAGGATGGGATATGTGAATTTTGATAATCTGATCAGGATTAGTTCTAGGGAAGTTGTCAAAGATCTACCTAGAATCACAAAGCCTTCAAATTCAATTTGCAGAAGTTGTCAGTTGGGAAAACAAACAAGAAACAATTTTAAAGGAAAGGAAAAATCATCTATCGAAATGCTAGAATTAATTCATACAAATCTCTATGGTCCTACAAGAACAGGAAGCCTAAATGGTGACAGGTACTTTATCTCTTGATTGATGATTACTCTAGGATAACATGGGTTACATTTCTTAGAGAAAAGGCTTAGGCTCTTGATAGATTCAAGGTGTTTAACGAAAGAGTAGAAAATGAGGCAAACCTAAAAGTCAAATGCTTAAGGTCTAATAGAGGTGGGAAATTTACATCTGGTGAGTTCAATGCATTCTATGAAGAGCATGACATAAAGAGACATTATTCTACTCCTAGAACCCCTCAGCAGAATGGAGTTGTGGAAATAAAGAACCAAACTATTCAAGAGGCTACCAGAACTATGATGAAAGAAGAAAATGTTCCTGATGTGTATTGGAGAGAAGCAATCCACACTACTATTTACATTCTTAATAGAGTTCAGATTAGAGGTAACAACACTAAGACCCATTATGAGTTATGGATTGGTAAGACTCCTACTGTTAAATACTTTAAGGTATTTGGAAGTAGATGTTACATTAGAAGAGATGATGAAAATCTTGAAAAGTTTGATGCTAGATGTGATGAAGTAATTTTTATTGGATATTCAAATAACAACAAGGCATATAGATTCTTTAATAAAAGAATGAGGAAAATAATTGAAAGTGCTAATGTAAAGGTTGATGAAGCAATGCATAGACTGGTGGAAAATAAATGAAGTTGAACCTGATGATCTTACTTGTGGGAAAGTACAAGAAGAAGAAAAGGAAGAGAAAGAACAAAGTGATGAAGAAGAAATTCTGGAATCTGCACCTAAGACTCCTAAATATGTACAAAGAAATCATTCGAAGGAACAAATAATTGGAGACATAAGTGAAGGAGTGAAGACAAGAAGCAAAGTGTTTGAGGTAAACTTGTGTTTAATTTCTAAGATAGAACCTAAGACTGTGAGTGAAGCATGTAATGATGAAAGCTGGGTTAGAGAAATGAAAGAGGAACAACAACAGATAGAGAAGAATGAGACATGGTAGCTAGTCCCTAGACATGCAAACAAGAATGTGTGTGTGAGAATATGTGGATTAATTAAAATGATAAACCAAAACACCAATGAAATATTAAATCAAAGGAAACTAATTAAAAATATAAAACAAACTCTAAATAACAACAACTCCTTCAAAAGCGTTCCATTGTCCTCTATCTCCAAGGATTTGATGCAAGTGACTGGCTCTCAGTTGGTGTAAGCAACAACTTGTTGGAATGAAAACTTAGGAGAATGAGATTATACAACATGCATGTCCATTGCTAGATTATTTGAGCTATGATATGAAACTAAGATGCTATGTTATGAACTTGAAATGCTATGCTTAAGAAAACAAGACTGCTAAATGCTGGATAAAATGCAACTATAGTAATCACGCTAAATTCACAAAATCTAGGATCATATCTACTCACTAAAGGGCTGTATTTATAGATTTTTGGAGGCAAAAATCTAGTTGGCAAAGATCAATGGTCAAATCCAAACCTGTTAAGATGAATAGTGAGAGATTTTGGAAGTTGAGAGAAAGATGGAAGGTTGAGAGAATAATGGAGGAATGTTTTCAACCCACCAGACCATCCTCATTCAAAAATGGAAACAAATTGCCATTTGTCTTTTCATTTATGAAAGTTGGTTGAAAGTTGAGGATAAATCCTAATTAAATAAATAAATTTATTTAATTACATGTGACAATAAATTTAGAAGCTTCCATAATTAAATAATTCATATTTAATTATGTGAGAGGTGAAAAAGATGTGTAATTAAATATTTACAATATTTAATTATGTGAAAGGTGAGGAAAAAAATGTATTAAATTAAATATTTACAATATTCAATTTAAAGATGGAGTGAAGGATGAGTTAGCAGAATATTCTACTATTTGAAAATTCAAATTTAGAATCATGATAATTAATATAAATAAATAATGAAATTTATTTAACTTAATTAAGAAGAAGATAATAATTAAATAAACTTATTTATTTAATTAAACTAGAAGATTTAGAAAAATGAACAATATAAATAAATAATTAAATTTATTTATATGTAGATGACTTTAGAAGATTAATTAAATAATTCATATTTAATTAATTAACAGGTTTTGCAATGACCATTTTTAGATGTATACATTTTGCCCCTCTTTGAAGTGATGTGTTTTACGCATTGCTTCAAAGAAAAATTCCGATTTTGAAAATTTGCCCCTGACTTTGAAAAATTGACTCATGATGCCATATGCCCCCTCAGAAGATAAATCGTGTGATTTGAATGATACTGATGATAATTGAAAGAATTTGCATGATTTTGAAGAGAAATTGTTGATTTATCTCTCGAAATAGCATGTTGTACAGTAAAAATAAAAATAACTTCCCTTTTTTACCCCCTTAAAAGGTGGAAAAGGTAAAAATTCATTGTCATTTGAACAATAGCCTTTTGTGATTTTCAGAGCTCTGAGAGAGAATTTCAAGATGCCGATCCACTACGAGTGCCACCGATTCAAGCGAGCCTGCCGTCATAAGAGACCAGCAGCGTATGGACCTCCGGTAAGATTGCATGATCCGCCTTTGTGTATGATTTGGACAGGAGATCATCTACATAATCCTCCATGAATGTGTGCATCATGTCATGAAAAATTGTAGTCATTGCTCATTGGTATGTAGCTCTTGCATTTTTAAGTCCAAATGGCATTACTTTCCAACAATATGTACCCCAAGGATATGTGAACACTATTTTATCTTGATCTTCAGGTGCAATATTTATTTGGTTGTATCTCAAAAATCCATCCATTAGTGAATACATAGCATTTCCAGTAGTCAAATCTACAATCATATCTATGTTGGGCAGAGGGAAATCGTCCTTTGGGCATGCTTTATTTAAATCCCTGAAATCTGTACAAATTCTGATTCGTTCATCTAGCTTTGATATAGGTACAATATTGGAGATTCATTCTGCATAGTCTATAGACTGAATGAATCCTACATCTAACAATTTCTTAATTCCTCTTTGACCAGTAATGCAACATGTGGGTGCATTTTTCTGAGTTTCTGCTTCATAGGTTTTTCCCTCAGATTGATTGATAAATGATGCATGATGAGATTTGGATCTAATCCAGGCATATCTGTGTATGACCATGCAAAATTGATTTGATTGCTCTTAAGGAATTCTATGAATCTTAGGATTTCCTCTTCTGTCAGGGATGCAACAAGTTGCAAGACTTGTGGCTATTCCGTAGTACCTATATTGAGTTCCTCTGTTGGTTCTATCAAAATGGAAGACCTTTCCTAATAGTGCTTCAGAAGAGTGTCAAGTTTCCCATCCTCTAGTGCCTTTGAAAGGTTTTCACTATTGGATACTCTCTTTATTTTTCTCTTTTCATGATCTAACACTACCTTTGTTAGGTTTTCACCATTAGATCTTTCTTTTATGTTGTTAATTTTGTAGCTGAGAAACTTGGCACTTTCCTATCTATAACTTTGATCTTGTGACTCACTGGTGGAACCTATTTCTGAGTTGGATGAACAAAGAAAGTTTATGATGGTTTCATCATTGGGAAAAGCTGGGATATCAATTGGTGCAATTTGTTCCCAGTCAATGAGTTTGGGATGGACCAAGGTAAATGGATCATCAGGTTGTGTAAGGTAACAAGCGGTTAAGTTCATGATACTATAATCGTTTTCACTATGGGGAAGGTCTATGATGGTCCCCTCTTGTCGATTATATGTATTGTTTTGAATCGAATCATCATCACTTGAGTCATGGTTTCTTTGTTGGACATAATCAAGTGGAGGCCTTGAGCTTTCCCCTTGTGTGAGTGTGGGTGTATATTTTTGTACCATATCCACCTATTTGTCCCTCCAAAATTTATCATAAAAAATGGTGTCCCATTCATATTCATTGGAGTCAGTGTCAAAATTGTTTTCTTGTATTCTAAGAATTATTTCAGCTAATTCCTCATTAGGCTTTCTTTGTACTGTTTCTTCCTTTTCATCTTCACCATATACTAACCTAGTTTTATCTCTAGGGTGCATTGTTTTTAGTCAGATAGGTTCAACAATACCTTCTTTTCTCTTGCCTATAGGGCCATCTCCTTCATAACCCATTTGTTGCATTATTGTATAACCCTTTCCATATTGCTCAGTGGGTAACTTGACATGTTGGTCCGATTCATATTTATCTTTATAGAGCCACTCAAGGATAGCCCTGTCTTCTGTTTCACTTTCTTGAGTATCTACCTTGATAAATCTTCCATCAAACTTGGTGATGGGAACCAAAGCTTGTGTGCTTAATACTGAAGCTGCTGTAGCCTGTTGTATGGATGTTGATGATTGACCATGGGATCTTGGGGACACGGGTAGATTAGAGAGACATAAAGAATATTCTCCCACCCCATTATCTTTTAATTTTAACTTGGTGCCAATTTTTTTTATCATTTCCCCCACTTGTTCATTGTGTTTTGAAGTAGAAATGGCCAAAGCCTCTCTATTATGCAGGACAAATGTGTCCTCAGTTTCTCTAAGGTTAGAACAAGTTTGACTGCTAATATGGTCTGCCGATATTGTTACTTCTTGTCCGTAATATGGAAAATTTAAGCATTGATGATAAGTAGATGAAACTGCTTGCATGCCATGGATCCATGGGCGACCCAAGAGTATGTAATAGGATACATCCCGATCTAGAACCTGTCAGAAGGTATTTTTCAAAACAGGTCCCACTGTGATTGGTAGCATGATGAGGCCTTTGGAAGCTCTTTCTTCATCATCATATGCTTTGATTGTAATTTTCCTTTGTGGATCTATAGATTCCTTTGAATATCCCAAAGCAAGGACCAATTTTAAAGTACAAATGTTTAATCCAACTCCCCCATCTATTAAAACACATCTAATTCGGGCTTTATGAACCATGACCTCTATATAAAGTGATGAATTATGGGGATGGGTCATGGAGGAATCATCCTTTTCAACAAAGGATAAACATGTGGGTGTGGAAAAGTATCCCACCATGGCTTGAAATTTATTAATATCCCGATCAAGAGACACAGTTGTGTCAATGAGTGCCTTTTCTAGAATGTCTTTGTGTGCTGGTGATATTTTGAGAAAATCCAAGATAGAAATTTGGGCTGATGTTTTTTGCAGTTGATCGACCAAATTTTACTGACTTGGAGGGGGAATCGCCGTCTTAGATGAACTTAATTTTACAATGATTCTGGCCTGTCCCCTTGTGGTAGCATTAACCTCTCGATATTCTTTCTTCCTTTGATCTTGATAGCATTGACTTGCTGATCGTTGGTGTAAATATGATTGATAATGGTGTCATAGACATGATTCACATTCTTGACTTTGTCACCCAAAGATTCCCCTTTTTGATAATTGGGGAGAGAATCCTTGAATGCCTAATGATCATCATTGGAATTATGTCCCTCAACCGTTATGGTACAGTTATCAATCAAATCCTGAATGAGATTCTGTAACCGTTGGCAATTACTTGTCTTATGACCCTTGCATCTATGATAATTGCAATAGTATGAGTCATTCCATGATGGTGGTTTAACTCGAGGATCATAATCTATTTGTGGTGGAAATGTAATAGAGTTTTGGTTCAACAGTTCTTTAAGAATTGATTCCAAAGACTAGCCCAGGGGAGTAAAACTCCGTCGATTTGAAAAGAATTGAGATCTGGGAGCATTTGAATTTTGATTATTGCCAAGATTATTACCGCGATTGTTGTTCATATTTCCTTGGTTACTAGAATTTACAACATTATTGGAGTGTTGGACACCTATTACATTAAGAACGGTAGGCTTCACATTCAAATTGTTAGCATCTACCACCCCATCATTCACAACATTTTTATTTCGAGTCCAAAATCGTGACTTGTCATTGTTGTTTCTATTGTTGTTGTATGAATTTGGACTTACTTTATCAAGCTTTAAAACTCCATGTTTGATCAAGGCACCTTCAATGGTAATTGCATTTTCAATCAATTTTTCAAATGATTAAGGACAATGGAGATTTAGCCTATAACTCATCTCTTGATTCAGACTATCGACAAAGATTTCCATCTTCTCCTTTTCAGGAACAGGACGAGAATATCTTGCAAATAACCTTCTCCACCTTTGTAAGAATGTAGGGAAGGGTTCCCCAATCTTTTTTTTTACTCTACATAAATCAAGTATGGTTATCTGGTGTTGTATATTATAGGAGTACTATGGTATGAAATTATTTATTAACTCCTCAAATATTTTGATGGGGGGAGTGATCTTGGAAATCCACTCCATGGATTTTCCACCCAGACTTCGTGGAAATAATTGCATTAGATAGGTATCTTGATGAGCGAATACTAAGCTCATATTTCGAAAATCCCTCACATGATCAATGGGATCCGTTTTTCCATTATACCTATCAAACTTTGGGATCTCACAATGTTTTGGAAAAGGAATCATGGTAAGACTCCTGTCAAATGGATATGGGCAGATATCCTCCAAAACATATTTCTTTGTTGTACCCCCTTGTATTTCTTTTATTTTCCCTTGTAATGCTCTTATCTGTTGAGTAAGAGCACTAAAATCATTAAGGGGGGCCTTAGGATCCTCTCTAATCCTTTCCGTGTGAAAATCAGTAGGTAGCTTAGCTCCTTGATTAGACAATGAAAGGAAATATCTTTCCTTGTTTCGTTCTAAAACCTTATCTATGAGAGTATGGAGTTGAGGATCCTGTTCTTCTTTTTGAAGCATTTCTTTATCTCATCATTATTCAGATTATTCCCAGTGCGAAGTCTATGAAAAGGATTTTCTTCTTTATCATCATTATTTTTTTTATAACCCATTTTGCTTAATGTACTTTCCTTTCATCCTCATCTATGTGCTTTCGAGATCTTGTGACAACAGGTATAAGATTTTTCCAAATTTCCACTAACTTTGATCAAAAAAATGAAATAGTGTAATTTTGATGGATATATAAGTCAGAATAGATTGAAGATTCTATTGATGTGACTTATGAATTTTCTAATCTTTAGCTCATGATTCCTTGATTGAAATGATGATAATCCTGTTTGCGGGAATTAAACTAAAAATAAAAAATAAAGATGATGTTGCACTTTGTGAGGTTTGATTGTCGTTTTGTAAAAATAAGGATTTTTGATAAATGCCTAATGCTCCTAAGCTCTCTATTGCAAAACTTGATTGGGATGATTAGAGTACAAAATTGCTAGTTGGGGGATGAAAGATGATCGGCTAGGTGCTTCCACAATAGTGGTTTACAATTTATGAGAGATTTTGATTTTTGTTGAAATTGTATATTTTTAGAAAATATAATGATTTAAGCCTTAAAAAGTTCCATTTTAAGGATTCCAATTGAAGAGGATTTGATCAAACCACCTTAGATCAAACCCCCTTGGATAGAACCTCGCTAGTTTTAAACCATACATATAAATGAGTCTCCTTTACACCTATCAAAATGCTGATAAAAAAACACTTTTGATTTACCTTTTGGGGGATCAAATGAATTCATTTAAAATTTATTTGAAATGATTATGGTAGTCCTCAGAACGAGCTATCCAATGAATATAATTTTAATATGTTTTGGTTTTATTATGTATTTGTTTTTTTAGTTTTATTAAACATAGGTTTTTCATAAAAAATGAAGGTCTCTATTATGCACATGTGGAAAAATAGTAGATTATAAATTTAAAAATAAAATAAAAATATGAGTGCACCATATATTGAAGTCATTGATCCCACAAACAAAAAAAAAAAATAAGAATTTTGATATATACAAAAAGAGTTATGCGTTATACGGTCGCGCTATGTCTAAATTATAATTGGTTTGATTTTGAAACTTGATTAAAGAACAAATATTGAATAAAAAACTATCTAACCAAGTGGAAGTACTAGATATCAGAGTTACAAATCTAAATTTGAAAGAATTAGAATTTTATCCTTCATGGAAAAAAAGTTATGCATTATAGAGTGTGTGTCACTTTTTTAAAATGTTGTTTTATGAAAAAACCAATTTTCGTGGGAGATGGAAAAAGAAGTGCAATCTGATTCCAAAATTTTGAAAAAATATTTTTAGAATCTACAGAAAAAATTTGACGAGACTCTAGTTTGCATCATCTTCAAATTCCTCACGGTTTAGCCACTATAGGTGCCCGAATGTGAAGATTTAGTTAAAAATAATAATTTCAGTGTTTAGTTTGGCCAAAAATTGTAAACCACTATTGTGAGATCACCCCCGAATAGGTTGAATGTGATTATTCCTTTGAGAAAGAGCTCTTCTTTGAAATAAAGCTCATGAATATAATGGTTCTAAGGAAAAATCGTTAGTGAAACCTCTAACAAAGTCGTGATATCGATGAATAAAAGTTCTATGTTCAAGCAAAACTTTTCGACTTTGGTATAAAAAATTTCTCCTTTTCAATAGCTTCTTATAACTGAGAGACTTCTTTGGCTTCTTAATCTTCTTCTTTAGGGACTTCTTCACAAAAGTTGCAGACTTCTAGACCCTTAGCATAAAAAAAGACTAGACTGAATGACAGATTTTTTAGTTTTCAGAAAATTACCTAGGTTCGGAATACAAATGCGCTAATTTTTTTAGCAGATGCGCCAAACTATCTAATCTATGTACTGGACTATTGCAGGTATGCGCTAAAATAGAGCACAGATACGCTAAAACAAAGCATGAATGTGTTGAAACAGAGCACAAATGCGCTAAAACAGAGCACAAATGCGCTAAAACAGAGCATTAATGCGCTGAAATAGAACACAAATGCGCTAAAATAGAGCATAAGTGCACCAAAACAGAGCATAGATGCGCTAAAATAGACCAGGGATGCACTAAACTATCCAATTACTGCACTGAGACAAACATGTTTTGACAGTTTGATGTTTTTGGATGATCTTTATCAGATTTAAATTAGGAAAAACATGACATATAGTGGAAAACAGTTGTTTGCAAATCTTAAAATCTGAATAAAGAGTGTATGTTCTTGATATTTTCACGGGTATTGAACAAAATAAGCACTTTAGACAAACTCACTCTTATTTGTCAAAAAGGTCATCATAGCAACCACAACTCACATCTTAAAATTGCGTTGACTCACACAACTGTGTCACCCCCTAAAGGGCGCCCATGTTTTTGTTTTTTTTAGGTGCGTACTCAAGGTTAGATTTCTCGATCCCTTGAGCAAACAATCCATGGAAATTATATGGTGAGTGTCTTGGGGGTAGATTCTTCCCTCCCCTTGCACTGTGATTATTATGATGTTTGGATACTGACACAGTTGGCTTTCTAAACTATGGTTCATAGTAAAGGTATCTGTTTGGTGTGACAATAGATAAACTCCCTCAGGAGACCTCCCAATCTTTAGAACAAAGATTTTGGGGATGGTTATCTTGCTCACTTCCGTTGAATATGGGTTTCCCCAAAATTCACTTTTGATTAGAGTGGGTTGGAAAACTTGGCTTTGGTTGTTCCCACTTAGGTCATTCCCATAGGGTGAGTACTTTTTCCCACTACGGCAAGCCTTCTAAAATATGTAATAAAACATGAAATACAAGAAATGAAAAAGGTAAGTCTGGTGTTTTAGTCACCTAGTAAAGGGGAGAGCATAAACCTATTACCCAAGAATCACAACAAACAAGTGGTTCAGTTTTAAATCCAAATGACAATTTTCTACACTAAGTGAAGATGTTGCTCCACAACAAGCATTGGATTCATTTTAACCAAGATAAAATAATGTTTGGTGACTATCCTAGGATTGATTAATTCCAAATTTAAGTGTCTACCCTATGATTGCTTGATTCTTACTTAAGGCAGAAAAATAAAAATCTTTGTCCACGGATGGCGTCGGAATCAAAATTTATTTTTACACTCCCTATATGCACTACAACTGGTAAATGTTAAAATAGTTAACAAATGCGCTAAAGGAACAACCAGGGATGCACCAAAACAGTTAGTAAATGCGCTAAAGGAACTAGCAAATGCGTTGAAATAGGTCGTCAATGCGCTAAAACAGTCCTCATCCATCACCTGCCATAAAATATGCAATAAAAAAGATTAAAAACGGGGCAAGGCCCCATGGTGGGCGCCAAAAATATGTGCTATAATATGTGGATTAATTAAAATGATAAACCAACACACCAATGAAACATTAAATCAAAGAAAACTAATTAAAAAGCTAAAACAAACTCTAAATAACAACAACTCCTTCAAAAGCGTTCCATTGTCCTCTATCTCCAAAGATTCGATGCAAGTTACTGGTTCTTAGTTGGTGTAAGCATCAACTTGTTGGAATGACAACTTAGGAGAACGAGATTATGCAACATGCATGTCCATTGCTAAATAATTTGAGCTATGATATGAAACTAAGATGCTATGTTATGAACTTGAAATGCTATGCTTAAGAAAACAAGATTGCTAAATGCTAGATAAAATGCAACTATAGTAATCATGTTAAATTCACAAAATCTAGGATCATATTTACTCACTAAAGGGCTATATTTATAGATTTTTGGAGGCAAGAATCTAGTTGGAAAAGATCAATGGTCAAATTCAAACCTGTCAAGATGAATGGTGAGAGATTTTGGAAGTTGAAAGAAAGATGGAAGGTTGAGAGAATAATGGAGGAATGTTTTCAACCCACAAAACCATGCTCGACATTCAAAAATGGAAACAAATTGCCATTTGTCTTTTCATTTATGAAAATTGGTTGAAAGTTGAGGATAAATCCTAATTAAATAAATTTATTTAATTACATGTGACAATGAATTTAGAAGCTTCCATAATTAAATAATTCATATTTAATTATGTGAGAGGTGAAAAAGATGTGTAATTAAATATTTACAATATTTAATTATGTGAAAGGTGAGGAAAAAATGTATTAAATTAAATATTTACAATATTCAATTTAAATATGGAGTGAAGGATGAGATAGCGAAATATTCTATTATTTGAAAATTCAAATTTAGAATCATGATAATTAATATAAATAAATAATGAAATTTATTTAACTTAATTAAGAAGAAGATAATAATTAAATAAACTTATTTATTTAATTAAACTAGAAGATTTAGAAAAATGAACAATAGAAATAAATAATTAAATTTATTTATATTTAGATGACTTTAGAAGATTAATTAAATAATTCATATTTAATTAATTAACAAGTTTTGCAATGACCATTTTTAGATGTATACAGAATGTAATTGGTTCAAAATGGGTATTCAAAAATAAGCTAAATGAAGATGGTGATGTGGTAAGGAATAAAGAAAGACTTGTATGTAAAGGATATTCACAGGTTGAAGGAATAGATTTTGAAGAAACTTTTGCACCTATAGCAAGAATGGAGGCCATTCAAATGTTCTTGGAATTTTTAGCTCATAAAGACTTCAACGTGTATCCGATGGATGCCAAGTCTGCATTTTTGAATGGAGAACTAGAAGAAGAAGTATATATGGAGCTACTGGAAGGTTTTCAACTACCAGACAAACCAAACATGGTTTGTAAGTTAAATAAGGCATTATATGGACTTAAAAAAGCTCCCAGAGCTTGGTATGCAAGATTGGATAGATACTTGACAAAGCAAGGATTCAAGAAAGGGTCCACAGACAACAATATTTACTTCAAGGTTGAGAAAAACAACATGTTGATAGTTGTGGTATATGTTAATGACATTATCTTTGGTGGAAATGAAGGTATGTGTAAGAAATTTGCTAAAGAGATGCAAAAATAATTTGAGATTTCTATGATTGGTGAGTTGAATTTCTTCCTTGGACTTCAGGTAAATCAAACTGACAAAGGGATATTCATTTCACAATATAAGTATGTTAAGGAATTATTGAAGAAGTTTGGAATGAATGACTCCAAAACGGTTTGTACCCCTATGGTAACGGGATGTAAGCTGAGTAAGGATGATGAATTTGCTAAAGTTGATCAGAGCATGTACAAATCCATTATTGGTGGACAACTGTATCTTACTGCTACTAGACCTGATATCATGCATGCAATATGCTTAGTTGCAAGATTTCAAGAAAAACCTAAGGAAGCACATGTTATAGCTATGAAGAGGATATTAAGATATCTTATAGGAACTCCAGAGTATGGGCTATGGTATCTGAAAGACAGTGATTTCACATTGAATGCCTACACTGATGCAGATTGATCTGGTTGTGTAGATGACCAGAAGAGTACAAGTGGCAGTGCATTCTTCCTTGGAGGAATATTAGTTTCATGGTTGAGAAAGAAACAAGATTTAGTTTCTCTATCCATTGCAGAAGTAGAGTATATTATAGCAGCATCTTGTTGTACACAAGTACTTTGGATGAAGCAAACCTTGATGGACAGAGGTGTGGTGAGTGATGAAACTATCTCTATATTCTGTGACAATACAAGTGTTATAAACATTTCAAAGAATCCAATGATACATTTTTGAACAAAGCACATATCTATCAAGTATCACTTCTTGAGGGAGAAGGTATTGTAGAATGAAGTTAGACTTGAATATGCACCTACCAAGGAACAAATTGCTGACATATTTACTAAGGCCATTCCGAAGGATACCTTTGAGTATCTCAAGTGGAAGTTAGGGGTTATTTCCCCTCCTTCTTTGAACTAAGTGCACATAAAGGTGCATCGGTCCAGTGGATTCACAAACTCTTTTGATATGGATTGATGATTGAGGTCTACTCCTTAGGGGGAGTAGAGAAGTGCATTGTTGTAGTATGTGATGTGGGTGTACTCCTAAGGGGGAGTGAACAAAGTTCTATATGGAAAGAATTTCCTTTGCCATTGATGTTAAAGGGGGAGAGAGAATCATGTGAAAATTTTATGTGTGTGCAGGTTTTCGTTTCTGAAAATCATGTATGCCGTCTTTGATGGTTTTTCACATCATATGTTTCCATCAATGACAAAGGGGGAGATTGTTGCAAGTATGGATGTGTTTGATAGTGTTTTCATTAATGTTGTCATTGATGTCAACACAGTTCAGGTTGAGTACAAATGGTACTTGTATAGTTGAGATACTGTAGAAGTGCTTAGAGTACATGGAGCTATATTTACGAAGTTGTAATTATGTTTTTGCCAAGTGCTTTTGAGAAAAATTGAGAAATAATGAAGGCAGTGCTGAAGTATGTGCTCCGGTATTGTGCTCTGCATTTCTCCTATGTTGATCCCATGCTTGTGAAGATCTATAAGTGTGTTCATGAGCTTCAATGGATAATATATCTCAAGTTTTAGCTTCTGGTTTGATGGAGAGTAAAAGATATGTTCACCAGTGTGTGAATTGGTTTGGCAGAACTATCTAGTTGTGGACTGGGAGAAATGTTTTGGCTTCACAGTTGTTTTGTTTTTGGTTTCAGATCTTGCAAATCTGGGAAATGACTCTTTTTTATGTTTTCTATTTTTTGACAAATGTGCTTATGATTTGGTGCTCCAGAAGACCTGCTCCAAAGCTCCTATGTTTTTCTAGTTGGTTCGGTTGAACTATTGAAGAGTTTTTTGTGAATGAAGTTTATTGTAATTGCTATGGATGTACCTGAGGTATTCTCAGAGATGAATTTTTTTTGGTGAAGCGTGTTTTGTTGTGACCATCTTGTTGTAGATGCATGTACTTCAAAGATCATGGGTGATCCCACAATACTAGTTTACAAATTTTGGCCAAACTTGACATTGAACTGATTTTTTCTAACTAAATCTTCACTTTCGGGCACCTATAGCGGCTAAACTGTGAGGAATTTGAAGATGATGCAAACTAGTGATTTGTGAAATTTTGTCTACAGATTCTAAATATATTTTTTTCAAAATATTTGGAATCAAATTACACTTTTTTTCCATCTCCTTCGAAAACTCTTTTTTTTTTTTTTTTTCAGTAAACACCATTTTTAACAGTGATGCTCACTATATACAACATAATTTTTTTTCCATGAAAGATAAAATTCTATTTTTTTTGAATCTAGATTTGTAAATATGATATCTAACGCTTTCATTTTGTTTCATAGTGTTTTATTGAATATTTTTTCCTTAATCAAGTTTCGAAGTCAAACCAATTACAATTTAGACATAGGGACTGCATACAACATAACTTTTTTGTATGTATCGAAATTCAATTTTTGTTTGTTGGATAAAGGATTTCAATATCTAGTGCACTGATATTTTTCAATTTTTTTTTGATAATCTGCTATTTTTCCACGTGTAGAATAGAGAGCTTGATTTTCGGTGAAAACCCTACATTCACAAGAAATAAAAAATAAATATAATAATAAAATTAAATTTATTTAAAATTATACTTTTTGGGAAGCTTATAATAAGGACTACATACTTACAAAAAATAAATTTTAAAGGAATTCATTTGATCCCCCAAAAGGTAAATCAAAAGTGGGGTTTTATCAGCGTTTTGATAGGTGTAAAGGAGACTCCATTATAGGTTTGGTTTAAACTTAGTGGGGTTCTATCCAAGGGGGTTTGATCTAAGGTGGTTTGATCAAACCCTCTTCAATTGGAATCCTTCAAATGGAACATTTAAAGGCTTAAATCATTATATTTTATAAAAATATGTGATTTCAGCAAAAAATAGAATCTCTTAGAAATTGTAAACCAGCATTGTGGGATCACCCTCATTGGTGTTTTCATTAGGTTTGGTCGACCTGGTGTCTACACGTTATATTAAGTTTTTGCATCAATTTGAGGAAGCGCGTGATTGATCCAAGATGTTGTTTGGATCCTAAATTAAATATGTAATTGGTCCTCTCTCATTCTTATCCATCATGGGAATGTTGAGTAGCTGACCTAGTTTGATTTTGTAAATGAAATTGTATAGCTGACTTGGTGTCTACATGTTACATTAATTTTTTGCATCAATTCAAGGAAGTACACGATTGATCCAAGATGTTGTTTGGATCCTAAATTAAATATTTAATTGGTCCTCTCTCATTCTTATCCACCGTGGGAATGTTGTAGCCGACCTAGTTTGATTTTGTAAATGAAATTGTATAGCCGACCTTGGAGAATGTTTCTAGGGTTGAAGATGCTATAAAATAAAATCAAGTTGTAGCAAATTGGTTATCCATCCATCCACGATTTGAGAAAGTAAGTGAGGTGTGCGAACAAGTGTGAAAAGAAGAGTGTGGAAGAGAAAATTGAGGCAATAGTACTTTAAGATGTTAGATTCTTGAAAGTAGTGAGTTGATGGTGTCTACAATCTTTTGATCAAGTTGCAAATGTGTGGAACCCTAGTGGTGGATCTTCAGTTATCTTTTCTTTCTCTATAGGCAGTGAGCCTCATTTCGGACAGTGAGTCCTTTGCTGGTAGTGAGCCTTTGTATCTAGACAGTGAGCCCTCTGGGAGTGAGCCTTTGTATTCGGTATTGTACTACTACTATATTGTGAGTTAATCCTCACCGTGGTTTTCCCTCATTGGGTTTTCCATGTAAATCTAGTGTCTCTGGTGTTTTCTTTCTGTTATTTGTATTTCATGTTTAAACTTAATAATAGATTGAAGTTAAAGTGAAAAGATTAAATTTAGAAGTAAAGTGATTTGATACAACTGATTCACCCCCCTCTCAGTTGTCTTGTGCATTTCAATATATAGTTGGTGGAAATTGATTAAAAAACAACTCGAATCCTCCTCTCTATTCCTTTTTTATCATTGCTAGTGTCATGCTGAACTGTCATAACATAGTACCAACTGATTTGAGAAATACCTTCTGGTAACTACTTTTTCAAAATTGCACAATTATCATTTATTGGCCCATATTTTTTGACTGCTAAGATTCGAGGTGCTAGAAGTAAAAATTTATGACAAAAAATAAATTATAGTCCAAGTAAGCAATTATATTTTTCATCCCAAGCCATATATATCCCTTCTAGTGGCCATTTGTGAGAAAGAATTAAATCATTATACAAGTATTATTGATACTTGGTATCTAGAACTGTGCTGGTCTCCTTGCAAAAAGCCTCTATACATTGATTTGTAATAATTAATTTATATAAATAGGTTTTGAACAGATCCGTATTAACCTTGTCATCACATATTAAGAATGAAAGTGTTAGGATTAATGCATTAAAAATTTCTCTCCATTCATCAAGGTTTTCTAGCTCCCCATCTTCTTTCATAATGTGAGGCATAATCCTAGTCTCAATATTTTAAAATATTTGAGCTTTGTTTGTACATTTTCAACTAACTTAACCATATATGGCTATATTTATCCCACTATCTTGGCGATGTTATAAGTAGGATAAATTTCCTTTGGTGACTCATCTATATTTGCAAATCCTTTGTATATGCCTTGCAAAACTATAATCCTAGTGGACCCACTTATTTATAATATTTCTAAGTCTCTCTTGGTCCCCAACCACCCTAGTAATTTTACCATTGAGATTGGTGTATGAGCTACATAGGAACTCTCCAATCTATTCAAAACTTTAAAAATTCATGTCCTAGAATACTTGATAAAATATGTACTATTTCCTCATGTTGGGCCTTTTGACCATTCTTCATCTACTCCTCCATCATTTGAATTCTCTCCTTTAGTTATTTATTTTATTTTATCAAATCCTTTACAGGTGATGCCAAGGAGTAACTTGCTTCCTATATGTTAGCTAGAGGAAGTTCCAACCCCTTCTACCTCCCCCACCCATAACCACTCTAGCCTCTTTCATTTTAAACTTATTGTACTATAGTAAGTGTTAACTGATCCTTTAATAAGTCATCATATTTATCTTGTAGTTTTTAGGTGTGGCTTTAGTAAACTTGGAAACATCTATCATTAATGAGGCAACTTATGGGGTAGAATTATATGATGCTCTCTTTAATATCAACCCCACCCTAATATCTTGTGATGCGTTTGCAACTTGAGGCTTATTTGTATTCGGGGCAGAGCCCATATTGCAAGGGTCTCCCACCTTAGGTTGAACCCTATGTTGCACTATATTGTCATCATTGTTGTCATTGATGTCAACCTCTGGTATGGATATGTTAAGAAGGTGTGTATGGTGTTGAGAAGGTGTTGTAGATGGTGTGTATGGTTTTGAGCAGGTGTTTCATATGTAGCAGGGATACTTGGTTTCCAAGTGCTTTTGAGAAAATTTGCATAAATATTATGTAAGGTGACTGGGAAGTGTTCTATATTTTTCTCCACATTTCTTCATTCTTGAAGATGTGATTGTGTGGTTTAAAAGTGATTATTAGAGGTTTTTGAAGGTTTTATATCGAAAGTTTTAGGTTTTGGATCATGTGGCTATAGAATATATGTTTGACAGTGTGTTGGACTGTCTCTGGCTTGTGAAATAGGATATATAGGAGAAGTGGAATTGCTTTGCATTTCTTTGCATTGAAGTTTATTGTCTTGTAGATTTGGGAATGTGCTAATATTTATTGTATCTACCCTCCCTCGGTTTTTTTAGTGATCAACTATTCCACAAGCTTGGTTCATGAGTTGTATCTCTATGGTAGCTTGACTAGTTGCACAAGATGATAGTATTCTCATTTTCATGTGCTTGGGCCAATGTTTTTGAATACTCTATTGATGTTGGGATTGTGAATTCCAACATATACCTACTCAAACATGGACATACCCAAGAGTATCAGTCATTTAAACAAGAAAATTAAGCATTCCCTATGAGATTATTAAGCATGCTAAGAAATGAAAACATGATCAAAATAACATGAAATAACAAGTAAATGAACATGAAATCCTAATCTAAGCTACTCAAACCCCATAACATAGGGGGATTGGTATCACTTTGATGTGGATAGTGGCCCTTTCCCAATCCCAATTTGATAAGCTTCAAGATTTTTTGTCCAAAGTGATAAAATTGATGTAATGTGGTGATGAACTCAAGCTAAAATGATGAAGAAAGCATATGATTGTGGATGAAAATGAGTAGAGTAACAATTCATGAGATGATGGATCATGATAAATGCTAATTTCCCTCAAAGATAATGATAGCAATTGGATGATTGATGGATGGAAATGAGTATAATTCCATTGCTCTCATGAAAAAGTGGATCCATTTCCCATAGAAGTGCCTTATATTTATATGAAGCAAGGTTAGAAGAAGGGTGAAAACTAAGCAATGTGGGACTAAATGGATGATCATTAGCCTTGTGAAAAGTGTCACAAGGCTAGGAGAGGTGATGGGGATATGTGCCCACATAAGTGTGTGCACATTTTGGGAAGAGGACATGTAAGAGGGAGTTAAGACACGTGTAAGAAGAATTAATGACATGTGGGTGAAAGATATTGAAGGTTTGTAAGAGAAGTGAATTCCCATGTAAGAGACATGATGGATTGTAAGAGAAGTGAATGCTCAGAGACATGATGGCTTGTAAGAGAAGTGAATGCTCATGTAAGAGCATTTAAAGCTTGGGGAGAGAAAGTCAATGAGGGGAGTAAATGGAGGAATATTCCATGAGAATATTCCTTTGTGAGGAAAATAGCCATTTAATTAATTTGAGGAAATTAATTACTTGTGCAAGTGTGGTTAATAAACCATAGGTTTATTTAACCTTAGTGGGTTTAAAATCTAGAGAATGGTCTAATGAGGATTAGCATGTGGATAAAATTAATTAATCAAGGATTAATAAAGTTAGGTGGCTTTAGGGTTTTTTTAGAGGAATGTGACATTTAATTAAATAATTAGAGTTATTTAATCAAATGAGAAGATATAGGAGTTTTAATTAAATAATTTAAATTATCTAATTAAATGAGATGAAAATTAGTAGAAAGGAGGATGAATTAATCCAATAAAGTTGATTATTTGATTAATAGGAGAAAGCGATAAATTTAATTAAACAAATTAGATTATTTAATTAAATAGTTAGAAAAGAGGTGATTTACAAGGAAATGGTGTTAGAATCAGATTCAGATGTATAATATCAATCAAAACAATTCGATGTGTCTAAATTTTTCTCCTCTTTGAAGTGAGGTAACTATTACATGGGTTCAAAGATCAAGGATTCTCTGGATCAATGCTACTATCAAGATCAAAATTTTAAAAAAATTCTTGATTTTTTTTTGATGCCCCACTATTGCCCCAATGAAAGGAATTACACCGCTACACTGCCCCCTCAAGAGATCGATGGGAAATTTCAATTTCAGGATGAGCACATGACAAAATAATGAGAGTGGCTCTATTGATTAGAGGATATGAAATATACTTCTTTAGAAAGATCAAATATTTGTTGTAGATTTTATTTTTGATGTATAGATAGTTGTCGACCATGGGTATCCTTATGTATATTTTGATATATTACACAGATTTGATTCATGGATAGAAATGTTAGTAAGAATACAAGAATAAGATAGAATGAGAATGAGATAGAAGTATAAGAATGAGATGGATATTGATTAACCATTGATTTTGAGATTGTTTCAAAAGTCCAACATGCCTATGATAATTTGCAACTTTATTAGATATGGTGATGAGAGATGATGATTTGATTAATTTAGGGATTGAGATATAAATGGCACAATTTTCCTTATGTTTGATAAAACACATAGATACGATGCATCAAGGTATACACAACCAAGATGACGTGGTATCTAGTGTGATGGACTTTGACTTAACAAACAAATAGGTGTATTCTTGTTCACACCGAATATATGAAAACCTTGCTAAGATTTACTTCATAAGTGTCAAACATCTTGGACCAAAAAATGGAAAGGCATAACCTATCAATGTACTAGTCAACAAGTTGCCCAAAACACCTTCCATGCACACCTAACAAAGTAAGTATTCACCAAGGTTATATTGCAAGAATGTCCAACAAACACAACAAACAAAAGATAATAATTGATGCACCATTCCTTTATCTCTAAATCATTTTGATAGACATCATCAAGAGGTCATTGGAATGGGCACAATAATATAAATCACAAGAAAAGATCAAGTGAACAAACTAGTCAATGTTCTTAATGCCTTTGGCCAAAGGGATGTGTTTTATTTAGAATAAGTATCCAAAGTGATTGCCAAAGGTAATGCCCATTTTAGGAAGATGCATCATAGGACATATTAGTGGATGGTGGCAAGTTGATAGGTTGTTTGAAAGGCCATTGATATAAGGTTTGATTGACATGATTGAGAATGATCAAGAGTTTGATTTTTATGTTTAAAGGTTTTATTGTTGCTAATTGTTGTACTTGTTTTCTATTTGTGTTACCAAAGGGTGAGTGTGACAATTAGTTTATTATGGATGAGATTATCATGGGTGAAAGTGAAATGGGATGGGTGATTTTGGACTTTTTTGGAATATTTCAATGTTTTTGGTATTTTTGCAATGTTTTGAGGCTGTTTTTGGATTTTGGGTTATTTTACAAATGTTTTGATTTTCAAGTTTTTAAATGTTTGTGTTTTCTGAGATTTTGACCAAGAATTTAATCTAAAAGACTATCCTAGGGGCCTCGGGGTCTGATCAAATATTATCCTTTCCCATGTTATACATGCAGAGACCATGTAGTTCAACTATCACAAACTCGATTATTGGTGAAGTATGAACATTGATGGACTGCCAATTTATTTTGATGGAAACCTTAAGGACCTATCCTAGGGGCCTCGAGGGCCAATCAATGATTAGCCTTGCCTACATTCAAGCATAAAGACAATGTAGTTTGATAACCATGTTTTTGAATTTTCCTAATTTTGAAATGTTTTGGGATTTTGATATGATTTGAATATTTTTTGAAGTTTTGCATGATTTTGATGATTTGGATATGGATATGTGTGATGATATCAGTGAACTATTTTGGTATTTTGTTGAAAACCAAGCTAAGGTTGATTGATTTGATTGATGATGATAACATTATTGAGGATACACAACAATGCAAAGATAGTGTTAAGCAACACGAGGATTGGGAAGGATATCCCAAGATGATGATAGATTGATTGGATTTGATTGATCAGGATTTTGAAGATCGATTTGGAACAAAATTTGTTTGAATGATTTGATATGACATTGAGGTTAAAATTAGATGCAACTGATATTGATTGTTTGGGTTGATTCTCGATGAAAGATAAAGTTGGATATATAACATATTCTTGTCAAAATATTCCATGGGCTAGTGATTTTGATTTTTTCTCACAAATGATTTGACTAATTTGATTTCATATTTTCTAATGTTCGGATCGCCACATAAGTTGGAAGATATAGATCAAGATTTATTCCCAAAGCAAGATACAAATATTTTCCCCCAATGTCTAGCAATGCATGGAATGCCATGGGTGGATGCTTGGATATATGTATGGATGGATGGATATGATAATCATGCAAAGGATGCCAAGGATTATCTTGTGATAAGATAAGGTGTTCAAATAGTGGATGCTCATTTGGACAATGCTTCATATCTCAGATAAGGCTAGGTAGTGTTGATGGCATTTTCTGCACAACTCAAATAGAATATAGTATTCTATCTCTCTTGAAAGGTTGATCTCTATGAGAAAAGAGATAACCCCAAGGTCTCTTAGGTGTCAGGTCATGAAAATGTAGTGGAACCACTTAGTGATAAATGTGAAAATGTTGGTAATCACAAAGGGACCTTACAAAAAGAATGCTAGAGACTCTAAACCTATCATATTTTGCAATAGGGTGATACTTGAGTTCCTACTTCAACCACAATTCAAATAAATAGAAAAATGTAAAGGTTTCAAAAATCCTAAGATTAATATTACTCCTAAGATCAACAATACCAATGAAGAAATACTTGGAATGAACCAGTCCCTTAAAACTACTTTTTGTTCAACCTAGGCTATACCTGCAATCTCATAGAAACAGTGCAATTTTCTAAGGAATTAAAGATTTTCAGATTATGCACATTCATCCAAGCCAACCCTAGTTTTGTAGTTGACATGGACAAGTTCCCACAATTGAACTAAGCACATAAATAACAGGTACATGTTGACCTTGCACAACAATCCCACAATCAAGAAGCTACCCAAAGTATGAACCAGAGATTGCTACAACACTCCAAGCATTAAATCACAAGCACCATTACATTATTTACTCTAAATCTAAAATACATTTAGATATTTCCAAGCAATTTCGAAGATAGAATAAGAACCATGCAAGACAAATCAATCGAAAGAAGGCACCAATAATAACACAATGTATTCACTTGTATTGAATCACTAGTAATAGCAATAATTCTGATATTTTGTGTTACATCATTTGCTTGAAAATGAAACTAACTCCTAATTCTTCTAATCAACTATCTAACCCTTTACAAAATTATCTAACCTCTATTTTCCAACAATAACCTAATTTTTCTAACCCTTCCAAATGAGGAAAAATTCCACAGTTATAGAAATCTTGTCCCGTGCTAGCTCAAGCTAGGGTTATAGAGAAGGTCAGCCACCAACCAAATCGGCCCTGGATAGGTCGCAATAAATTGCCACCCTACATTGAATGCATGAGGCACTCCATCAGATCGGCCTGAGATCTCTACAAATCCTGATTCAGATTGAACAAACCCAACAAGTCCCTTCGCCATTAATGTCTCATAGACACAAAGTAGAAGAATGATAACGCAAGTGTCATATGAGTTTGAATATGAGTCACTGATCAATAGCCGAGATGGGCCTCTCCAGTGACTCTGATCAAGTCAAACTAGTTTGAATCTGCCATGTCACGTCCACCTCAAATGAATGGCCCTTGAGTGCATCGACCCAACCGTGTACGAGCGAGTTCCACTTGCCCGCCGTTGCAAAATGTACTAGACTGAAATCCCATGGATCTCGCAACATCTTAAAGTACGCCCATTCCTTCCCTCGGATCCGACATCAACAACCTACCCAATACAACCTGCATTCAAAAGGGCCACAATTAATATTCATTCTAGCATAAAAAAATCTAGGTTAATCAATCATAAAAAACATATTCAATCATTAGAGAGATCCAAAATAGCCATCAGAATCCCTAAAACTTTATTAAAGCAGCCCCCTGTCAAAGTTTAGGATTTTCACCCCTTCACATAATGCAGGTCAGGAAGGAATTCTGGGAAATTCCGGGCCAGGTGGATTCTAGCAATGGAAACCCAAAATAACACTCATAATCACCTCAACTAACACCCAATACTCAAGAAATCACTTACAAATACCTTCAAATGTTCCAAATCAACCATGCAATGAATAATCATTAACAGTCAGATCATGAATCCTCTCAATTCTTGACAACTAACAGATTGTTGGAAAATTCCGTCGGGGACGAAAATCACCAAAACTAGCAATACTTAGCACATCATGGGAAAATGAAGTACGAATGGATTCTGAGATTTTCCCAAGGCAACGGATTCTTAGGAAGTCAACACAATTATCATGCCGTTGATCGATAATTATAACCTCCCAACTCCTCTAAAGTGACTAAAACCGCGCTACCACGAGCCACTTATTTAACCACCGAGGTAAGGCTGTAAACCACGCCACCACAAGCCAAGTACGAAGTCCCTGTGGTATGGAAGTGAACCACACAACCATGACCTGGCTTAGAGAAACTCGTGGTATCGAGGTAAACTACACTACTGTGCTAGATGGACCAACCCCGTGCGACCGCACTGTCGAACAAAGACCCTCGTGGTATGCCAGGATCACCATTCTACCATGCCGAGAACAAAAGCCCCTCGTGGTAAGGTGGTACCGCCGCACAACCGCTACCCAAATACAAAACCCTCATGGTATCAAGGTAAACCATGCTAAGACGCAAACGAGGAAATGAAGGAAATTCAAAAAAAATCAAGGGAGATGGAATTCCACGGAGGAACAAAATCTTCGAAGACAGTGCAAAACCAGCTCCACTGAATTTTCTAGGCAGCCAAGCGAATCTGCCTGAGGGGAAAAATCCCAAAAATAGGGAAAAACCCAAAATTATCCAAAAGACTTAGAATTTTCAAAGTGTTAGTATAATTAGGGCACTTTACAAGTAAGATAGGCATCAAGGAACATTGCAAAGTAACACAAATCCTAGGACCAAAGGACCAAAGCACCAAAAACCAAAAACTCAAGATTTTCAAAGACAAGCTAAAAAAAAAGGCAAGGCCACAGAAAAGAGCCAAAAGGTCAAGCAAAAGAGGGTCCCTACTTTCAGTGGGGCATGTGTGCAAAACTACACAACAAATGGCGACTCCGCTGGGGAAATGCTCCAAAGCATTTCAATGAAAAATTGGAATCAACCCAAAATCTTTGGTTTCAACTCATGCATCAGGTTACCTATGGATAAGATTTTAGAAATCACAAACAAGTAAACCTTTCTTGTACTAGGGTCAAAGTGTGTGTATATGCATCCATTTCCCTTTTCCTCACTTGCAACAGGGACCAAACTTAGTTTGATGGGGCTACATAAGGATTCCAACTCCAAAAGCAACCTGGATAGAGCCTTGCTACCAATCAGGCATCCATAGCCCCGGTGAGGTTATCACTGTGACCCTCCCTAGCATAGCTCTATTGCCAGCCAGGCGTCCATAGCCGTGATAGAGATACTAGGATATCCCTGATAAGGTGAACATTTCTTTTGATTTTCAACATTTTGTTTTTATATTCTCTTTGAGATCTTTTAAACCTTCTCTTTCACCTTCCAAGCAATGAAGCCCGCACTCAGGGATGAGAACTACAATGACACTGGAGAAAAATATAAGATTTTTCACCTAGTCAGACCTCACAAGGACCATATGCAACCTTGGAAACCTTAAGATTTGTGTGTACGCATGAGACCCAAATATATTTCAGAATTTGACTTAATCAAGTGACTCCAATTCCAATCATATGCAACATCAAATGAAAGAAATCCACCAACTGAACCTGAAAAGATGATTGAATTTTGTAAAAGAAATTCCTAGAACAACCCCAAGCAAGCAACAAATCATACAGATGCAACAAGCCCAAAAGAAATCAAGAAAACCCAAAGTAGGAGCAGAGCAAAAAGCAAAACCAACCAAAGCAAACCTACTCTAACCAAAAGAAAAAACAAAACAAAAAGGAAACCTAATCTACCTATGTACAAGGAAAGAGTTGTAAATAGCTCGGGACTGTAAATAATGCTTCAAATACTTCCCATTGACGGGCAATTGGATATCTTCTCCAGTGAGAGTTTTCAAATAGAAATCATTATCTCCCAGAATCTCTGCAATCTGATAAGGGCCGAGACAAAGTCTATCAAATTTCCCATGCTCCCCTTTTCGGTCATGGGATTTATCCCAGTATAGAATCAAGTTAGAGATTCTAAAGGCTTTCACCTTGGCTGTCCTATCAAACCATCTTTTCAGTACACCTTGATGTTTGGAAAAGTTTTCCAAGGCTTCATCTCTTCTCTCTTCAAGGTGCAACAATTCAGTTAAGCGGGCTTCACGCTTATCCTCTCCATCATAATATTCATTAATAAATTGAAAGGTAGGGATCTTCAGCTGGATGAAAAATAAAAGTTCCAAGCCATACACTAAGTGATAAGGAGAGGTTCCTAGGGATGTCTTCCATCTGGTATGATCTGCCCAAAGAGAAAATCTAAGCTGGGTGTGCCAATCCTTAGGGTTCTTCTCTAGTAGCTTACAAATGACTGTCAACAAATTTTTATTAGAAGACTCAGCCAAACCATTTCCCTATGGGTAGTAATTAGATGCAAATTTTATGACAATTCCATGATCAAAAGCCCAGTTAGAAAATTTCAATGATGCAAATACAAGACCATTATCACAAACTAAAGCCAATGGACATCCAAAGCAATTAATAATACACAACTCTACGAAATTTATTACCACTTCAGAAGTGCATGATTTGCATGCAAGAGCCTCGGTCCACTTGGTAAAGTAATCAGTTATAGTAAGAATATACCTATGGCCTGCAGAGGAAGGTGGATTGATTGGACATATGAAGTCCATTCCCCATTGTGAAAATGGTTTTACCTCTATGACTGGCTAAGGTGGAAGGGCTGCACATTTCTCCCTACTTGCTACAGTCTGACATACATGACACATCCTCACATGGTTATGTGTATCTTTAAACAAGGTAGGCCAGTAATAGCCTGCCCTCAGGATCTAATTTGCAGTGGAAGGTGCTAAAGCCATGGCTTGTGCCATATTTTCCATGAAATTTAGACATCACTCTCCCAAATTATTCCTTCCCTAAGCACCTCAAATAAACCCCCTCATGATTTCTCTTGTACAAGATAACTCCTTTTAGCATAAAACTACCACTCTTCAAATGTAGAGCTCTCCTTTGTATTGAATCAAGGTGTTCAAGACACTACTAGTTCAACAAATAGTAAATGATTTCATCATACCAGTCTCCTAGAGACACTTCTTGGAGGTGATATTGCTAGGCCGTGAGGTCAGGACCCATCTCAACCATTGTCTTTGTCAGTCGTTGCCCTCTTACCAATTTCAGGGGCCAGATCTCAATATCATATTCATGTAACATGGTTACCCACTTAGCCCTGTGTTATCCCAATTCATTCTGCATTAATAACAACTTTACTGCAGGATCCAGTACTATAGCAAAGACCTTATTACTCAAGATATAGTGTCTGAATTTTTTTACTGCTCGAACTAGGGAATAAGCCTATTTTTCTACATTGGGATATCTTAGTTCTGCATCCTTCAGAGGAGCACTCATAAAAGCTATGGGATGTTCATTCCCTTGATCATATTTCTAGGTCAGCATGCCAGCACAAGAATGCTCTGAAGCAAATGAGTATATGCAAAAGGGTTTGGAATAATCAGGACTTGCCAATACTAGAGCCTCAACAATAACTCTCTTGATTTCTACAAATGCCTTCCTAGCTTCTGCACTCCATTCAACCTTTGCTTCTTGTTTCAGCATGGCATTCAAGGGCTTTACTATTTCTGCAAATTCAGTGATAAAATTTATGACAAAGTTAATTTTCCCAAAGAAGGACTTCATTTCCTTTTTGCTTGCAAGAGGCTGAATCTTGAGTATAGCCTCTACTCATCCGAGACCCATTAACAATCTGAAGTACTTCATCTAGTGAAGGGACTGGATAATTATCCTTCTCTGATGCCCTATTAAGGTTCCTGAAATCAACACACAGTCTAATTTCTCCATTTTTCTTCCTTACTGGAACCAAGTTTACAAACCATGTTGAAAGTCTTACTGGGAATATGATTCATGCTAAATGTAGCTTCTGCACTTTCTGAATGATGGGCTCCAACAAAACATTAATTGGCCTCTATATTTGCTTGAATGGCTTAACATTTGACTTCAGGGGAATAATATGTGTAATGATTGAAGTATCATATGTATTTAAGTCATCATAGCTCCATACTATCACATCTTGATAAGTGTGCAAGACATCAATAATTCCTCTTCTTTCCTCTGGAGTGCACACTTTACCAATAATGAAATTTTTGACACCATCCTGAGCCCCCATGTTGTATGTTTCACATTGGCTGCTAAGAGACTCCCTTTTCACTTGCTGTTCTTGATATTTTATCTTAGCTAGATAAAAAAATCATTCTAATTGCACCATGCCCCTCGGGATAGTATTAGTTTATAGGTTAATGACCCCTTCTAGGTCCATTTCAGCCTCTTGAAGTTGTGCCTCATCAATCACCTGAGAAGCAAACACATCACATCTAGTGATGAAATCAATAATATGCTTATCATCCTCAAATACCTAGAAATTGGTTATGTTTTCAGGCACTGAGGGTACTACAGTGAGCTCCACAGTAAATCTCTTCAATCCTAAAAGTGATAAAGGCTGCAATGTATTAGACGCTTGTGCTAGAGAATCAACAATTTGATTCTTACTGCATGGGATCAGCTTGATGTTGAAGACATCAAATGCTTCAATAAGATCCTAGACTCTGTGCTTGTAGTTGGTCATTCTTTTGTTATGGCACGAGTATTATTTCCTTGTTTAACTACCAACTCAAAATCTCCAAACACTTGTAGGATCCTGACTTTCTTTCTTAAGGCCATTAATAAACCATGGACCAAAGCATTGTACTCAACTACATTATTAGTGCACTAGAACTGGAGTCTATGAGCAACAAAATAGGTTTTACCTTTAGGGCTGATCAGTTCAAATCTGGATCCAACACCTTGCTTCGATCTGGATCAATCAAATCTCAATGTCCAACAACCATTAGCTCCTGATTTCTTCAAACTAACCTTGTCCTTGCTATTGCCTGAAGGCTCTTCAAGAGGCCTTGCATTCTTTCCTTTTTGATCATTTTTAATGCTCTGTATATCCAACCTGACAGCTAGGGTTGGATTAATACACTTTGTATCTGCTCCACTGTAGTTTGGCATAGACAAAATTTCGGCTCAAAATGAGGGGCATTGTGAACTCTGCACCAATTAGGGAGCAACAATTCCTCAAAGTTCATATTTCTACCTAGCTGAATCTGATCCTCCACACACTTCTGGATAAACTCTTGGAAATTATCCAGCAAGCTGAGTTGTCTCTCTTCTTGATCATCAAGTTCCTCTATTTTTTCAAGTAGTGCTTCAAAGCTGCTATCTCCTCATGTGGATTCATTAGAGAAGCTTTGCAACATAAAGACTTCCGGTGTGTCTGAAATAGGGGCAGCCAGGACATAGTTCCCCATGCTGACTTCTGAAACCAATATCTCATTCAAAGTATTATGATATTTAGTGATCACATACTTCATTCTGGGTTCTCTCTCAATTCGGATTTGATTTGGGACTCCTTTCTAGGGGAGCCACATGTGCGAATGATCCATGGATGTATATCCATTTAGTGCCTTTGTGAAATCTCGACCCAAGATCAAACCATAAGTGTCAGGAATATCTACCACCTGAATATTAAGTACTTGTTGCACTCTAGGATTTGAAGAAACTTACATGAGGATCATGTTCAATTCTCCCACTATATTTACCTCTATTTTGTCTAATTGGGCAACCTTCTTTTGAGAGGCTATGGGGGTAATACCTAGAGCCCTACAGACAAAAAAAGGCATAACGTTTGTAGATGCTCCTAAATCCAGAAGACAATTGTGCAAATTCTTCCTAAAGATACGAACAAAAATCAGGAAGGGAGGGGTTTCCATTTTGCCCTGGAACAAACTCAATTGAGTGTCAACTTGTGCAACTTGGTTCTTATCCTTTTCTTTACCCCTGTCTCTAGGCTATGCTTGACTTAGACCTTTGGGTTCCTATGAACTAGGAGGCCTGCCAACTGCCTCGTTGATTGCTACTCCTTGTGGTGCTGTACTTGAATTGAAAGACCCTAGGATGACATTTTTGATTTCAAGAACCCTTAACAAATCAAAAGTAGAGAGACTCACCTTTAATTTCCCAATTTCTTCAGTTACATATTCACCTAATAGTCCCACATTCATGTCAGTGTGGGTCTCCTTGGAATGACCAATCTGCTTATCTTTTGCTGCATCAACATTGTTTTCTTTTGACACATCAGGTTATCCTCCTTTTGTAGAGTATTTTGTTGGAACCGTAGGGTAAGATGGATTATTATTGGCACGAGGTTCTGGTGGAGTGGTAAAATTGTTTGGAGGAATAGATGTGGTAAATGGGCCTCCAACTTTTGGATTCCTATTAGGCCTATTCCTCAAATCATAGTTTCTTGTAGGTTGCTGAAACATCTGTACTTCTTCAACACCAACTTCCTCTTCATCTAAGGGACCGTTATCATTATCAGTTCCCTCATTAAATAACTAAGAGAGTTCATCTTCATTGAGCACTTTTTCAACCTCCTCATTCTGGCTACTTGAATCCTCTTCTGGTTCATTCTCTTCATCATTCAGGAAAGAATCATGATTTAACACGAAAACTGGGGAATCATACGGATTTGAGGGTACCAACTCCTGACTGGTGGAGTTGTTCTCAACTTCATACTGAAAGATAGAAGCAATAGTTTGAAACTCAGGACAATCAAGCTTAGAGTGTTGACTTGTCTTATGAAGCCTGGACCACCCTGACAAAGCTGCTTCAACTAGATATACAACACTCAAAGGTTTTTTTTGACTAGAAGGTTGATCCAGTGGAGTGGGGACTCCTCCATTATTAGGTCCAGTATTCTATGGCCTGCTCTTCCTAGGTGGCTATCTCCTTTCAAACCCTTTTCCACCTTGTTGACCTCTATCGAAGTTTTGACCAGAACCCTGACCTCTTTCAAAATTTTGATTTTTGTGAGAATGTTGCCCTCGTGCAACATCTTAGTTTTTCCTATTGTAATTTTATTGCATGCTCTTCTGAGCAGCTTGGAGTTGGTGGTTCTAGTTCCTCAAGTAGGTTACCTCCATATTCAAAATTTTCACTTGCTCAGTTAGCTCATCTAGCCTTTCCTTATCAAGACTACTGTAGGGCACTAGATTTATATTGTTTGGGGGGTACCCTGACACTCCTCCAAGACCCGCAGACTGATTCAAAACTTATGAGTTCTATAAATATGTCGGGAAACCAGCTTGTGACTGTGGATGAAGGGGTTGATGGGCACCCTACTACGGATAAATAGGTATTGGGTGAACTTGACTTATTGGATGACCTGGGTGTGGAACCAAAGGAAGATGTGGAATGGGATTCATAATGGGAGTGTGATTAGTTAGCGCTTGGTTAAGAGCTTGGAATTTCATAGAATGAGCAGCTGGTCCCAAATATGGTAGGGGTCCTGAAAAGTGTTGTCTCAGATCGGTACTGACCTTAAGAACCTCTGTATATGTAGTGAGTAGGGTAGTTGGAGGATTAGTTCTCCACTTAAGGAGGGTGGATGTAAGACTATCTAGGGCCTCAAAATAGACTTCTAAGGTAGTGGCATTATCCACAACGTAAGGTTCCTGCAATCTAGTGTATGCACGGTGGAACCTATTATTGAATGATCCTATAGGCTCATTGAATTCTCTCTTAACTTTGGTAAATTGCATGTAAAGCTCATTGACACTGATGGGAATTTTAAAATTCTATAGAAATGTAGCCTCAAGTTCAACCCAATTATGGATGGATGCAGTAGGCAAGTGGTTGTACCAATAAAAAGCCTCCTCTCCCAGAGAGTATGCGAAAAGCCTACATGCAAAATCTTCATGATTAATCCCTCTATCCCTTAGACAAGTCTGAAAAATCCTAATATGCTCGTCTACTGTTCTATTAGGATCACTTGTGTGAAACTTAGAGCAAAAATGCTTAGGGTTCTTGGGAATAACATTGTAGTTATTGAAAGATCGAGGTGATGGGTTGTTTACCAAGAAAGCTATTGGCGGAGGTGGAGGTGGTAAAGGCTGAGTGATAACTAGTTGGGATTGTTGAATGGAACCAACCTCATAATCAGATGAAGATGAGGTGGATGAGGGTGAGGATGGTGGTGTTGGAAAATGTGCCTCAATTTAATGGCTTGGACCTCTATTAAAGGCTTGATGAATTCATGCCTTTATCACTATTCCATGGAGCTCTCATATGGTCATCTTGACCCTTGGTCACTGAGACTTTGTCTGATCGGCGAGACTTCGAAGAGTGTTATAGTGATAGGCCGACATGCATGGGTTTGGCAGAATGTTGGTTGGCCTTGGCTTCATCGGCAGATCTGTCACTCATCGATGGGAGTCAATATTGTGCCTCACCGATGTGTCGATGACTTGCATCAACGACTGTGATCGGTTTCATCCGATGGTGCTAGTTGCGTTTCACGCCATCCTAAGGCAAGTACCATTGAGAAAATTTTAGCCAAGTGGAATTTCTTGTGCATTTGATGCATGGCAGTGAGTTAAGTGGTGTTTGTAGCGCAAGAATGGTGGGTCCTAAGCTACTTTATGCATAGTGTTTCTGGGCCGCAGACACTTGTCGGCATTTCGAAGAAAGACCATTGAATATTGTGGATGCCTTTTGAGATGCCCTGAAAAAGCTTAAGTGGCCTACGCATAGCTCGGTGGGACCCGATTGTGTTCTAAGTGGAGCACGAGGATGATGGATGCATGGCAACATCGGAAGTTGGTTCCAGGCGAGCTTAAGGGAATAATGGAGATTCCCTCCTGGATGCCTTATAACTTGCATGAGGAACAAACACGTGGCTGGTGGGACCTAATTATGCTGGTAGACGATGTTCGTGGTTAGCAGTAGCGCGATATTTGGAGCTCGGGGGTAGTTGACTGATCCTTTTTTGGTCAAGCGACGAACAAATGGCATATCGACATGTGGCGCATTTTCATTGGTTGTTTTTGCATCGTTGTTGAAAAACAACATTTATTGGCCAGAAGCTTGATTGGTGAAAAGCGATATATCATGCATTTAGTATGAGATCATTTTGGTAGATGTCAGAGCCCGATTTAGGTAATTTTCAGGCAAACTAAATTAATTTCTGGGGCCGACTCGATGCACGATTGTAGGGTGATCTGATCTGAGATCAATTTGGCATGTCGGTGAATGATGTAAATTAAATGCACTCTAATTGGTTGTTGAATATGAGAGCATTGTAAAAGTGAGAAGGTGGCCGGTCTGCTATGGTGAGCTAATATTAGAGAGAGAGAAATATGTTAACTTTGTATGTAAGATTTTACTGTAATACAAAGTTATTTGCTCTTGGTCTGGTGGGTTTTTTCTCGTAAGGGTTTTCCCAAGTAAATCTGGTGTTATCTCTATGTATGTGTTTTTCTAATTTCTTGTTATGTTGTGTTTGTTCATCTTAGAAGTTTAAAAGTTGGTTTTTTCACTTCTCCTCTATGGTTTTAGAGTTAGGAAATCATTTCCACACTGTCTCTTTTCCTTTTCAAGTGGTATCAGAGCCTGGCCAGTTGTGTTATCCTTGTTAGTAGGGCTTTTTTTTTTGTGCTAATACTATTCTAGTGGGAGTCTTGCAAAGTTAGAACCTAGTTCTGTTTGAGATGGCAAGTAAATCAAGAAGAGTAGATATTGAAAAATTCAATGGAAATAAGTTTGAGCTATGGAAACTCAAAATGGAAGACTTGCTTGTGGATAGAGACCTCTGGGTTGCTATGTCTAGAACTATGCCACAAAATATGAAGAAAGAATATTGGGACCTTGCAGATAGAAAAGTGAGAGGTCTGATAAGACTGAGTCTGGATGATTCTGTACTCCTGAGCGTCCATGAGGAGAAGTCTGCAACTTCATTATGGAAGAAGCTTGGTGATTTTTATCAGGGAAAGTCTTTGGTAAATAAGTTATTCCTAAGAAATAAGTTGTACTCCTTTAAGATGGAAGAAGGTGCATTTGTTGCAGACCATCTGAGCTCGTTTAATATGAGTGTTTCTAAGTTGGTGTCTATGGGTGTGAAGATAGAGGAGGAGGATCATTGCATGCTCCTGTTATGTTCGTTACCTGACACTTGGGATCATCTTGTAATGGCTATTGGAAGTATGACCACTACTTTCAAGATGGAAGATGTTGTCTTACTACTGTCTAAAGAGATGCAGAGGAAGTCTTCAGAGATGGCCAAAGAGGCCCTTGCTATTCGAGTTAGATCGAAGGAGAAAGGAAAGAAGAAGGACAAGAAGTCTAAATCAAAATCTGAGGGGAGATCAAAGTCTCATGGTAAAAAGTCCAAGGTGAAATGCTGGAACTATGGGTAGCCTAGTCATATCCAAAAGGATTGTAAGGAGAGGAAGAAGAAGAATAACTCTTCAGACAATAACTCTTCTCAGAGTGATGCAGATGCCTTCATTACAACCTTGACAACTCAGGCATCAGATGATGTTTGGCTGGTTGACTTAGGTGCATCTTTTCACATGACATCTCATAAAGAGTGGTTCACTAAGTATGAAAAGTATGATGGTGGAAAGGTGTACTTGGTGAGTGATTCAACACTGGAGATTGTTGGTCGAGGAAGAGTCAAAATACAGTTCCCTGATAGAAGAATTAAAGGGATTGGTGATGTACTACACATATTAGGTTTGGCTCGTAACTTAATTTCTATCAGTAAGCTAAATGATGCTGGTGTGGAAGTTTCTTTTTCGAGTAAAGGATGTAAAATGGCTAGAGGCGCAATGGTGCTGGCTAAAGGTACACGTACTGAAACTCTATACAAGATGGATGCACATCATGTTCAATGTAACAACATCTCTAAAAAGTCAGGGAAAGTTGCCCATGAAGAGAAGAAGTATGATGCTCCTCTGGATGCAAATTCCTTGGAGGTGAAACTCCTAGTGGAGAAGACCATGCTGTGGCATCATAGACTTGGTCACATAGGTGAGAAAGGTTTAAAAAACTTGAAAAATAAAAATCTTGTTGAAGGGCTTGTTGATTGTAACCTTGAGTTTGATTTTTTTGAACACTGTATTTATGGAAAGCAACACCGTGTTTCATTTTATTCGAGTCCTCATAAATCTTCTGATGTACTGGATTAAGTTCATTCTAATGTTTTTGGTCTAGTGAATGTTCCTTCATTATCAAAGTCTAGATATTATATTTTTTTTATTGATGACTATTTGAGAAGGGCATTTATATAATTTCTTAAGAGTAAATCAGAAGTGTTCAGTCAGTTTAAAGAATTTAAAAATTTGGTAGAGAATCAGACTAGAAGGAAAATTAAATGTTTGAGGACGGATAATGGTGGTGAGTTTTATTCTGTAGTTTTCAAAAAGTATTGCAAATACCATGGGATTAAAAGGCATAAAAATAAACCTTATACTCCATAGTAGAATGGAGTTCTTGAAAGGTTGAAAAAAATGTTAATGGAGAGAGTGAGAAGTATGTTGAGCAGTGCTGGTTTGGAGAAAAAGTTTTGGGTTGAGTTTGTGGCTACAACATGTTACCTGGTAAATCATTCACCTTGTTCTGCTCTAGTTGATAAGACACCTTTGGAAGCATGGTCTGGTAAGAAGCCCTCTCTGAGACATATTCGTGTCTTTGGTTGTGAGACATATGTATATGTGCCCAATGAGAAAAGATCAAAGTTGGAGAACAAGGCTGTTAAATGTATCTTCATCGGCTATGGCATTGGTGCAAATGGATACAAGCTTTGGAATCCTAATATTGAGAAGGTTCTGTATAGTAGAAGTGCAATATTTCATGAGCTAAAACCTTTAGTAGCTGATCCACAACTAAAGACAGATAAAAGAGAAAATAAGAATGATGTAGTTCAGATTCCTCAAACTCTAGAAAAAGAGGAACTACATGGTGTACCTGAAACTGACGAGAGTTCAAGCAAATCTAAGAGTTCTAAAGATGAAGAACCACAATCTCAACCAGTAAGAAGGTCTACACATGAAAAATGATAACTTGATAGGTATGGTTTCTCTATGTTGGATTCAAACTATGCCTATGCTTTGAATACTAGCACTGATGATCCTAGGACTGTGAAAGAAGCTATTAGTATGTCTGATTCAAATTCTTGGTTGGAAGCCATGAATGAAGAAATGGAATCACTGAAGAAGAATGAAACTTGGGATTTGGTACCTTTTCTTGAAGGACGAAAGCCTGTTGGCTGTAAATGGGTATTCAAGAAGAAGACTAGTCTAGAAGGCAGTGCTGAAAAGTATAAAGAAAGGTTGGTTGCAAAGGGATATTCCCAGATAGAGGGAATTGATTATGGAGAAATATTTTCCCCTGTAGCAAAGCTAAAATCTATCAAATTTCTGTTGTCATTGACAACAACATATGACTTAGAGATTTAGCAGGTGGATGTGAAGAAAACGTTTCTCCATCGAGAGTTGGAAGAAGAAATTTATATGTCCTAGCCTAAGCACTTCATTGAGAAAGGTAAACAAACTCTGGTATGCAAATTAAAGAAATCTCTGTATGGTTTGAAGTAGTCTCCTAGAATGTGGTACCATAAATTTGAAACTTTTGTGTTGTCTATGGGATTTGAGAGATCAAAATCTGATCATTGTGTTTATTATAAATCTAAAAAATGATCATGTGCTAATTATTACCCTATACATGGATGATATGTTGTTCATAGGAAATAGTAAGTCTATGATTTCTGATCTTAAATCTCAGTTGTCTGCAAAGTTTGAAATGAAAGATTTGGGTGTAGCAAGATATATTCTAGGGATGGAGATAACAAGGGAAAAAATGAGTGGAAAGCTTTGGGTCAACCAAAGTAAGTATGATAACACTATTATGGAGAGATTTGGTATGAATGATTGCAAGCAACTAGTTGTTCTAGTTATGCAGGGAACAAAGCTATTTGTTGAAGACTATTTGAAATATGCTACTAAGATGGAGGACATGACTAGGGTGCCTTATGCAAGTGTTATTGACACTCTAATGTATGCAATGGTATGTACAAGACTAGACATTTCCCAAGCAGTGGGAGTTCTCAAACATTTTATGGAAAATATAGGAAGAACACATTGGGATGCTGTGAAGAGAGTGTTCAGATATTTAAAGGGGACTTTAGAATATGCTCTGTTTTACCATGGAAATTTGGTTGGTCCATAAAGAACAATCAACATTCATGGATATGTAGATTCTGATTGGACATGGGACATTGACAGCAGAAGATCCATCAGTGGATACAATTTCATGTTGAATGGTGGTGTAATCAATTGGATGAGAAAACGAAAAGCTATAGTCGCTTTTTCCACTATGGAGGCCGAGTACATGGTAGGAAATCATGCCTACAAAGAAGCTGTTTGGCTGAATCATTTGTGTTCTGATATTGGTTTTAATGTAGGGAAAATTACAATTTTCTATGATAGTCAGAGTGCCATTTGTTTGGAAAAGAACCCTATTTTCCATGCTAGGATGGAGCACATCGATGTGCAGTATCATTTCATGAGAGATATGGTGGAGGATGGAAAGGTCTATTTAGAAAAGGTAGATACTCTGAAGAATGTTGCTAATGCATTGACAAAGCCAGTGAGCATAAACAAGTTCAGATGGTGTGCAAGTTTGATGGGCCTTGGGGCCTATGATCGTCAATAAATTTGAAGTCTAGAGGAAGCCAGTAAGTCTTTGTCAAGTGGGAGCTTGTTGGAAAATGTGCCTCAATTTACTAGATTGGACCTCTGTTAAAGGCTTGAAGAGTTCATGCCTTTATCACTATTCCACAGAGTTCTCATATGGTCATCTTGACCCTTTGTTGCCAAGAATTTGTCTGATCGGCGAGGCTCTGAAGGGTGTTTCAGCGATAGGCCAATGAGCGTGGGGTTGGAAAAATGTTGGTTGGCCTTGGCTTCATTAGTGAATCGGTCACTCATCGGCGGGAGGAAATGTTGTGCCTCGTCGATGTGCCGATGACTTGCATCAATAGCTGTGATCGATTTCATTTGATGGTGCTCGTTGCGTTCTGTGCCATCCTAAGGAAAGTACCATTGAGAACCTTTTAGCTGAGTGGAATTGCTTGTGCGTTTGACACATGGCAGTGAGTTAAGCGGTGTTCATAGTGGAAGGATGGTGGATCCTGAGTTGCTTTATGCACAGTGTTTTCGGGCCGCGAACACTTGTTGACATTTCAAAGAAAGACTATGGAATATTGCAGATGCCTTTTGAGATGCCCCGAAAGAGCTCAAGTGGCTTACATGTAGCTCGGTGGGACCCGAGTGAGTTCTAAGCAGAGCATGAGGATGATGGACATGTGGCAGCATCGCAAGCTGGTTCCGAGTGGTCTTAAGGGAATAATGGAGATTCCCTTCTGGATACCTCAGAACTTGTGTGAGCGACGAACATGTGGCTAGTTGGACTTGACTATGCTAGCGGATAGTGTTTGTGGTTAGTTATAGCACAGTATTTGGAGCCCGGGGTAGTTGACCGATCTTTTTTTGATCAAGCGGCGGATGAATGGCATATCGACATGTGATGTGTTTTCATTGGTTATTATTGCATCACTGTTGCAAAACAACATTTATTGGCTGGAAGCTTGATTGGTGAAAAGCGATATATCATGCATTTAGTATGAGATTGTTTTGGAAGATGTCAGAGCCCGATTTAGGTAATTTTTAGGCAAACTGAATTAATTTCTAGAGGCGGCTCGATGCATGATTGTAGGGCGATCTGATCCGAGATCGATTTAATATGTCGATGAATGATGCAAATTAAATGCACCCTAATTGGTTGTTGAATATGAGATCCTTGTAACAGTGAGAAGGTGGTCGATCTGTTGTGGTGAGGTAATATCAGAGAGAGAAATCTGTTAACTTTGTATGTAAGATTTTACTATAATACAAAGTGATTTTCTCTTGGTCTGATGGGTTTTTTCTCGTAAGGGTTTTCCCACGTAAATCTGGTGTTATCTCTGTGTATGTGTTTTTCTAATTTCCTATTATGTTGTGTTTGTTGATCTTAGAAGTTTAAAAAATGGTTTTTGCACTTCTCCTCTATGGTTTTAGCATTAGGAAAGTGTTTCCGCACTGTTTCTTTTCCTTTTCAGGTGGAAATGATGGATTGGACAATGAATCCTCCCTTCTTCTGGTCCCTCTTGACCTAGTTGGAGGTGGCAGTTCTTGAAACTATTCTTCTTCTCCTGGGGTGGATCTGGTTCTCCTTCTGAGTCTCTCAGGAGAAAGGGCATTTAGAAAATGCTCTAGCTTTCTTATTCATGCCCTCCTTCTAGCGCCAATCCTGTTGATGGTGTTTTTTGCATAACAACAACTCAGATAGAATATGGTATTCTATCTCTTGAAAGGTTGATCTCTATGAGAAAAGAGATAACCCCAAGGTCTCTTGGGTGTCAGGTCATGAAAAGGTAGTGGAACCACTCAGTGATAAATGTGAAAATGCTAGTAATCACAAAGGGACCTTACAAAAAGAATGCTGGAGACTCTAAACCTATCAAATTTTGCAATAGGGTTATACTTGAGCTGCTACTTCAACTACAGTTTAAAGAAATAGCAAAAGGTAAGGGTTTCAAAAATCCTAAGATTAATATTACTCCTAAGATCAACAATACCAATGAAGAAATACTTGGAACAAACCAATCCCTTAAAACTAATTTCTGTTTAACCCAGGCTATACCTGCAATCTCACAGAAACAATGCAATCTTCCAAGGAATTAAAGATTTTTAGATTATGCACATTCATCCATGCCAGCCCTAGTTTTGCAGTTGACATGGACAAGTGCCCACAATTGAACTAAGCACATAAATAATAGGTACAGGTTGACCTTTCACAACAATCCCACAATCAAGAAGCTACCCAAAGTATGAACTAGAGATTGCTACAACACTCCAAGCATTAAATCACAAGCACCATTAAATTATTTACTCTAAATCTAAAATACATTCAGATATTTCCAAGCAATTTCGAAGATATAATAAGAACCATGCAAGACAAATCAATCCAAAGAAGGCACCAATAATAACACAATTTCTTCACTTATATTGAATCACCAGTAATAGCAACAATTCTGATATTCTATGTTACAACATTTTCTTGAAAATTAAACTAACTCCTAATTCTTCTAATCGATTGTCTAACCCTTTACAAACTTGTCTAACCTCTATTTTCCAACAATAACCTACTTTTTTTAACCCTTCCAAATGAGGCAAAATACCACGCTTATATAAATCTTGTCCCATGCTAGCCTGAGCTAGGGTTACAGAGAAGGTCGGCCGCCAACCAAATCAGCCCTGGACAGGTCGCAATAAATCACCACCCTGCATTGAATGCATGAGGTGCCCCTTCAGATCGGCCTGGGATCTCTACAAATCCTGATTCAGATTGAACAAACCCCATAGGTCCCTTCACCATTAATGTCTCACTGGCGTGAAGCAAAAGAATGGTAACACATGTGTCATATGAGTTTTAATATGAGTCATCAATCAATAGCCGAGGTGGGTCTCTCCAACGACTCCAATCGAGTCAAACCAGTTTGAATCTGCTAGTCACGTCCACCTCAGATGAATGCCCCCCTGAGCGGATCAACCCAACCGTGTACGAGCGAGTTTCACCTGCCCGCCGCCGCAAAATGTACCAGATTGCAATCACGTATCTCACAACATCTTAAAGTACGCCCATTCCTTCCCTCAGCTCCGACATCAAAAACCTACCTGATCCAACCTACATTCGAAAGGTCCATAATTATTATTCATTCTAGCATCAAAAATCCAGGTTAAGCAATCATAAACAACATATTCAATCTTCAAAGAGATCCAAAATAGCCATCAGAATCCCTAAAACTTCATTAAAGCAGCCCCTTGTCAAAGTTCGAGATTTTCACCCCTTCGCAGAATGTAGGTCAGGAAGGAATTTTGGGAAATTTCGGGCCAGGCAGATTCTAGTGATGGAAACCCAAAATAACATACATAATCACCTCAACTAACACCCAATACTCAAGAAATCACATGAAAATACCTTCAAATGTTCCAAATCAACCATGCAATGCATAATCAATAATAGTCAGATCATGAATCCTCTTAGTTCTTGACAAATAATAGATCTTCGGAAAATTCCGTTAAGGATGGAAATCACCGAAACTAGCAATACTTAGCACATCACGAGAAAATGAAGCAGGAACGGATTTCGGGATTTTCCCAAGAAAACAAATTCTTACAAAGTGAAGACAATTCTCACACCATTGACCGACAATTCTAAGCTCCCAACTCCTCCAAAGTAACTAAAACCGTGCTACCATGAGCCACTTATTCAACCACCGAGGTAAGGCAGTAAACCACACCACCGCAAGCCAAGCGTGAAGTCCCCGCGGTATGGCAATGAATCGCACAACCGTGATCTAGCTCAGAGACACCTGTGGTATTGAGGTAAACCACATTACCGTGCTAGATGGACCAACCCTGTGCTACCACATCATCGAACAAAGACCCCTATGGTATGGCAGGACCATCGTTCTACCGCACTAGGAATGAAAGCCCCCTGCGGTAAGGTGGTACCACTGCACAACCGGGACCTAAATGCAAATCCCTCACAGTATCGATGTAAACCGCGCTAAGACGAAAACCAGGGAAACAAAGGAATGAAGGAAATTCAGTAAAAATTGGGGGAGATGGAATTCCACGAAGCACCAAAATCTCCGAAGACAGTGCAGAACGAGCCCCGTTGGGTTTTCTAGGTAGCCGGGGAAATCCGCCTAAGTGGAAAAATATTAACTCGAAATTATCCAAAAGAATTAGAATTCCCAAAGTGTTAGCATAATGGGGGAACATTACAAGCAAGATAGGAATCAAGGAACATTGCAAAGTAACACAAATCCTAGGACCAAAGGACCAAAGCACCAAAAACTCAATATTTTCAAAGACAAGCTTAAAAAAAAGGCAAGGCCAGGGAAAAGAGGGTCCCTACTTTTAGTGGGGAATGTGTGCAAAAATGCACAACAGGTAGGATAGGATCAATGATAATGACCCATGTCAAGATGTTTACCATAAGCAAGTGTAAATTCTACACCAAAATTTTATCAAGATCACCATAATTTGGAAGATGGATGTAAATGGATGAAAATGGATTTGTTAAATGGTTCATGGATGAATGGATTTATTATGGATATGATGGATGAAATGATGGATTTTATTATAGGTGGGATAAGATGCTTCCACTTGAATTGGCACACATAGATGCTCGATTCTACACATGACACTTGTTTGCTAGGTTTTCATCATGGTACTTGCCCAAAGCATCACCATAGCGATTTTCACTAGGGACAATTTTTATCTTTAGTATTTTCAAGATTTGTTAATTTTTTTGATTTATCTGAAAGATCTATGTTCACGTTGAGCCATCTGGTAGTGCTGACATTGATGCTTCTATCATAATGTGCCATCAATATCCTACTTGAAGAAGTTGTTTCACTAAGACACATGTACTTGAATGTAACTTTTGAGAATTCTGTTATGCTTTGTTGATACCAAAGTTAACTTTGTCTTTGTGTGCACATCACAATATAATGCCTTCTAAATCCTTATGATGAAGGATTACTGCCAATGCATGGTCAATGTGTGAATTGGATATCATGCATGGAGTCCAGTGGATGGTGGAGTGTGTTTAGGAATAGGAGATGGATTGGTTAACAACTCAGAACCTTTGACTCTCCAAACTTGGGAAGATGAGTAATGGTGGGTGGATACGGAAGTGTGCGTGGAATTAGGACCAACTGCTTGGTATACTTAGTATGTTTCTTGAGAATCCTTCTTTTTCATTTGTGGACGTCTTTGATGGATACATTTTCCTTTTTGATTTTTCCCATAGTTTCTTTGACTAATGGAGTTTGATAAGGATAATATTTCTTTGTATTCTTTGGTATCCACTTGTATTTGATTTTTCCTTCATGCTTTTCTACTTCTTTTTCTTTGATGATTTTCTTCTTGCTTTGATTCAAATGTTTCTTTTGATGTTGGTACCAATTCATGGATGGGGTGATGGGTGGATGAAGATTCATGATGTGGGTGGTTGTTGTATTGGAATTGGTTTCATCACAAGGATTCTTCATTCTCCCTATGTTGATGTTTGCTTGAGATGAAGTTGCCCCCAGTATTGTGGAAGTAGTACCTTCATGCTTTGATTCTACCTGTTTCGAGATGTCTTGTTTAGCAAGCATTCTATGATAAATGACCACTATAGATGATGTTATTTCAATTTGATGCTTTGCTAACTCCAGAATATTTTGTTTGGTTCGAACTATTTCCTTGAGTGTATAATGCTGGATATCTTTATACATGATGTCCTCAATTTGAACTTGGGATATATCTTATCCTAATGTTGAAAACTTAGCGTGATTGCAGGAATCAATAACCTCCTATTCTTGTGTAATAATGTCAAGTGTAAAGGAATATTATTTTGAATGAATATCATCTATGTGTCCATCCAAATAAAGCATCTCATGGGTAGATGGAGGAGTATGTGAACTTGGGTCATCCCACAATAGTGGTTTACACTTTTTGGGACATCTTGATTTTTGCTGAAATCACATATTTTAAGAAAATATAATGATTTAAGTCTTGAAAAGTCCCATTTAAAGGATTCCAATTGAAGATAGTTTGATCAAACCACCTTAGATCAAACCCCCTTGGATAGAAGTCTGCTAGTTCTAAACCATACCTATAACATAGTCTCCTTTACACCTATCAAAATGCTGATAAAAAACCACTTTTGATTTAAATTTTGGGGGATCAAATGAATTCATTTCAAATTTATTTTTTGTAAGTATGTAGTCCTTATTATAAGCTTCCAAAAAAGTATAATTTTAAATATATTTAATTTTATTATTATATTTAATTTTTATTTCTTGTGAATGTAGGTTTTTCATCGAAAATCAAGCTCTCTATTCTACACATGTGGAAAAATAGTAGATTATAAAAAAAAAATTCTGAAAAATATGTTTGTGCTAGGTATTGATGTCCTTGATCTATTAATTTTTTTTTGAATTTTGATACATACAAAAAAATTTATGTTGTTTATAGTACACCTATGTCTAAATTGTAATTGGTTTGACTTCAAAACTTGATTAAGGAAAAAATATTCAATAAAACACTATGAAACCAAATGAACATGCTAGATATCATATTTACAAATCTAAATTCAAAAAAATATAATTTTATCCTTCGTAGAAATTTTTTTATGTTGTTTACCATGAGAATTACTCTTTAAAAATGGTGTTTACTATTAAAAAGTAGTTTTGAAAGGAGATGGAAAAATAAATGCAATCTAATTCAATTTAAAATAAAAATAAAAATTTAGAATCTATAGATAAAATGTCACAAATCACTAGTTTGCATCATCTTCAAATTCCTCATGGTTTAGCAGCTATAGGTGCCCGAAAGTGAAGATTTAGTTAAAAAATTAGTTCAATGTCTAGTTTGGCCAAAAATTGTAAACCAGTATTGTGGGATCACCCTGTTATATGGATATGATAATACTTTGTGACATTTTGTATAGATTGGAGAATTCCCATTAGATCACTATAGTATCTGTGAGATGCAAATTCTTGATCTTGATTAATTTTGGAATTGCTTTCGACATGCTTTGGATCAAGTTCTTAACATGGGTCAATTTCAAACGATGGATTTCTTACAAAGGGTTCTTGGATATCTTCATTAGGCATGGGAAACAACTCAATATCCTCTTGATCTTTGAGTGGATTTGGATCAAGTGTTGAGTTGAGGATTGCTTCAATATCTGCAACCATGAGGTCAAAGGATGTCAATATGTGTTGGAAAGGATCATTGCTAGAATTTGGTGAAAGATGTTGATCATTCTTTGAAATAAATTCTTGAGATAAGTCCTCTAACTCATTAGATGATGTAGAGGCATTTCCAACTTGATCATTTTCCTCAAAAATTGTGGTGGAGATATGTTTTCAACCATAGGATCAAATGATGTTAACATTTCTTGAAATGGATAATTGTTGGTGGATTTTGATCATGATTGGAAAGTGACTCTTGATGTATGTTGATTTTATTGTTGGACGAGGTATAAAAATCTTGAAGGTGCTCATTGATGGATAGGTCTTGATCATTGTTTTCAAAAATTGTTATTTTTCCTTGATCAAGAAGGTCTTGGATGAGATTTTTGAGTTAATGAAATTTGATGTTTTATGAAGATTTTCTCTATGATACTCACAATAAGCTCTACCCTTATTCCAAGGGAGGTTTATGATAGAGTTGAAAGCACTTACTTTTGGAAGAGTTATAAGTTTTGTATTAACTAGCTTGTATAATTGCAGATTCAATTGGTTCTACTAAAGGAGTGTATTCACATTTGTTATATTTTGAGGTTTGTGTTTGTGGAGACTTATCTTGTGGTGATTGATCTTGGAATTGAGGTTGTCGATCTTGATATCCAACTTCTTGATATTGAAGATGTTGTTATTGATGTGGTTGTGGACACAAATCAATTTTTTGATGACATGGTTTAACCAATGGGAGAGTGTCGATTTTGGGGTGGAGATGTCTCTTGATGTAATGAATCAACTATTTTGGCAAGTGAAGCAATTTGATGTCATTAAACTTGTTCTTGATTTTGATTTTGACACCCTTGATATAGTTGATTTGGTTGTTGGAAAAGCATATTTGGAATATACACTTGTGGAATTTGTATTGGATCATGCACAAATTGATCTTGGAATTTTTTTTGATTTGGGATGTTTATATTTTGTATTATAGGTTGGCATTGAACATTATTGTGATTGAGAAACACATTGCTTTGATTTAGGTAACCTTGATTTTGCATGGTGTTACCTTGACTTGGATCAATACATTGAGTTGTCAATATATTGTTTGGATTTTGAACACATTGGTTTGATTCGAAAATGTATCTATCCCATAGTTCACCAAGTGGGGATTTGATATGTTCATGTTTGATAAGTTTGCACTTGGTATATTTCACATTTGACATGTATTGATTTGATGGGATAATGTTGTTTTGTTTAAAACTCATGTATTGATCATTTGGTTGATAGATTTTTAGGTTTTGACTTTGATTTAAATCAACCATAGGGAAAGGTGTTCCAAAATTTAGATTGGGCATACTCACATTTGTTGTATCATTGAGGTTTTTAGGATATAATGATCCCATGTGTGAATTTTATAAATTTGAGTTTTGATAATCAACTGGTGTTGTAAGGCTTTGCTAGTTTGGTTGATTTAGACCACTCATGATGTATGAATCAACGTTATATCCCATGAATTTCTTGTGTTTTTATCTTGTTTCAAAAGTTACCCTCTAAGGTGTTTAGGATCAATGATGAGATGAAGGATGAAAGGGTGAATGATATGGGTGTTTGAACTTATAATAACTTTGGTTAATACTAGACTTCAAGATTTGATTTTGATGCTTGGATTTGGATAAAAAACTTTGTAAAACTTAAGATGTACTTGTGATCTTTGGATGAACTTGTTCAAAGGATGCTAATTTAACTAAATGTGTGAGAAAGGATGCATTCTCACACACCTAACTAAACAAGGTGATTTTGACTTGGTTTGAATGATTTACCCAAGTCTAGCATAATGATGTTTCCAAAGCTCTAGAAAGTTATTTGTGGGATGAAATTTTGATAGATGTTAGGGATGGATGAAGTGTTTGTTTTTATCCTAAGTGAACATAAAGGGACTTTTTTCACAAAACCAATATTTTTAAGAACATGATTTACCATATGAGTAACTCAAACCAAAAGACCAAGTTTTCATGGAAAATCATAAGACAAAGGATACCAAGCACATGTGTGGGGTTCAATTTGAGTTAGTCTTGATTAATGAATTGCTTTTACCACATACACTTGTCTTGCTTAAGTTTCAAACTAAATGTCTATGTCTAAGAAACCTTTCATTCCACAAGGTCCATTATGTGGAAACCAAGAAGCTAAGGCCATATAGTTCCCTATGTTAAATTTGGAGAGTGAAAATTAAGATATGAGTCCATATATTTAGAAGCCTCTAAAGATAAAATCCTTAGGGAGAAGAAGTAATATTGGACTCCTCAAAGGTATTCACACTTTTCAAAGGGTTTTAAATTTTAATGATTGTTCAATGTTTCTTTCAATGTTTTGGAACCATGCAATGTATTAAAATAAATCACAAGAAATAACATTGCTAGCTCAAGTGGGTACATTTTTCTTGGTGGGATTGCCTCATGCCCTTCATTGTAGAAGATATGATTTTACATGCAATCAAGGAAAGAGTGTAGAGTTATGTTAAGAATGAAGTCTTAACCTCTACACTTTAACCAAGATCGGACATGGAAAGTAACTTATTGGAATCTAAGTTCCAATGCACCACTTTGATAAACTTGTTGGATGGAAAAAGTTGGCCACTACAAGCAAGGTTCTTAATGATAGTGTTTCAGGATAATCCGTTGTCTATACATACAACAATTTACTGATTTAAGAGGTCTCCCAGCCTTTATGGGTTTTACGTATCTCATGGATACTGAGGGATACTTTCGTCGGTATAATACACCTACAATTATTTTTATAGAGGACCAAAATTAAATTATCGCTTGGGTCATTCCCTCTCACAAATTAGGAGGAAGGCCCTCTAAAGGTAATGCTTTTAAATGAAAACAATGTGCAAAAATCAAGATGATTTTCATCACCCAAAATTGCCAAAAGGTGCAAGCAGAGATGATACACACTTGAAGTCCACAAAAGAAAAGAACATACACTTGAGTTTTTCTCTTCACCCAAGATCAAATGAAGCACAAGGGGAGAGGATACACACCTAAAGTGTACACAAACAAGATCACTCACTCAAAAATCTTGTTCATTTTATCCTTTAAAACAAAGTGACTTCATTTTAAGCACCAAATCTGAGTGTGAGTTTGTCTTGTTCAATTTTAGCCCATCATAGCAATGACTAGTGAGTTTGTAGGTTCAATTTTAACCAACTTGAAAATGATCAAGGCAATGGTTAATTTTAAGCCCAAAATGTACTTATTTGGTCCTAAAATAGAAAATGAAAAGTAGCAATATGTCCTAAGCTATTATAATAAGCATCAAAATTATTTTCAACTTTCAAGTCAATGCTTCACTCCTCAACTATGCAAATAATATCAAACTAGATGTGTTATCAAATGCAATGTATTGTCAAACATGATGTATTATGAAATGTGATGTGTTATCAAATGTGGCGTGTTATCAAATGTGCATGTCATCAAATGTGGCGTGTTATCAAATGTGGCATGTTATCAAATGTGGCATGTTATCAAACGTGGTGTGTTATCAAACCGAATGTGTTATCAAACCAGACATGCTATCAAACCAGACGTGTTATCAAATTGGATGTGTTATCAAATCCAAGCACAACAAGCACAAGAGAATTAGCTTTCCTAGCACCAAAATGTGAATTCCAACCTGTACCTACTTAAACATGGACAAACCCAAGAGTATTAGTCATTTAAACAAGAAAAATGAGTATTCCCTATGAGATTATTAAGCATGCTAAGAATATGAAAACATGATTAAAATAACATGAAATAACAAGTAAATGAACATGAAATCATAATATAAGCTACTAAAAGCCCATCCCATAGGGGGATTGGTGTCACTTTGATGTGGAAAGTGTCTCTTTCCCAATCCCAATTTGATAAGTTTCAAGATTTGTTGTCCAAAGTGATAAAATTGATGCAATGTGAAGATGAAATCAAGCTAAAATGATGAAGAAAGCATATGATTGTGGATGAAAATGAGTAGAGTAACAATGCATGAGATGATGGATCATGATAAATTCTAATTTCCCTCAAAGATAATGATAAAAATTGGATGATTGATGGATGAAATTGAATATAATGCCATTTCTCTCATGAAAAAGTGGATCCATTTCCCATAGAAGTGCCTTCTATTTATAGGAAGCAAGGGTTAGAAGAAGGGTGAAAACTAAGCAATGTGGGACTAAATGGATGATCATTAGCCTTGTGACAAGTGTCACAAGGCTAAGAGAGGTGATGGGGTTATGTTCCCACATAGGTGTATGCACATTTTGGGAAGAGGAAATGTAAGAGGGAGTTAAGACATGTGTAAGAAGAATTAATGACATGTGGTTGAAAGATATTGAAGGCTTGTAAGAGAAGTGAATGCTCAGAGACATGATGAATTGTAAGATAAGTGAATTCTCATGTAAGAGACATGATGGATTGTAAGAGAATTAAGGCTTGGGGAGAGAAAGTCAATGAGGGGAGTAAATGGAGGAATATTCCATGAGAATATTCCTTTGTGAGGAAAATAGCCCTTTAGTTAATTTGAGGAAATTAATTACTTGTGCAACTGCAGTTAAATAAACCTATAGTGGGGTTGAAAGCTAGAGAATGGGCTAATGAGGATTAGCAAGTGGATAAAATTAATTAACTTAGGCGGGTTTAGGGGTTTTTTAGAGGAATGTGACAATTAAATAGTTAGAGTTATTTAATCAAATGAGAAGACATAAATGTTTTAATTAAATAATTTGGATTATCTAATTAAATGAGATAAAAATTAGTATAAAGGAGGATGAATTAATCCAATAAAGTTGATTATTTGATTAATAGGAGAAAATGATAAATTTAATTAAATAATTTAGATTATTTAATTAAATAGTTAGAAAAAAGGTGATTTATGAGGAAATGGTGTTAGAATCAGATTCAGATGTGTAATATCGATTAGGACAATTCAGAGTGTCTATAGGAATATTCCAAGATGTTGTGTAATATTTCTACATAGTCTATAGGATGTTTTAGGCCTTGGTGAAGTGTGAATTTTGTTGCTTGATAGAGTTAATGTCGGTTTGGCCAACTTGGTGGGTTATCACTATTTGCGGATGAGCTTCGTGGTTTGTGGAAGCATGGTGTAGTATGTAGGTGTTGATTTAGGTCCTTGTTAATCCTTGATGTGGTATTCCCTCACTTATTTCCACCATAGAGGTGTTTGGTGCATAACTATTTGGTGGTTGCATATTTGAGGTGCATACATTTCATTGAATCTAACCTAGAGAGGGTTATTAAAGGTTACAAAATATATGCATGCAAGGTAAATTTTTTTGAGATGTGTGGCATGGAATAATGCATATGTGATCATGTTTTGAGATCTAAGTGTGAGAAAGAATTCCTAAGATTATTGGAAGAAGTGAGCAGAAGGTGTCTACAGTTTAGTGTGCCAGAAGTCACTAGAGGTAGTGAGCCGAAGGTTGCAGATGGTAAAGAGATATTGTTGTGGTTTCTCTAGTTTCTTTGAGATAGTGAACCTCCTTGTAACTAATTTTTAATCCAAAAGAAGTAATCTTTCTAGGTAGTGAGCCCTTGGCAATGATCCTTACTTTTTGGAAAGTGAGTTCTTTGGGTAGTGAGCCTTTTGTAGTCGGTTTTGGTTCTCATATAGTGAGTTAATCCTCACCATGTTTTTTTTACCTTATAGGGCTTTCCATGTAAAAGTAAGGTGTTCTATTGTGAATTTTTGTGGATGTGTTTATGTTTCATTCGCCTACATTCTTAATAAGGTTTTGAAGGTTTTAATGCACAACTGATTAACTCCCCCTCTCAATTGTCCTATGTGTCTAATAATTGGTATTAGAGAAGAGGGTCCTTGGAAGAAGCTTAACCTCTTGAGGTAGATTTGAATGGTGCATAGGAATGGTGTCAAATCTCCTATGTTTGATGGAAAAAATTATGCCTTTTGGAAGGCCATGTGGAATCCTTTCTCATCACATTAAGATTTAGTGTAGATAAATTAGTCAAAAATGGATACACTATACCTAATACTCCTCTGACAAGTGAAGATGATATCAAGGAGTACGAGAACTGTTGGTGTTTTTTCCTGCTAAACCTTAGAACTCTCTAAAGGGATTCCATACTTTATGTTCGATACATTCCTAGGCTAGAAGACCAACACAACGAGTAAAGATTCTAAAGCCTTTACTACTACTCTTTAGGCTCTGTGAGACCAAGTAGGGTGTCCCTTAATGTGTTCATATGATGTTAAAAACCTCAAGAACACTTCCACACATAGATTTGTCCCTATTGAGTGCAATTAGATACTATTCATCAAAGGCATGACTGACCTTCAAACAAATGACCTCTAAGTTGCTAGGAATAGTTTGGTAATTACAAGATTTATATCTCAACATGGGTAAAATTTGAATTACGTAGTGGTCCAACCTTGAATTCATAGATGGGTACTTGCTAATTTCATTAAACTATAATAATTCTAAATGAATAAGCTAGTGCCTCATCATATTGGGTAGGAGTCAAGCATGAAATATTCAATCATACACAATATTCAACCTTCATATGAGTGAACAATTTTCACAATAGATTACATCATAAAATTTCATAGTACTTAAAGTATCACTTCTTATCAAATCCTTAGTACATTATCATAGACCTATGACTCTTTCTCAAGAATTTGAATAACTCATTGAGTTGAAGCAAGAAATAGAATCATACATTCAAATGAACCATTGAAGATAAACAAAACTACACTTGATACTTTCATTTATAGTCTGTCACAACAACACACAAGAGAGCACATACTTTATTTTTTTCAGATTTGTTTTGATATTAGTAATTATATAAAACCATTTAAGATTATTTTATACATAGACCCTACTCAAGACAATTTGTGGCATATTCATCAAGAATTATGCATTCTGGGAGTTCACTATACCCTACCTAGACCTTACTTGATTTAAAAATATGACCTTTGTAATGAGCCTTGAAATCTCTTTTATAACACAAGAGAGAAACAAGCATCAGGCTCATTACAGTCACATTTCAACATAATTTCATTTCAATTGCAAAATTTCATTCACATTTCAAAATCCCTGATGGTTAGATGCAATGATGTACCGCATAGGGGAATCAAAAACTTGTAGCAACCAGCCGGTGTTACCCACCTATTTCCAAAATTTCGTTAAGGCTCATCATCCATATCCATGTTGAACCAAAAGGAGACCCCACACACATCGTGACAAAAACTAGAAAACCATCACCATCAAATCGAACCAGCACCAGGGCCACAATACTTGCAACCGCTTCTTGTCTTTGCCACAATAGGAGGTGAAACCAAGGCTCCTAATTTATCCTCACACTTCATAGCATCAAAACTAGAAACATCACATGGTGCCACCATAGAAATTGAAGAAACTATGAGGACCTCTTCATTCACACCAACCATCTCAGTCAGTGCCACCAAGAATTTTCCATAGTCGGTGTTGGTCTCTATATCACTATCACCAGAGCTATCAGAAATATCAATGGGAAAATTGTGCCTACGTAGAGAACCTCAAACATACCTCACTCTGGCCCTTGATCTTCACTCGAACCTCACAAAACCTTCCTCCTGGCCACACATCACCTCTTCTATAATTGCAACCAAGCTTTTTAGTCGAGAGCTGCACCTAGTAACTCTCGAGATGGGCTCCTTGCATTCCATATTCAAGATGAGAGAGCCTTGAAAACTACTCTGTTCATGTGATGTCATGTAATCACTAGAATTTCAAACATTAACTCTGATTGACCTATGCACAGTTGATGGAGATGTGCTTGATCGACTCATCTTGCACTGATAAATAAAAACCTCACAAGAGCAATCATTAACTACATAAATTTAGACTCCTAATTGCTATGACAGAAATGACAAGTCCTCATCCATATTTATTAGCCAATTGATGATGTCGATCATCAATGCTCCAAAAGAGAATGAGTTAATGAGTGATTATTCATTGGCGTCTATTTCATCATTGTTAATTCCTAGGTACATGGAAATTGGCATATGATTCATCATAATTTCCAAGAAGTGGTTCTTCACATGCATGGAGATTGGGCTGATATCCTCTGAAGATCATACACCATTAATGATCGCTATTTGTAGAGATCAAATAGCCATCACAAAGATAATTTTATTTTTTAAATATAAGCCATCGATGCATCGATGCATCGGTCCTTTGAACGACTCAGATTTAGTCAAAAACATTTGAAAAATCCACATTGTCACATGGCAGGTTCATTAGACAATGATGCTTCCCCCAGTTAGAAAACATGTGTACCACCCACGAGCCCCATCCAACCTTCATACACCACCAACATAATCCATGTGGTGCCATTACATAGACTACACACAGTGTTAGGTGACATTATTTAATAACCTGGGCGAAAAGCGCTTTATGACTTAGATTTGATTAGACAGTACATTTGGAGCCATTGATTTACCTCCAGCTAAGGCCCTGCTGATAGTGGGGATTGGATCCCACTCGAGCTGGGGGATGCATGGCACAATCATGCACACAACGCGACCTAGCCAAAATTCATTTTTTTAGTACTACGTTGTGTGTGCGTGAGAGCTAGGATCAGATCCTACAGATTAGAATTTATGAACATGTGTGTATTGCTTGTTTAAAAGAAAAGGGGCCACAAGCTAGGCAATGGGAAATGACCCCTCAATAAAAATTAAAGACTTAAGACATAAGTCTTTAAAAAGATGAAATATTTCAGGCTGGCCAATGAAATATTAAAATTTGAATAAAAACCCAATGACCTACGAGCCTAGGCAAAGGGGAGAATAATAACAATGGGCCAAATAACATAGGTTGTTACTAAAACAATTGGAAACCTGGTGAAAGGGTCAACGAAGAGACATAATGCGAGGGTTTAAGGCCTAATAAATATGAAAAGTGTGAAAAAGGGCATTTAGACCTTTAAACCCTAGGTCAAACCATGAATACAGAGGTGAAAGATCATGAAAAATGTCAAGGAATCAACCAAAAAATTCAAAATTTTGAAGGTCCATCAGTGGCTCAAGTTCTGGGATGCATACCCCTGGTGGGTATGGAAAGAATCCAAATCTTAGGTAGAAGCAGACCAACACAAAAAACAAACCAAACACGAGATTTTCTGGACAAGACAAGCAAACATAGCAAGAGAGAAGCAAACCACACCTATATACAAAAGAATAAACGATTGTACAAGGTTCCATCTACTAGGAACAATAATCTAATTCCACTAGCTTCAATTTGTAAACCTAGTGCATCAAGGGTTTCCAAGCTTTGGAACCAAACCTTTCTTCTATCAAAATCCATCTTTACACACACTTGCATTGGATGAACACTCAAAGTAAATGACTTCAAACCATTTGTATTACTATGATGGGTACCAATGATCCCCCATGTCTCAGTACTGTCCTATTCACCAATCTCAGGCTTGTTAAGTTGAAGTGGAAAGAGTAATCATCCATATTCCACTTGATCACACTCACCCTGCATATTAAAATTAAAACCTTTAAGGATACTATGCATCAAAACAAGATCACAGTCTTCTAAAACATTAGAAAAGAGAGATACATATTTAAGAACTTCTTCTCCCTGTCCCACATGAATGCCATTCCTGTTGAATGTAAATAAATTCATAATGATTCCCAAAAGGTGAGGAGTATTAGCAAAAAACTCAACCACAAATTCATGTTGGTTGACATCATCCCCAACATTTTTTACCTGCCCAATAGGTGAGGCAAATGGCCACTCATCTGTAATGAGCCCCATAGCTAATGCACAATCTATGTGTTCACCAAAGTATACTGCTTGAGCACTAATTTTTGCAACTCTTTCTTCATTAGTACACACATCACTCATGAAGCATTTACCTTTGGATTCAACATTTATACCCTGAAAAGTGACACCAATGTTCTCACATCCTTAATCACCTCTAGCTTCTAAGTGCTTCTCTCCTTGTAATTGAAGTACTCACAAGTCATTTTCATAAAACAAATTGTATTTATGGGATAGACATTCAGAGACCCCAGTTTCCTCTTGGTCTTCAAATTCATTCTTCATAGTAGTGCCAGATGTGAAAGCTTTAAAAGTGTTCATATTAATAAACATGCTAGTGCATTGCTCAAATCCATTCCCTGACCATATATCCAAAGTAGTATCAGAATCCTCAAAAAGAGGATTGTTCCTACACCAACCATGGAACTGATTTTTAACAACTGGCATAGATGAATGCTCATCAAAAATAGATTTTTCTATTACATTCATTTCTATCTGAAAAAATTCTGCCGCTTTTATATGGGAGTGTAGCTTTTGTAGCTTATCATCACCCACATAATTCTTACAAAATTTTGAAAGAGGCCCCCCTCCATTTGGTAAGGATATTCATAGTCATTAAAAGAGAAACATGAATTTATATCATCATAACCACCAAAACATGAGAATTCATCAATAGTGAGGTTGCATTCAAATCCCTTAGATTGGATATCATAATATCTATGGTTGATATCTTGGTAATCAAAAAAATACTGATCACTATCAACATTAAAATCATAGCCATTGACCAGATCATTTGATGTGATGGTGCAACCATTCAGACCTCATCCAACTCTTCATCATTTATTACTACCCAAGAACTTGATATAGACACATCAAACCCTTCATCACAACAAGGGTCATCATACCCATCACTGTAATGATAATCTATCCATATAACATTAGTGAATTGGTTGCAATCATCCTGCTCTAACTCACTTTCTTCACCAATTTGTACTACTTCTTGCTTCTCCCTAGCAAGATTAGGATCACTATTTCCTAGAAGCATCTGATGCCATCCATGGTTGCTCACAATTCCTTCTACCAATTGTATCCAGTCAACCACTGGTCCTAGACTTTCAGGCTTTAATTCATTTGGCAACATACTTGTTCTTGACTGGTATATCTCACAAAACAAGTCAATACACATTAACTCTTTAGGCCTGACACTCTCTAGTATTTCCAACAACACATCCATAAACCTATGCAATAGATCATGGGGAAACTCACCTTGGCCTCTCTTTATATCAAATAATCTTCTAGCATGAGAAACATGATCAAACCTTCTTAAAACTTGAGGATCTACCTCCTGGGGATCACTAAGATCAACACACTGTGGTGATGGATCAGGGGGGACAACAAGAGCTATATCTTCTTGGCATGATTCTTCAATGGTTGATTCATCAACCACAGTTGCACAAGATGCGTCAGAATCACCAACATTAGTAGCTAGACATCCCTTCATTATTGAATACTTGAGGCTATTTTCAATATCCATAGCATTCCGATATGCTTGGAATAGTGTTGTAGGCTCTTTATCTCTCAATAGGTAGCCTATCTTTTTGTCAAAAGAACCCAGATATACAAACAAACACTTTGCATCATTTGGTCTTATGCTTTATGTAATATCCCTTATTTCCTTTGTAAATCTAAGATTGAAATCAGGGACCAATTCATCCTCATTTCTATGAATTTTCATAAAGTTTTTTCTTACCATACCTAGATTTATCCTTTCACCAAACTATTCTACAAAGGCATCCTTAAATTGATTCCATGAAACTATAGAACATGCTGGTAAATATGAGAACCAATATCTAGCATCATCCTTCAGAGATTGAACAAAAAGTTTCATGACAACATCTTCATGATTTACCTCATAATCTCCCATCAAATCCATAAATGTAAGCAAATTCCTAGAAGCTGATTGAGAACTCTACCTTGTGAACTTGGGAAAATATTTCCTAACATTTTTAAGAATCAAATTTAGAAAAACTTTAATACCACTAAAATCCATTGGCATATACCTTTCAATAACAAAATCCCTTTGAGGGCATGATAAAAACCATTTTCCCTACATACTTCTACTTGATATTTCACAGGGAAAAAGAACATTCAAGGGTAAAATTCATATACTCCTCATATCATTATTGATATTACATATTACACCCTTAGAAGTATGAAAATAACTAATACCATTCCCTTTCTTGATGCAATTTCATCCATAGGGAACCATTTATCATCTCATGTCTCACAGATTTCACAAATTACTCTCAAACAAAATAATGCTTTCTTTAAATTTATAAGAATACCTGGAAATTTGCAGCAACTATCAACCTCTCATCCCAACTGAAAATTTTGCAGCTATGGGAATTATCTTCACTTCTTCAATTGGTTCTTGTAGATAGAGTCGCCACCTCCTTTATAGAGGATTGAACTTCAAAGAAACATGAAGTCTCTTCATAAGTAAATTCCATTCTGGGTTGTCTCCATCAGCACAGTCATTCATAAATTTTAAAGTCTTACTGTAACTAAAACCTTTCTAGGTTCTCAAACCTTCAATATCTAAAAAAAATATTCAGACCCACCAAATTCTTGACTTTGTGGTCCTACCATCTGCGCCTGGGATTCTTTCTTTTTTATAATTTTCTCAGAGTTCTCCCCAGTAGAGTCGCCATTTTTGTTGGTGTTTTTTCTTGCTAAACCTCAGAACTCTCTAAAGGGATGCCAGGCCTTATGTTCGATACATTCCTAGGATAGAAGAACAACCCAACGAGTAATGATTCTAAAGCCTTTACTCCTACTATTTAGGCTCTGTGAGACCAAGGAGGGTGTCCCTTTATGTGTTCATATGATGTTCAAAACCTCAAGAACACTTCCACACACATATTTGTCCCTATTGAGGGCAATTATACACTATTCATCAAAGGCGTAACTGACCTTCAAAAAAATTACCTCTAAATTGCCAGGAATAGTCTGGTAATTATGAGACTTACATCTCAGCATGGGTAAAATTTGAATTAAGTAGTGTTCCAACCTTGAATCCATAGATGGGTACTTTTTGATTTCATTAAACTATAAGAATTCTAAATGAATAAGCTAGTGCCTCATCATATTGGGTAGGAATCAAGCATGAAATATTTAGTCATACACAATATTCAACCTTGATATGAGTGAACAATTTTCACAATGCATTACATCATAAAACTTCACAGTAATTAAAGTATCACTTCTTGTCAAATCCTTAGTACATCATCATAGACCTATGACTCTTTCTCAAGCATTTGATTAACTCATTGAGTTGAAGCAAGAAATAGAATCGTACATTCAAATGAACCATTGAAGATAAATGAAACTACACTTGATACTTTAATTTATAGTATGTCACAACAACACACAAGAGAGCACATACTTTAATTTTTTTATATCTGTTTTGATATAAGTAATTGTATAAAACCATTTAAGAGTATTTATACATAGACCCTACTCAAGACAATTTATGGCAGATTCATCAAGAACTTTGCATTCTGGGCGTTCACTATACCCTACCTAGACCTTACTAGATTCAAATATTTGACCTCTATAATGAGCCTTGAAATATATTTTATAACACAAGAGAGCAACAAGCATCAATATCTTTACAGTCATATTTCAACATAATTTCATTTCAAATGCAAAATTTTATTCACATTTCAAAATCCTAGACGGTTAGATGCAATCATGTACTATGAAGGGGAATCAAAAACTCATAACAACCAGCCGGTGTTATCCACCTATTTCCAAAATTCTGTTAAGGCTCATCATCCATATCTACGTTGGACTAAAAGGAGACCCCACACACATCATGACAAAAACTAGAAAACCATCACCATCAAACCGAACCAACACCAGGGCCATGGTACTTGTGCCTCCTTCATGTATTTGCCATAGTAGGAGGCAAAACAACCAATCCTACTTCATCATCACACTTCACAACATTAAAAACATTAACATCACACGGTGCCACCATAGAAATTGGAGAAACTGCGAGGAACTCTTCATTCACAGCAACCATCTCAGTCAGCGCCACCAAGAATTTTCCATAGTCGGAGTCGGTCTTTGTATCACTATCACCAGAGCTATTAGAAATATCACTGGGTGAATTATGCCTACCTATAGAACCTCAACCACACCTCACTTTGGCCCTTGATCTTTGCTCGAACCTCACAGACCCTTCCTCTTGGCCATGCACCACCTCTTCTATAATTGTAGCCAAGATTTTCAGTCAAGAGTTGCACCTAGTAACTCCAAGGACAAGCTCCTTGCATTCCATCTTCAATCTAAGAGAGCCTTGAAAACTACTCTATTCATGTGATGGCATATCATCACCAGAATTTCAAACATTAACTTTGGCTGACCTATGCACAGTTGATGGAGATGTGCTTGATTGAATCATCTTGCATTGATAAACATAAACCTCACAAGAGAAATCGTTAACCAAAAAAATTTAGACTCCTAATTGTTGTGATAGAAATGGTGAGTCCTCATCCATATTTATGAGCTAATTGATGATGTCGATCATCAATGCTCCAAAAAAAGACAAGCGAATGAGTGATTATTTTTTGGCATCTATTTCATCACCGTTAATTCCCAAGTACATGGAAATTGGTGTACCATTCATTATAATTTCCAAGAAGTGGTTCTTCACATACATGGAGATTAGGCTAATATCCTTTGAAGAGAATACATCATTAATGCTTGCTATTTGAAGAGCTCAAACAACGATCACATGAATAATTCTATTTTCTGAATACAAGTCATTGATGCACCGATGTGTTGGTCCTTTGAATGACTTAGATTGAGTAAAAAATGTTTGAAAACTCCATGCTATCGCATGGCAAGTCCATTGACCAATGATGATTCCCCCAGTCAAAAAACATGTGTACCACCCGCAGGCCCTATCCAACCTTCATACACCACCAACATAATCCATGTGGCGCCATCGCATAGACCGTGCATGATGTTAGGTGATATTATTTAATAACCTACATGACACGTGATCTATGGCTTAGATTTGATTAGACAATACATTTGGAGCCGTTGATTTACCTTCATCTAAGACCCTTCCAATAGTGGGGATTGGGTCCCAATCGAGTTGGGGGACGCATGGCGCAATCACACACACCGCGTGACCCAGCCAAAATTCATTTTTTAAGTACTATGCGATGTGCGCACGAGGGCTAGGATTAGATCTGACAGCTCAAAATTTGTGCACATGCACATATTGCTTGTTTAAAAGAAAAGGGGCCACAAGCTAGGCAATTGGAAATGGCCCCTCAATAAAAATTAAAGACTTAAGACATAAGTCTTTAAAAAGATGAAATATTTTAGGCCGACCAATGAAATATTAAAATTTGAATAAAAACCTGATGACTGATGGGCCTAGGAAAAGAGGCTGGTAATGAAAATGGGCCAAATGACATAGGTTGTTACTAAAACAACTGGCAACCCGGTGAAAGGGTCAACAAAGAAGCATAATGCAAGGGTTTAAGGCCCAATAAATTTGAAAAGTGTGAAACAAGGGAATTTAGACCTTAAAACCCTAGGTCGAACCGTGAATACAAAAGTGAAAGATCATGAAAAATGTCAAGGAACCAACCAAAAAAGTCAAAATTTTGAAGGTCCATCAAGAACAATGGAAAAGAAAGAAATGTAATTTTGAGTGGGCTTTCAAATTCAAAACTTGAGAAGGTGATAAGCTGTAAAATTGATAAAGAGTTTTGGGAGAAGTTGAAAAGCATTTATGAAGGAGACATGATAAGTTCAAGCAAGCAAATATGTGGAATTTTAAGGCCAAGTTTGAAACCATAAGGATGTTAGAAGATGATGATATTGTAGGCTACATGCACAGGGTGGATGAAATTGTCAATTCCATCAGTGATCTTGGAAGAAAATTGAAGGAAAATGAAGTTGTGAAAAAGGTATTGAGAACTCTTCCTAAATCCTATAGTGCTAGTTTTTTTCTATTGAGGAAGCTCAAAATCTAGATCAATATACTAGAGATCAAATTTTTGGGTGCTTTAACTACTATTGAATTAAGAGAGTTTGACAAAGATTCTCTAAGGAAATAAATTGCTTTAAAATTCAGCAAGAAAGAGAGGAATCATAAATCGGATTTGGATGATTTTGATGAAGTGGAAGCGAATTTTGCAAGAATATTGAAAAAAGGGAATTGGCAGATATAGAGGTAAGTTACCTTTAAATTTTTTCAATTGTGGAAAGATAGGTCACTATGCTTCAAAATGTCCAGATAAAGTTTCAAATGACAAACATAAAGATCATAAAGGTAAATCCTTTAAGAAGAGTTATTATGTTAAAAATGATAGTGATAATGAGGAATCAGACTACCCAAATAATGAAAGTGATGAATGCTTGTTCATGGATTTGAATTTTGGAACTAATTCTACTGAACTTGAGAGATGTGTGAAGAAAATTTCTTCTGAAATAGGTCACAATATTGAAGGAACTATGTTAATTTTCTTTCATGCAAAAGAATAGAGAAACCATTGAATAATTAATAGTGGATGTTCAAATCATATGATAGGTGATAAGAGTAAGTTTTTTAACCTTAAGAAATATGATGGTGGTTGTCATAGTTTGGTGATGAAACATCTGCTAAGATTTGTGCAAAAGGTTCAATTTGTTTTGATGGAAAGCATAAGACAAATGATGTCCTTTACGCCAAGGGTCTCCAACATAATCTTCTCAGTGTAGGAAAAATGTGTAGCAAAGGATACAATCTGGTGTTTCAAGATGATGGTTGTGAAATCAGAAAGGGAGGATCCAAAATCTTGGTTGTATCAGGAACAAGGACACGAGGAAATTTTTATCAGCTCAAAAGTTCTAGTGATAAGTTCTTTATGACTCAAATCAATGAAAGTTGGTTTTGGCATAAAATAATGTGTCATATCAATTTTGATAGCCTAGTAAGGATCAACTCTCCTCATGTTGTGAGAGACTTGCCAATAATTACAAATCCTATCAATGCAATTTGCAAAGAGGGTTAGTTTG